>JAZHEH010003356.1:4200000-4657500 GCA_036589455.1 Ateles fusciceps | reverse complement strand
GGAATCCTGATTGGCAGCTCTGGAGTATGCATGCAAAGGCTCCCAGTCTCCTGGAGTTGCCCATTCCTGAGCTTCTAAGTGTTTAACAAGGAAAGGGGCAGGCCTGGAAGCTTCCTGCTTCACTGACATATCAATTCTCCAGGTTCTAGGAGATAGTGACACCGCTTTCCCACACCTACTGAAGTGACAATACTTTAAAACCTGCCAGGAAATAGGGCATGAGGCTGGGGTGTCATGGTACTGTGAGAGGATTTAGCTGAAGAAAGTGATGCCCTCTATCACAAGTAAAATCATGATCCCAGTTTATTCCATTTCATTCCTTGTACAAAGATGCATTAAATACTATGCAGCCCCTCCTTGAGGCAATCCCTCAGAAAGACCACATGTTCCTGTGAGATGCCCCATTGTAAGAGTACACAAAACACAGGCTAATTTGTTACAACTTGGTGTGAGCTGCCTGCCTCAGAAGTTCCTCTGGTAACCCTGTGATTCCTAAGATACAAAGTAGATATGAAGGAAAACACCCTGATGGTGAATGCAGATAAACCATAAACCGTTTACTGAGGAGGGTGGTACATAAAAGGAAACCTATATCCCCCAATTTGGAAATTACTGGATTTTTAAAACAAAGACATTTAAAGATCTTCAGGAGATTGAAACAAAACAAAACACCCCATAGGCAAAGCAGAGATGCCTCCTGGAATGTTTCACATGGGAATAATCTAAGTTGAAAAATGCCTACCCAGGTCAAGGGGGAGAACAAAGGGGCACAGAAACATTTGATAGTTGAATGTATCATCCTGAAAGACTTTGGAGCTACACAGCAAATATTAATATATGAAATAGAAAGAAAAACTATCAGGGCCTTGATTAAAGGAAAGAAGGAAAGGAATAATAAAAATCATGATGTCAGGTATAAATCTCTGAGGCAATAGGAAAGCTGATACAGATGTAGCCATTAAAATCAAATGAGGAGCCAACTGGATAGACAAGTTCATTATGCAAAGATGACAGGTGGGAAAAAAAGAAAGGGTAAAAATCAGAGTCCTATGGTACAGAGCCTGGCATAGAATGAGCACTTCATGCTTATCGAATGAGTGAATGAATGAATGAACAAGTTTAGAACAAGCCTCTCTATGATTGAGTACTTATGGGAATATCATTTTGGTTTGTTTGATGTTATGAAAGGACTGTTCATCTTACTTGAAGATGAGCAAAGAAAGAGGGTGGGAAATATGGGAGAGGCACCATTCAGAAAGTTCTCTCTGTCTCTCTCTTTTCCTCCTCTGCAGTTAGTGTTTTGAAAACCAGTCTTGAGAGGAATCCAAATCCTCTGAGATGAACTTGTAAACATGGTTTACAATGACTGCACACTGATGGCTCTGACTTCCCTGAAGGAAGATGATAAAAACCAGCCATCTTTTGAAGGAAGATGGGAGAGTTCCCATGTTTGGGAGAAAATGGCTGCTTTCAAAGCCATATTTCACAGAGAACTCAGGGATTGGCTTTGAATTAAACTTCAACTCAACCTGAGCTCATGTCATTAGCAACACTAGCACACTGCCGTGTTTGAGATCTGCGATCTCCAGAATTTCTTTCTGCTCCTCAGCGATCCACATATGTTTGGAAGATCTATCAGTCCAGTTTTCTCTTATTTGCATTTATCCCCAGTGTTTTTCCCTGAGAGTCTAGTTACATGTCAACAAACCAGAGATACCCTTCTATAAATTGCTTTAAATTTATAAACCATTTTGCCAGAATCAAGATACTTCCCCATCGATGGCATGGTTTTGGTTTGTGTTGCCAAGATCAGGAACAAATGTCATTTTTATAATATGCTTCTATCCGTTTTGTGCTCGGTGTCTCAGCTTACAGATCACTTTGGTGAAGTTAAAGATGCCTCTGATGATTTTTCTCTGTAATCCTAAACTCCTTCCATGAGATCTTCTGTTATGGAGCCAATTCCAGAGATAACCTGTCAACACATGAAGGAAAGAGCAGAATCCCTTGGTTGCGAAGTTGAAAAACAGGACACTGCATCTGTTACACTGAGGCTTTAGGCATCTTAGTGTTCGTTGCCCTCAAGATTTCATATCGAGATGCAAACCTCTTTCTTTGAGAGCTTTAGTTTTCAGATATGAAGGAGCATAAGTAGTTACTGTGTTGTTGATGGGGGCTCCTGGGAGAAACTTGACTTTCAGATGCATACAATAACATCAAAATCATAGATGACTCCTTGAGGCTCCTCCAGTACTTTACAAGGCTAACTGCATGATTTTGAGCACTTTTGGAAATAGAAAAGTAATGAAGTTGGGCATATATGTTAGTGAAACAAATCCACTGAAATTTGTTGGGTTGCTTGCTGTAGGATACTGGTTTGCTGCACATTAGAATCACCTGGTCAAATTTCAAATTTACCAGTATCAAGTGGCCTATCTTAGACTAATTACATCAGAAGTTTTGAGGGTAAGATACAGCAAAGGTATTTTTTAAAAAGCTTTTCAGGTGATTCTAATGAGCAACCAGGGTTAAACACTGCTGTTGGAAACAATAGCAAAAGTAAATAATGCCTACAAAGAGTGGAAAGACCAAATGTTAAACAGTGCTCCCCTGATAGCTCACACTCTCCTCCAGAATGGCCAACCAGTGGCATCACTGGTCTTCCCTCCTCTCCACTCCCTTTCAGTTTAAGATGCCAAAAGCGTGGGCAAAACAGACACCTAGCACAGATTTGTTGACAGATCTATGGCTGGCTGGCTTGATGGGGGTTAAATAGCATAAGGGTGGGTTGAGCTAAGGGAGAATGGGGTAAACAGAATAAAATGGGGTAAAGAGTCTCTAATTCTCATGAGTTAAAAAGTAGAATATAATTCCATCTTGGTAAAATGTATTAAGTTTCTGATAAACTTAATGTCAACTTCTATTCTTAGGTTGAACTTTCTTCATACAATTAAAGCAGATGATAAACTCGATGTCAGCAATAGCTTCCCAACAATAATGTGTTATTCATGGCACCCCAGAGTCATTCGATTTAACATTTATTGGGTGTCTGTTGTTTGCCAGAGAATGTTCTACTAGGAATACAGAAAAGACATTAAACTAGAAGACAGACCAGAAGTCAAAATTAAGGTGTTTGTTTGTAATTTTCAGGTGTCTGAAAGTCCAACAACCCCATGTTAGTGAGAGATTGCCAGGTGATAAGATGGTCACTGCATGAGAACGGGAGGCCATTGATTTGACGATCATCACATATTCATACAATGCTTTATCCTTGTTGCAGTGCAAAGGACTTTGCAAATTTGGTTGTCTCATCACTTCTCCCAGCGTTCTTCTAAATAAGGACATTTAACAAAATCATACATAGTCATATATACTGAAGTATTTGAATGGCATGACCCCTCTCCAAACTTTAAAAAAGTATCTGGAGGTGCTTTGGATGTCTTATTTTTATATTCAGCAGTTTATTTTTCTTGTTAAATATATAGCAAATATACCATCTAAATTACTTACACATACATATGCATCAGATTGGGTGTCCATATTTTCTAGCCCATTTGTTGTTGTTTGAGAGCTCACTATCTAGAGTGCAGGTTGTCCAGGGCTAGCAACTCCTCCTCCTTTCTCTGGCTGATAATTTTGGGCCCTCACCTGTCTAGCACTAGTGACTATGAGGAGACAGGCTGAGCTTATAAAATGTGAATCTATTCTGTTAGTAAACCATGTTGGCTAATACACTTTCAATTACTTGTGAATTTCTATTGTCTGTGCTAGCCTCTCTCATTTCTTCAGAGGATGAATCACTGACGCCTTCATTCTCTCTCTCTTTATACCTAGGAGGCCTAAAACGTCTAATCTTGGCCTTATTTGGAGGTTCTGTTGCTAGATGAACCACTGGGATCTTGTCCCCAGCTCCCTGGTCTCTGGCTGGCCTGGCCTGCTGCATGCCAAACTCTCCTGAGGTCACTGGAGTAAGGTCTAGGGCAGGAGGAGATTATATCTTCATCTCCCTGATCATGGTAGCACCAGGCCTAGCAGGGTCTTACTTGAAGATGAACAAAGAAAGAGGGTGGGAAATATGGGAGAGGACCATTCAGAAAGTTCTCTCTCTCTTTTCCTCCACTGCAGTTAGTGTTTGAAAACCAGTCTTCAGAGGAATCCAAATCCTCTGAGATGAAAACTCACTTCATTCTGCAGGCCCTGGTGATGGTGATGGGGGTGGAGGGAGGCAGGGAATTAATATTTTGGATGGGCCAGTGCCTGGCCTGTCCAGGTGTCTTTGAGAACCACCTCTTGTCAAAAGAAAGGAACAAATGAAAAAGGGAGAAAATAGGGGGTGGGGGAGGGAGAAACAGGAACAGAGAAAGGCCTTTGCTGAGCCCGTGCCTTTGTGCACTGCATTCAAACTGATTTGTACCCTTTGTAGTCTTAATTATTTGTGAGAGAGGGATAACAGGAGTACCCAGCTCACCCATTATTTCCTGCATAAAAAAAGGCACACAGAAGCCGCTGATCATTTCTGAATTAGCAAACATGATACTAAAAAAAAAAAAGCATAAAAAAATTCATTAATACCATCAGGGATTAGGAGGCTGATTAAAGTGTAGCTGTTAGCGTATGCAAATGAGCGATAGGCATTTATCGGGGCCTGTGCAAGCTGTCTTGGAGCTGTAAAGCCCACGTATGTTTTTCAGCTGATTAAAATAGTTTTAAGTTCTGCAGAATTTTTTTTTTGGTAGGGAATTATGAAAAGAGACCATCTCCACTTTCCCTTTTGGCGAAATTTCTCTAAAGTATACTCCAACCATTCCACTTGACTGCACTCTCTCGTTCAGCCTCTTCTGAGAGTGAGGAGGTTGCTGCATTTCAGTTTCAGTGAGGTGAGCTGTTTTCCATATTTTTTTTTTTTCCTCTGGAGTTCACCAGAACTCCTATGGCAAGGCAGATGGGTCCCTTAGCATTGGCCCATGGGGCTACTGGGACTCCAGATTCTCCCCCAAGATGAATACCCTCTTCCGGTCCCATTCTGCCACCCAGGTTAAGGCAAATGAGGAGGAATTTGTTGCCCAAGCACAGGGTATCAACTGCTCCCTTACATGAGAGGAGGCTGCATTCACTCCAAGAGCCTTGGTTTTGTGAGGCAAGGAAGGGTAGAGTGAGTGAGAATGTCAGGGCTGGGAGATCAGGACACAGATCCATGCTGACACAGGCACGATGCAAGTCGGGTGGTCATGGCTGTCCTTGGTCTTGAAGCAAAGACATTGTGGGGGAAAAAAACCCACTTTGAGTCCAAATTCAAATCAATTTTCAAGACTTTCTATTAGCATATAAGAGTGTTATTTTCACTTCTAGGGTTACAGAGGGCCATTGACAAATGGCCTATGAATAATTAATAATAATAAAAGTGTTGTTCATTAAGCAATTGCTATGTGCCAGACACTGCTATAAAGTCTTTACATGTTTAATTTTATTTGGTCTCTATCACAAATCTAAGAGGTAAGACTACTCTTACCCTCAATATGCAACAAAATAAATCTAGAATCTGACCCCCTCCTGGCATTTACACTGCTAGCATGCTGGTTCAAGCCACTCCCTTCTCTCATTTGGACCCTGCACTATTTTACCTAACAGGCTCCCTGCTTCCACTCTTTCTTCTGTCCTCTGCCTGCTGTTCTGAGAATAGACAAGAATAGATGCTTTTATGATAGAATCACATCATATTGTTCCTATGGTTAAAACCCTCAAGTTAAAACTTGGAGTAAAGGCTGAAGTCCTTTCAATGGCCCGACAGCTATACAATCTGAATTACTACATCTCTTAACTTCTCTCACTTTATCTCTGCTCCCTCTCACTTACTCTACTCCTGCCACACTAGCTTCCTTGGGTTTCCTCAAAAGCTCCAGACACATTCCTGTCTTGCCTTACTTTTTCTTCCTTCCATATGCTTACCTCTTCTAACATAGGTTGTACAGTACTCATTTACCATGTTTGTTGTCACACCCATCTAGACCATAAACTCTCTGAAGGTAGGGATCTTTGTCTGTTACACTCACCAATGTATCTTAACCATCTAGACTGGGCACTAATTATGAGCTCAGTTATTATTTGTTGACTTAAAGAGCTCCAAATTAATTTATGAAATTCTCATAAATGATTAAAAAATGTATGGTAAAAGCTCCAAGAGGCTAGTAACCACGTCTGTCTTGTTCATCATTCTATTCTTTGTACTTAGCCCTCAGTAGGCAATACAGAATATTCATTGAGTGAACAAATAAAAAGGTTAAACTTGGAAACCAATATTTTTGTACAAAAATATCAATTTTCAGTTCTGATCACACATTTTAAAGTAAATGACCTTAGCCACATACTTAAATGATGATTATTTTTAGGTACCCAAATATTTATTTACTGTATTAAAACCTTTTTTCTAGTCAGCAAAGCCAGGTTTCCCTTGAGGAGTGTTTTCTTTCTCTATACTGAGCTGAAACCAGAGCCATCTGAGCTCCTTTTGGAGTGAGAGATATCTAAGAGTCAAGGTTTATATGAGAGGCAAAATCAGAATAAGTTCCAGTCCCATAGCTACTCCACCACTCCCTGTGGGGCTCTGAGGGTGTTGCCCCGCCCTGGTTTTACCACCTCTTAAGCCCATCTTCCTGTCCACTATGGGGCCTATATGAGAACCCAGGAGGAGGACTTCCCTGACTCACTTGCCCATGTCACTGCCTCTGCTTGCCATGTGTATAGAATAAGCCGGTTAGCAGGTGGGAATAAACTGGAGTTTGTTGAAACATCAAAGGAATTGTTTATTAGGCATTAACTTAGTTATTTAATAGTAGGTGTGTGTGTGTTGAGGGGGTGAGGGGTGGAAGGGAGGATGAAAGGAACAGTAATTTTAAAAGAGCCCTTAGTCTTAAAAAGTTTAAAACTTCTGAAGTTAGTGAGTTTGGGCTGGCCTACAGGGCCTGGGCCATTGTGGAGGCAGTGTCGATCTGAGCACAAGGACAGGGAACCAGTCAAAGGTTCAGGAGGTGTCCTTTGAAGGAGGGAGTGGATCAAAGCTTTCTGTGTTGGGTGCGGGGGAGAGAAAAGCGACAGTGAGTGAGACAATTAGTTTGTTGGAGTGGAGTCTAAAGATAAAGTTAGAATAGTAAACGGAAGTCACTCTGTGGAGGCCTTGACCATCATGTGAAGTGCTTCAGGCTTTGCTTTGTAATCAAGAGCTCCTGGACAGAGTCACCTCTAGGGTGAGGGAGAGAAAGGCATCTGCCTCAGATGCAAAATGTAAGGGGGGTGCCAAAAAACTCAGAAATCAAGAAAATAATACTTTAATGAAATATCATAAAAAATCAAATTGACAAACTCCAGGCAGCATTTTTGTAAATAGAGTTTTACCTGAAAGGTTTGATTTGGGGAACAATATGCTCAAAAGACCATTTGGAAGATTGATCTGGCAGTGGAGAGGCTCATCTGGTTTGAAACCAGATCCTGCCTCCGCCTCAGCAGGAGGAAAGTGGGAGGCCCACAGCTGGGGCAGCAGGTGGACCAGGAAGCACATCTTGCTATTTTTTTCCCTTTCATGATGCTGCTTTTCTGGTGCTTTCTGTTGTTTATTGTTTTCAGGGACATTGAGAATATCAGAATTAAGTGGATATGTAAAGAATTATCCAAGCCAAAACAAAATAATGGCTGTAGAGAAGCACCAGGTGTTGTAAAAGGGTGAGCTGATTCCAGCTGGGAGGACCTGAAGGTGGTGGCATTTAAACTGGACTTTGCACCATGGTCTGATTTTGCCAACCCTAGATAGTGGGAAGACTGACTTGTGTTCAAATTTTAACTCTGCCATTTACTAGCTATATTACTTTGCATAGGTCTTTTGATTTTTCTGAGCCTCATTTTCCATATCTGTAAAATAGGGATAATAATTACCTTTTCCTTACAGCATTGTCATGAGATATTATATGTAAAACTCTGACATGGTGCTGTTAAGGATTGCTACTGTTAAATAATGTTTCACAGTGCAGAGTCACAGCATAGTTCACTCACCAAATAAAAGGTAGTTCTGTGAATGAAGACAGCATTGGCAACTTAAGCTTTCTGGAATGAAGTGTGGCCATTGTCTAGTAAGCAGAATGTATTTGAGTAAATGCCAGAGTGATTTCTAATGTTAGTTTTCCCAATTTGGATTAATTAATTAATTAGCCATCACATGCTTACTGAATACCGGTTTTATTTATTTATTTATTTATAAACTAGGCATTCTCTGGGTACCCAGAGAAATACAAGAAACACTCTATTTCCATTGGGCCTAGACTGTGATAGATAAGACCTGATATAATGGGCATTTGTTGTTTGCAGCTGGACATCCATTTATCCTTGCTCTGGTAATGATACTTAGAATTTTCTCTGGGAAACCACCTGTTCCCCCACTCTCAAGATGGTTTGTATAGTGTTGGAACCAGTCGTACTCTAGGTCCTGGGTGTACTTATGGCTCAGCCTCAGCCAGCAGAACATTGACCTTTCCTGGCCACAGATGGGTTCAGGGCTGGGTGAAGGAGAGAGAAAAGGGACAGTGAGTGAGACAATTAGTTTGTTGGAGTGGAGCCTAAAGATCAAGTTAGAATGGTTTTGCTGGGGTCATGCCTTCCATTTACCAATGAGACCCAGTGACTTTTGCTGGGCCTGCGGCTTTTCCCACTTGGGTTTCCTTCTTAACCTAGGAGGAGGAAAGACTAAAGTTAACATATTGCCACCACAGATGAATGACATTCTAAAAAGGGAGACCAATTACAGAGCTCAGGGGGCGGGATAGAGAGATTGAGAGAGAGAGAGAGAGAGAGAGAGGCAGGGTTGGGGGGGGGGGTCCTAGTGACTATTTGTGCCACAGAATCAAATCATATTTGAGCTCAGATACTTCACTTATTGAACCAACAAATCCCCTTCTTGCTTAAGTCAATTTGGGTTGAATTTTCTGTTTCTTGTGACACCAAAAGAATCCTGACTCATGCACTTAATTCATGAAAAGGCAGATCACCAAACCAAACCAAACCAAATGACAATAAAAAACCACCACCACCACCAACAGCAACAAAAACAAGCCCTCAAAACCCTGATAAATAACAAATGGAAATCTTTCATGGTTGGCCAATAAGCAGTGTGAATACAACACTGTAATTGTGAACACACAAAATAGGAGGTCTCTATTCCAGTAATTGGTGGTTCTAGGGGCAGCTCCTCTTACTCTGCTTTCGTCTGCAGCTGCCACAGGCTCTTGTAATTGGTTTTGGGCGCTCTGGGAGTCAGGTGGTTGGTGACATAAAGCTCATGCCAGCTCTCAGATATCCTTCCTTACCAATGGGAGGGATGTTGGTTCAGGCAGCCAGAGTGAAGGACAATCCAAATTAAATTAGAGTTGGTGTAAAACGCAGTCTTACCAGGTGCTGAAACTTTATGGTAAGTTTTGCCCAGCCAGCCCCCACCACATTCTGATTTATTTTCTCTGAATGTGTTCTATTCTCAACTCCTATCAGCCTATGTTTTTGACATCAGCTTTGTGCGTAACTCTGCTGACTACACAGGAAGAGCAAAAGACCTTGCAGAGCACATACTCCACTGTTTTGACTTGTTCCCAATGAGAGGATTTATGGTTCTATTCAGCACAAATACCTAAATTTCTAATCCATACTGAGGACAAAATATAGCCATTGGCTCATAAAAATTTTCAAATATACAAGATATCAATTTAGAAGATAAATCACCTCAAGAAGCCTTATGAAGTACAATCAGTGCCGCATCTTCATTTTAAGATCGCTCCTATGAGTTTGTATTGGTTTTCTCCTCTCAAAGATCACAATGCGGGTTTAATTAGTCTTCCTCTCCTATTTACATGCGTGGATGCTGTCTGTTAGGCACAATTGGGAGAACTAAATACCAGAAACACACATCTCTCTATCATTTTTCCCATGTACCATATCTTGTTAGTGCCACTGATGAGCTGCTTTTGGTCAGAACTACCAAATCTCTTACTCACATTCTTATTTGTTTTCATTTACAAATTATTTGTGTTACACAAATTGCATGTCTATTTAGTAAGAGCATAGGAAGTGAAGAAAAGAAATTATTGGCTCAAGGAAGGGAATTGATGGCAAATACCTTTCCTGACATGGTAGAGTTCACTGTGACCAGCCAACAATGTTAGTACAACTGAGGTTAGCATCACAACAGAGCTCACCGCTTGCAAATTAAATAAAAATTTTATGGTAACTCATTGCTTTTTGGGTTATTACTCAATCATCTATTGCAGATAAATCTGAACTTTATTTTGATCCTAAAAGTTTTAGAGAAATTACAATGAACATTTCATCAAGATATTTGGCATCAATTTCTTTTCCTAGACCAATGCTTTCATTTCTGCAACTACTATATGCTTGCTAAAAAGGCATGCTATTTATAAGATAAAGACAATCTCTAAAAGGAGAAAAATAAGAATGCGAATAAGAGATTTGGCCATCTGAACCAACACAACTAATGATGCCTGCTTTGCCTGAGGTGAAGGCTGAGGCTTCTACATTCACAGGTCATGACAAATTGGAATGAGAGGACCTGTCCTTTGTGTCCAATTCTGTGGCATAGATTAAGACCTAGCCATAAACCAGCACTGGTTTCTGCTCCTGATGACACCATTATCATTTTTAAACTTATCATTTATTCATTAAAGCAATCCCAGAGCTTATGGGGTTGTTGACAGAACATAAATACGAACATAAAAATAAATCACACAATGAAAGTCTTCTGGAGCTTCCTGAGATGTCAAGATCAACTGGTCCATTCCCCCTGTTGCAGTGATACAGTTATCACATTCTTTAGCTCTGTCCCTGTGTCTTCATTTCTAAAATCTCCTTTAAGATGAAAGACCTCTATGAGGTTCACTAGGTCTTGTTCTTTCATCTGGCCCATAAGATAATATGTTCTGTGACTTGGTGTAACTTTGGTAACCTCAGCTGGGACCTCTGTTACAGGGTATGGAGCATGTCTGCTTATGGATCTCACACCCTTTGATCTTTTCAGGCCCAGGATGAATATGGTGGGTTCTCCCCCAGCTTTGTTCCTATGTTGGGTTTGCTTGTTCTCTGGTTGTTGACATCACCTAGCTGGGTACCTTTTTAAAAACATCCATGCTTACCTTTAATTGATATGTAGATCTGGACACAATGATAGTGAATAAATTTATTGAATAGCAAGATGAAAATCCTTTCACATATACCCAGATTGGTTCAAGCTATGTGACTTCACATAAGTAACAACTTCTCTGACCTTTAATTATTTTTTATAAAATGATGGGATAAAGTAGGTGATCTTCCCCTTCATGGATCTGTCTTGACAGATGGAGACTGAATATTTACACTTTCAGAATGAATATAGGAAGCAGTTATGCTGAGAAATTCCTTTTCATGTGCCAATAATTTCATTTCTGATAAATTAAAACATTGGAGTAGGATAGAAGAAAATAAAAGGTTATAAATCTCGTCCCTGAAGCAGTTTACTTGTGCAAAATATGAGCCTGACGTCCCCGCCTTTAGAAAACATTACTTGTAGTCTTTCAACATACTTAATTGGTAAAATAAAAGCTCTTGAGCTGAATAGCATGTTAAAAAAAGGGCCTGTTTAAGTATTTTAGAACTGGCAATTTGATTTTTGTTCCTGTTGCCAACACTATTTTTGATAAAATTCCTTCCTCTTTTTCCTGTTTTGCCACCAATAAACAGATTCCATACTACTTTACAGAAAGTTTATAAATCAAATGAGGTACTGGTTGTGGGTTCTACCACATGTATTGCGTAGAAAGCTTCGTAGTTCAGTTTTTTTTATGCATTTGAAGATGTGCTGAGCTAGATTACGTCCTCTTTAGAGTAGCAGTCAAGCCTGGCATTCCCCTCTAACCTTTACCCTAGGACACTATAGGATTCTGTAAGGCGCAGTGAGTGATTGACAGCATGCCAGGAACTCCTGGGCTGGGCTAGGTCAAGGCATTCACCCTTTTCCACCATTTGCCTTGAAACAACAAGCAAACAAGTTTTCTGATAACTTGAGTTTTATCTTTTTTTTTTTTCTTTTTTTTGCTAGCAACAATTATGGTGAACACATTAAACATTCTATTGATGATTGAAGGGAGAAGAAAAGGGGGAACAAGAATGGACAACCATCAGAGCACCATATGTGAAATATAAATGCCAGAGTAGCATTTGTTCTCTCATTAAACTGTGAGATGCAGTTTTCTAGTTATTTATGTTTTGTGACTACAAAAAAGCATAAAGTTTCAGATGAAAAATGAGTGATGAGGCTACGGAAGATGCTTACAACCTTATTTTCATTGTTCAAAAAACCAAAACCAGCCTAAGCTAAAATGTCTTGCTGATGTCCCTAAAATATTCCATCTTTGGACAGAACCATTAACTATTTTTAAAAAGTCAATAATCAATAAGTCTTAATTTGTTGCACTGACATTTGTGCGGGTTTCATCTAGATGAAATTAATTAGAAAGAAAATGGTTTCTCAGCGATTGGTGAGAGGAAGAAAGTCCGTGGCAAGATAAGTTTGACCCTGTGTCGTGGAAACATTCTAATGAGGTTAAGCCTCAGCGCATTTGGATCTGGCTGCTTGTTGAGTGTGCACTGACATTTCTAATAGGCTACTAGAGACTTCCGAAAATGGGCCAATGACTTTGAAGGCATTTTGTGGGTCATTGGAGTTCTAGGTGGATAGGGATAGCAACAGGACTGAATAAAATGTAATAGTATGTGAAGTGAACACCTGGCAGAGGGAATTGTGAAGAACATCACCAGGACAAAAACACAGCAGCCTTCCTTCCACATTTCTTAGCTGAGATATCCCGGTTTCCAAACACTGTTAATTGTAATGAAGAGTTCAGATCCAATTTGCTGGCACCAAAGGGCGCTGTGCCTCTATGAAGGTCTCTCTGCACAGCCCTGCTTGTGACAGTCACAGGGGATAACCAGGCTCTGAGAAGAGTGGGGAAGGGATATTTATTCCAGCGCCCTCAGGGGATAGCACTTGCTTTAATTGCTTTAGGAACCCTTCCTATCAATGAAACTAATGGGGTTAGACAAAGAAAATACTGGCAAGACTTGATCAAATACATGAATTTCCCCCTAGGCATATAATTAGGTTAAGAGGAGTGATTCAAAGTAAACCCAAGTTACAGGCTCATCATTAACCCGTCTCCAGGGAAGCCCTTAAGGGCCTGGACAAGGAGATTTTCAGTAATGGAGTTGTGGTGTTGCTTGGAAGAGATACTGAGGTACCTGGAAGGTCAGTTTTGCTCTGGTCCAGGACCAGCAGAGGGGCTGTGGAGGTTGAATGTGTTGGCACTCCTGGTCACAACCGAACTGTCTCTTTTAAATTATCTTTTCCAGTTTGGAACCACTTTCTCCTCCCTGTTCTACCTTACTTTCCCTCTTGGGCAGACTCAGGAAAACATCTTTTGTTGAGGAAGGAATCTCTCCCAGCAGGTTAGAAGATGATAGTAGCTAAGTGAACAGGGGGGAGACAAGATGACTTTAAAAAGAAAAACCCTAAGGGTTGTGGCCAAAAACACAAGTTTTCAAGAATTTATCTAAGGTTTATGAAGAGACTTAGAAAATGAGGGCAGCAAAAAATGTTTTTGGGAATTAGCAGGTTGCCTGCTACCTTTGTGTTCTGTTTAGGGTGATAACAGCAGTAAAAGTGAACATTTATTTTGCAATCACTATGTGCCAGGTATTGTGCTAATAATTTTACATGCACTACTTTTTTAATGCTCTTAGCAACCAAAATAAAAACACTTCATAGAAAAGGGAACTGAAGTACAGAGAATTTAAAGAACTTAACAAAGGTCACACAGCTGGCAAGTGGATGAAGCCAGCTGAGTGCATTTTCCTCCCCAGTTATGTCTGCTGTGAGCAGCCCAAGTTGGCCTCACTGCTAAAGAACATCTCTCTCTGTGGTGGAGTATTAAAGGTATAAATGATGCCTTCCCAGAGGGGGATGGTAGATAAGATTGCATAAGAAAGTTAGAAAGAAACAGAGTCTGAAAGGATGAAGGGGAAATCAATATCACTGATGGTGACACATGACAGTGGAGAAAGGAGTTCTGTACCAATAGAGCAACACAGGTGTGAGACTTTGCAAAGAGAGTGAATTTGGCCCCTCTGATAACACCCTTTCAGAGGCATATGGAACACTAGGCAGGCACTGGGTGACAGGAATCTATATACTACCCCAGGGAAATAGTGCGTCCTGCAGATTGAGGGGAGATGTCAGAGCAGTGGCTTGTGTACCTGGATGTGGTTCAGTTGGAGGTGGGCTGCCGTCTAGGATATAAACACACATCACCTCCCAAGTCTTCTGCATGCCTTCATTCCCAAATAATAATTTACCCCCCCTTGTGTGCCAGGAGCTGGGGGGACAAAAGCAAATAAGGTAGCAACTTTGCCTTCAAGGTGTTCAGGGTTAAAAAGACATAAAACCAAAAATTGCAGAAGAAGAAAACCTGTTAATGATGTTATAATGGAGGTTTAGAAAGGTCTGGCGTGGTGGCTCATGCCTGTAATTCCAGCACTTTGGGAGGCCGAGGCAGGCGAATCATGAGGTCAAGAGATCAAGACCGTCCTGGCCAACATGGTGAAACCCCGTCTCTCCTAAAAATACAAAAATTAGCTGGGCGTGGTGGCACACGACTGTAGTCCCAGCTACTCGGGAGGCTGAGGCAAGAGAATTGCTTGAACCCAGGAAGCAGAGGTTGCGGTGAGTCAAGACGGCACTGCTGCACTCCAGCCTGGCCGCAGAGCGAGACTCTGACTCAACAACAACAACGACAACAACAACAGCAACAAAGAAATGTTACAGTTCAGTGCTAAAGGTCAGTTTCATTTGAGGAGATATTTGAAATCTTCCAGAACATGTAATAGCTAAGAATAAAGAGAAATACCAGGTGGAAGCTGCGAAGACGGAAAGACATTTTGGGAAGAAGAAAGGAGAAATAGGGTGTTCAAAAGGATTTGCAGATTCTGGGTGGGAAGTTGAAAGTCTTGGGTGTAGACAGAGAATTTTCTTCTGTGTTGGTCTGTTAAAAGAAAGGAGGCCATGGTTGCTGAAGAAAAAATTACAGATGGTATCAAAGAGAAGAGTTTGCTCTCCCAACTCATTTGGGAACTGATGGATAATGACCAAGGACATATTCTAAGGCTGTGTTTAATTAATGACCCATAGATTTGCTGTAGAGACTTTCAGCCTGAGTACTGGGAGAGAGAGAACGCCAAGGCAAGCTTGGAATACTCAGAAGGACTGTGTGTATAATCCCTAAGGAAAAAGCAACATGGTTCAATGGAAGGAGTATATGATGGGGAGTCATATATACAGTTTAACTCAGGTTTTACAATGAATTTGTTAAATAACCTTGGATAACTGATTTTCCCCCTCTGGGTCTTGGTTTCACTTCACTTCTTTAAAATGAAGGAGTAGAACCAGATGACCAAAATGTCCCTTAGCTGTGATATATTATTATTTTCTGTTATTTGAATTCTCTGGAAAATGAATTGGAAAACACAATTTTTGTAGGGCCTGGGCAAGAGAAGAAACACACACAAATTTAACACAGAAGAGTAAAGGCACTCCACTAGACATAGTTGAGACCTGTTGCTTAGTGCTACAGGATTGATGGAACCAGATGGCATTGAGAAAAGGAAGAGGCAGAGCCTTGCAGTTTCTTAAGAAAGCCTACTCCTCCAAGAAATCCTGGGCAAACTGAAGAGGAGCTTCCAGGTGAGTTCCTTCCT
Organism: Ateles fusciceps; assembly: GCA_036589455.1. Taxonomy (NCBI): domain Eukaryota; kingdom Metazoa; phylum Chordata; class Mammalia; order Primates; family Atelidae; genus Ateles; species Ateles fusciceps. Next base: position 4,641,672 of record JAZHEH010003356.1, on the reverse strand, counting down.
CAGGAGAGAGGAGCAGAGCTTTTGCAGCCAACACTGCAGCTCAGCCAGTGAAACAAAGTCTGCAGGGACAAGGCTTGAAATATGGGGATCTGAGGCCAGCAAGTGCAGGGTTGCGGGCTTCCCCACCTTTGCTAGGAACTGGATGTCTGTTAAACTCTTGGCATAATCTGCAATTTAATCTCTGAGGGAGTAGAGACGGCTGTGAGAGGATCTGCTCCTCTGAACTCAATTCTGGTCAAAAAGTTCTACAGAAAATACGCTCAAGGCAACAGAAAAAAAGTTCCTTAAAAAAGAAACTTTGTGGAGTTAGAAGTTTAAGAAAATAACTCCGTTACTGAGGAAAATTAGTGCAACAGTCTAAAGAATCACTTTTCCAAATAAGATTTACTCTTTTTTGTTTTCCATTTTGAGCCTCACCAAAACCCTACAGGGTGGGTTGATTGTTCACATGAAGAAACAAGCTCAGAATGCAAAGTCCTGGGCAATAACTGCCTTGTGATGCTTCATGCCCTACCCTTTCTGGGGCGTCATCCTGCTGCCTTGATCACAGTTGGAAGAAATTGCATGGATAGACACATTTTTATCCAGTATAAAACAAGGACTTTCTTATTACATAAATATTTGGAAAAACATAGAATAAGATAAGAAGAACATTAACGCACTCTATCCAGAGATAACCAGCATTATGTTTTTTTAGATGTTTACCTACCCACCTTCTTATTTTGAAAAAATTCTAAGCTACAAATGTTGACAGATAATGAACTCCTGTTAACTCTTCACCCAGATTCACCAGTTGTTAACACATTGTGGTGTTGGCCTTATCTGTCTTTGCTTCACTATTTGGAAGTAATGTGCAGACCCGACATTTCACCCCTTAATCTTTTAGCATGTGTATCTAAGAAGTTCATATCCCTACTAAGCCACGGTAACACTATCACAACCCCAAATTTAATATTGATCTAGTGATTTTATCTAAGAACTATTTTCAAATTCTCCAATGGTCCCCCAAATGCCCATTGTAACCTTTTAATTTTCATTGAAGAGCTAATTGAGTTTCATGTATTACATTTATTGTCATGTGTCTAAATTCCTTTAAAATAGTCCTACCTTTTTTTCTTTCATAATGTTGACATTTTTGAAATGTTCAAAGCAGTCCTCTCTAATAAATTTTCAGATTTTGTTGCCATTATTAGATTAATATTAAACATTTTTGGCAGGAATACAACAGATGATTCTTTGTATAGTACAATTTAGAGATTTAATTTTCTACACTAAACCTATATTGTTTCTCTAATCGGAAAACAATAATACATACTATTATTTAAAAGATCTTTAAAAAATATTTCAATAATAGCACAACACAGTATCCAGCACTATGCTGAATATATTTAATAAATTTATAAATAAATTTGGGAACTGCCTTGATTGGTAGTGAGCCTCTTGTCTTTGGAAGTATTCAAGTGGAGGCTGGATGACCCCTGAAGAAACGAGTTGAGGAGAGGATTTGGCATTGAAAGGAAGACTTCCCCTTTGATAGCTTTTCTGGAGAGATTTTCTCCCATATTTTAAATTAGAGCTTAATATGAACATTGTTGTTCTGTGTTCTCCTACTTTTTTCTCTCCCTCTGAGTCCCTCTTTCTCTCTTTCACCATCATTTTCTTAGTTGCACTTCTCAGTGCTTTACAAATCTTTTCAGTCTGCGACACCAAGAATGTCCCTTCATGCTCTTTTGGGACAAAAGGGGAGTTAAACGGTCCCAAAGAAAATTATGCAATAAACCTAGCCTAGGGGGAGAGCTGTTTGTTCTAGAAAACTACTTCAGGATGCCCAAGTGGGAATCTCTCAGCTGAAAGATATGAAGAGTACCAGAAGTGGTAGGAAGACATCTATGCTAAGTTTCTTTGGAGGTTGTTGCTGCCACATTTCCTAGTTTTATCAACAAATTCTGGGTCTTGGGTTGACTTTAATTTCAAAGAGTCGTTTTGGAGTTTGTGCCTCTGCCTTTCCATAGTGCATGGAAAGAATAGCCTGCATCTGACTGTGTGGGGCTGTTACATTATTCCACCGGCTTTTTTTTTCCCTTCGGCTTGCCTGGGTAATGTTCTTCCCTTACAAATTTCATCTCACTGCACTGTGCATTGAAACGACGCAGTTATGGAGCGCACAGGGAAAAAAATTATAATGCCATTAAAAGTTATCATAAATTTCAGATCAGCATCACTTCTAATCCGATACACAATTTTACTGCCTCTATAAAGTAGGTGATTTGCAGTGGTCTGAGGCGTCTCCTGGAGCGTTTTACTTCTTTTTAAATTAAACACACCAACTTTGTGCTGAATTCAGAGTGTGGACATAAAAAAGGGGGTAAAAAGGAGAGGGAAGGGACATCAGATGGGAATTGCAATTGAATCTTTATATATGCCATCTTGGCACTGTGGTACTAAATATAGTGCCAGGTAAATAGATGTGCTGAAATATTCAGAATAAAAAACAAATGTTCCAATAGCAGAAGCTGTGAGCCCCAAGAATGTTTCCACAGTGGGTGTGCTTAAAATAATAAAATACTGTTGTTTAAAACTACTCCATCCTAGAAAACCCTATGTTGTAAAAAAATATAGTGCTGGTGTATGTGTGAGGGGCTATGTGTTTTGAACATATATATGTATATAAAAACTCCTAGGAAATTAAACGGAATATAAGGGGCTTGATTTTACTGGTTGGAAGGTTACACTGATTATTTCTTTGAGGTATACTAACTCTTCCTGGAAGTGTAGGACATCAGAAGTTGTCATTTACTAAATGGCTACCTAATATTCTAAAACGTAATGTCCCCAGCAAGGGCTGACCTGTTAGCCTATGTGCAAATGTGTATACTTGTGTATGTGGAGAGAGGTGGTACACACCCAAGTGCTGGTACAAAGAGAATGCTGTTCACAAGGTTTCTGGTTGAAAGGATTAAACTGAATTGTGACATTTCTTCTCCCCCACACCCATGCTCAGTCGGTTGTTCTTAGCTACTAAGAATGCTAAGTTTACTAAGTACCTACTTTACAAAATACTCTGTGCAAAACTGAATATACAAAGAAAAAACAACTATAGGTCTACCTGCAAGGAACTCACAGTCTAGAGTGGGGGAGTTTACAGGACGTAAACTCATGACAGTAGAGCATGTTCAGTGCTATGATAGAGGAGAGCACTCATGTGGAGTGCGCAGAGGAGTGGAAGACACATGCCTGTCATGATGAAATTAAATACGGCCACTTATATCTCTTTCTAATTGGATCTAAATTCTCCAGTCCACATATCAGCAATATTAATTTATCAGTCAACAAATAATATACTAAACAAAATAAGATTTGCTGGGCATGGTGGCCTGCACCTCTAAAAGCAGCTACTCAGGAGGCTAAAGTGGGAGGATTGCTTGAGGCCAGGAATACAAGGCTGCAGTGCACTATAACCACACCTGTGAGTAGCCACTGCTCTGTAGCCTGGGCAACATGGCTATTAATTGTTTTGTTCAGGATTTAGAAAATTTTTAAATTGATGTACTTAATAATAGTGGGTTTTTTGGTTATAGACAAATACCTATGTATTCAAGTATTTTGAAGTACCTTTAAAGTCAAAGATTTATGATGGTGGTTTAAGGTTTGATCACCTATACACAAGAATCATACTCTGTAGAATCTACTGGATTTTGAGAATTGCTTTTTAAAGTTTAGTTTGAAGGTTGAGACGCTAGAATATAGGTGTATCCTTGGAGCGGCTCTATGTGTTAAGAAGTCTTAAAACACGAGCTGTATGTAAACATCCAACTTTGGGGATAACTTAGAGCACATGTTGTGGTAGCAGCGTGGTGTTGCCACTGTGGAGCCAGCTTTACTTACATGAGATAGTGCTGATGCAGTGTGACACACTTTGAAATTTGTCTGTAAGAAATGGAAAGCCCTTCTGAGATTCTGTTCAGACTTGCAGGTTTATATATTCAAAATCAACAATTAGGGAAGGTTTTCCTAAATATGACTTGAAGTACAAAAGCCACAATAGAAAATATTGATAAATTTGACTGTGTAAGAATAAAATACTTGTAGATGAAAAGAAAGAAATAAAACTCTAAAACGTAGGAAGTTTAAAGACAAATGACAGGCTGGGCGCAGTGGCTCATGTCTTGTAATCTCAGCACTTTGGGAGGTTGGGATGGGCGGATCCCCTGAGGTCAGGTGTTCGAGACCAGCCTGATCAACATGGCCAAACCCTGTCTCTACAAATAATACAAAAATTAGCTGGGTGTGTTGGTGGGCGCCTATAATCCCAGCCACTTGGGCGGCTGAGTGGCTGGGATTATAGGAGAATTGCTTGAACCAGGGAGGCAGAGGTTGCTGTGAGCTGAGATCGCTCCATTGCACTCCATCCTGGGTGACAAGAGGGAAACTCCATTTTGAAAAAAAAAAAGACAAATGATCAATTAGGAAAAAAACATGCAACTCATATCATAGACAAAGATAAGTCATCCAGGCAAGTGATGATTATACTTGAACTGGGGTGGTATACTGGAGACAGAGAGAAGAGAACTGACTTGGGATACATTGTGGAAGTGGACTCAAATTAGGCACAACTATATTTACTATGAAAGAAGTAGTGGATTAATTGTTCCCCTATGAATGCCAGGAACGTAAAACTTCAGTGAGTGTACTGAAATGCTTGGCCAAAGGTGATGGCCTTGCTATCCCAGGTCTTGGAGGAAAGATTCTAATCAGTAGGGGGAAGTCAGCAATTTGTTGTGTAGGAAATGACAGTTCTGAGTATGGAGGCCTGTGTAAGAGTTCTGACTCTGCCATTTACCAGCTGTGTAATCTTGGGCTCACTTGCCAACTCAGCCTCTCTGAGCCTCTATTTAATCCTAGATAGAAGGGGTCTAATAATATACTCTAACACCAGTTTGTTCCAGGGTGTAGATAGACTTTTGTTATGCTTCATAATTATGAAAAGTTTAGCTAGTGATCTATTTTAGTTAACAACTTGGTTAAAAATGAGTACTATAGTTACACAGTTGGGGTTCTATACCTGAAAAATTACTGAATAAAATGTTTTCCCCCTTCACCACCTTTTTAAAAGGCAGAACTGCATAGAACAGTCATTTTCTTTGCCAGGGAACTTACATAATGACATGTCTACATCTTCAGGGCAAATTTTGATGATCTCAATGTCAGTTTTTTGTTAAATGGAAAAGACTAAGAATTCACCACTCAGTGGGACGTATCAGACCTCTCCCTCTTTTTAAAACTAGCTTTATTGAGGTTAATTGGCATACAATAAACTGCACACATTTAAAGCTCACAATTTGATAAGTTTGACATATGCATATATCTATGAAACCATCACTGCAATGAAAATAATGACTATATCTCTCTCCTCCAAATGTTTCTTTCTGGCTATTTTAGATTTCTCTTTTCATCCTTCCCTACCTCACCCTGTCCCCAGCTCCGGTCAGATCAGTTATATTATCTAGAATGTAATTATGTAGTATTTACTCTTTAGTTGTCTCGATTCTTTTTTTTTTTGAGGTGGAGTCCCACTCTCACTCAGGCTGGAGTGCAGTGGTGCGATCTCAGCTCACTGCAACCTCCGTCTCCTGGGTTCAAGCAATTCTCCTGCCGCAGCCTCCTGAGTAGCTAGGATTACAGGCATGTGCCACCGGGCCCAGCTAATTTTTTTGTACTTTTACTAGAGACGGGATTTCACCATGTTGACCAGGTTGGTCTTGAACTCCTGACCTCGCAATCCTCGTGCCTCGGCCTCCCAAAGTGCTGGGATTTCAGGCATGAGCCATTGCGCCTGGCCTTGTTGTCTTAATTCATTCACTTAGCATGATTATTTTGAGATTCATTCATGTGGTTGCATGTATCACTAGTTCATTTCTTTTTACTTATCAGTAGTATTTCATTGTATAAATATATCAGTGTGTATTCATCCATTCACCTGCCAGTGGAAATTTGGGTTGTTTCTAGTTCTCAACTATTACAAATAAAACTACTATGAACATTTATATGCAAATATTTGTGTGGACATATGTGCTTTATTTCTTTTGTAGATTCATCTTTCCATGTGGTTAATTTTCTTTCTGTGTAAAGAATTTCTTTCACAATTTTTTTTTTGGTAGTGCAGGTCTGTTGGCAATTAATTCTTTCAGCTTTTATTTTTTTCCTCAGCAGTTATTTTTCCCTATTTTCTTTTTTTTCAAATCCACTTTTTTTGAAAGATATTCTTGCTGGATATTGGATTCTATGTTGATTTATTTTCCTTTAGTACTTTAAAGATTGATTCACTATCTTGTTGCTTACATTGTTTCTGTTAGAAATCTGCTGTCATCCTTATTTTTATTCCTCTGTATGTGGTTTTTTTTCTTCTGGCTTTTTAAAAAAGACTTCCTCTTGATGACTAATTTTCAGCAATCTGATTATGAAGTGACTTAATGTAGTTTTCTTCATGTTTCTTTCTTGTGCTTGCATTTATTGATCTTTTTTTGTGTGGTTTATAGCTTTTATCAAATCTGGAACATTTTCAGACTCTATATTTTCAATATTTTTTCTTTTCCCACTCCCATCTTGAGGGACTCCAATTATACATACGAATAGGCTCTTGAATGTATCTTTCAGTTCACTGATGCCATTTTAAAATTATTATTATTTTCTCTTTGCACTCATTTGGAATAGTTTTTACTGTTATGTTTTTAAGCCTACTAATCTTTTCTTCTGCAGTTGATCTCCCCCCCCCACCAATCTCTCTCCCTCTCTCTGTGATCTTAGACATTGTAGTTATTATCTTCAGAAATCTGATTTGGATCTTTTAAAAAAACTTCTATGTTTATAGTTAGGTTTTTGATGCATAGAATAAAAACCATTTTAATGCATTTTATTACTAACTTTAGGGTCTAAGACCAGTATAAATTGGTGTCAATTGATTAATTTTTGTCCTCATTGGAGTTGTATTTTCCTGCATACATGATAATTTTTCCTTTTCATGCATGGTAATTTTTGATTTGATGACAGACATTATGTATTTTATCTTGTTTGGTGTTAGACATATTCTTAAATTTTGTTCTTGGATTCAGATAAGTTATATTAAACAGTTTGTTCTTTTGAGGTCTCGTTTTTAAGATTTGTTAAGTGGGACCAGAGCAATTTAGCTTATTTGTTTGAGTGTATTCCTGGACTTTCTCGTCAGTTCAGTTGAGCTGTATGTTTATCTCTTTGCCACTACTGCACTGTCTTGACTTCTCTAGCTTTGTATCAAGCCTTAAAATTGGCTGGTATGAGTCCCTCAGATTCATTATTTTTTAAAAAAATTGTTAAAATCTATTCTGATTTATTTGCCTTTTTATATATATTTACAGTCAGCTTGTCTATATCTACAAAGATGACTACTGGGATTTTGATAATAATTGTGTTAAATCTATAGATCATTTGGGGGGGAAGATTGCCATCCTTATTATTTGAAACTTCCAATCCATTAATACGGTGTGCCTCTTCATTTATTTGGTTTACTTTGATTCCTTTATTAGGACTTCACTCTTTCTCCTCTCCTCTGGGACATTTTATTATTGTCCCAAATCTCCTGAGGTTCTCTTTATTTTTTAAAATCTTTTTTCTCTTTGTTTTTCCAGTTAGATAATTTCTACTGGACTGTCTTCAAGTTTGATGACCCTTTACTCTGTCATCTCCATACTGCTATTGAACCCACCCAGTGAGTTTTTAATTTCAGTTATATTATTTTTAAATTCTAAAATTTTCATTTGGCTTTTCTTTATATCTTGTTTCTTTGCTGAGACTTTTTATTTTTCCATTTGTTTCAAGGAAAACTATGTTTTGTTTTTGTAGATTCTTTTTTAAAAAATATAAAGCAGCTGCTTTAAAGTCTTTGTCAGATATTTCCAGCATCTGTGTCATCTTAATTTTGGTGCCTTTGTTTTTTCTTTGAGATTTTCCTTGTTTATCATATGCTGAGTAATTTTGCATTGTATCCTAGATGTTTTGAATATAAGATTCTGAGTCTTCTTAAATCCTGTGGAGATTGTCAGTATTTTATTCTAGCAGGCAACGAATCTGGATAGGTTCAGGCTGTTAGTTCCAATCTACCTTCTGTAGGTTGTGGTTTCAATAGTTGTTAAAATGCCTTTAGTGATGCTAGTTGAATTTGACCTAAATGTGTGCCACCCAGAGGCTAATCTGAAGTCTAAGTGATGGTCTATCTGTCCAATTCCCAAATTCTTTGGTATGCTGTTTAGAATTAGATCCAAGCATACTTAGAGGTGAGCAACTATATGGGTTTGATTTCCTAAGCTCCTCTGTCTTGACCACCTTCCTGGTACTTTCTTGTTCTCTCGGGCTCCTTTTTCAGTCCTACACCCAAAAAGCTGGGGCTTTAGTTACACTGCCTGCTGCCTTCCTCTGATACTGGGAGTTTGCCCCATCCTCTTGGGAACACAACACCGTTGATAGGAGCAGATTCTCCTCCTCTTGGTTTTGGCTCCTGAGGACTTCTGCTGCTGTCTTTGCTGCTGCCGCCTTGCTGCTGACAACATGGGCTTACCTGGCGGCAGGGACGCTCAAGAATAGAAAAAGGAAAAAGAAAGTAGGGATTTCCACACTCTATCTGGACATTGAGAGTTCCCTTTCCCACTCCGGGAGCCAGAACTAGAGAGCTGCTCATGGAGGTTTCTCAGTACTTAAGTGTCCACTTCTAGATTTTGGGCTAAATTGAGATCAGATTGGGGGAAATCAGTGGAACAAAAATAAAACTTTGCTATTTCTTCAGTGATACTTTGAATTCTGGTCAGCCTGCTACTTTTTACTTTTTAAATAGCTTCTCCATGCAATTGTCCAGGTTTTAAAGCTGCATTCAGTGGGAGAACAAGGTAGAGAGTGCTTGCTTCATCTTACCTGAAACCAGAAACTTCAACTCTATTTTTCTATTAGTTGCTCCTATTACTCCTATAACACTTATAATTCTAATGTTGCTTATTCAATTTATGGCTTCAAAACAATAGTCATTTTCTTTTATTTTTTCTGTTTCTTCTACATTCTTTAAATTTTTATTTTTAATTTTTGTGGATACATAGTAGGTATATACATTTATGGGGTACATGAAATGCTTTAACATAGGCATGCAATGTGTAATAATCACATCACGGATGGTGGGGTATCCATCCCCTCAAACATCCTTTGTGTTATAAACAATCCATTTATAACTTTTAGTTATATTTTCTTTTAAAATTTAAATGTAAAATTTTTGTGTTTCCTTCACATTCTGAGAGAGCTTCTCAAGTTTTCTTTGTATATGAATAATTTAATATTTTAAAAGAAATAGTTCTACTTTTTATTGTGTCAAAGGAGAAAATGCTGCTAATTAATCTTTTGGTACCTTTTCAATAATTCCTCACCTCACCTCTCTCCATTTTTATCCCTTCTGGATTCATTTGTGTGTCATGAATTTCTGTTCCTGTTCCACTGAGGTCCAATCTTGCATCCAATAAGAATGTTGAACAAGTTTCTAGGAATATATTCTAGGTCCTACAGGAAATCATTTTCATAGTCCTGTCTTGCTTTGGACCTTGAGGATATCTACTTTTCCTTCCTTCCTTCCTTCCTTCCTTCCTTCCTTCCTCCTTCCTTCCTTCCTTCCTTCCTTCCTTCCTTCCTCCTTCCTCTCTTCCCTCCCTCCCTCCTCTTCTCTCTCTTCTCTTTTCTTTCTTTCTCTTTCTTACTTTTTCTTTCTTTCCTTCTTTTCTTTTCTTTTCTTTCTTTCTTTTTCTTTCTTTCTTTCTTTCTTTCTTTCTCTCTCTCTCTCTCCTTCCCTCCTTCCTTCCTTCTTTCTATCTTTCTCCTTCCCTTCCCTTCCCTTCTCTTTCTCTTCTGTTCTTTTTTGCACTTCATTTTGTTACAGGTTTCTCCCTTTAGGAAAAGAAGATTGTTTAAAATGTAGTGTTTGTCAATAGATCCAATACATGAGTTCCAATGGCCTCGTCTCAACTGGCTCTTCAGTCAAATTCCCTTCGTAAATCTTCCTCATAGGCTAAGTTGATATAGGTATCTTCCTGAACAAATTCGCAGTGCCCAGTGGGCTTTTCTCCAAGGTAGGGTTGACAGATTTAGCGAGTAAAAATACCAAACACCCAGTTAAATTTGAATTTCAGAAGTATAAAACATACTTCTATTAAAAATTATGTACTTTTTATTTGAAATTCAAATTTAACTAGATGAGCTGTATTTTTTTTGCAGCTATATAATCCAGAGTGATTGGGCCATAATTAAATAGGATCGTCTCCCATTCTTTCTATTTGTCGCCCTAACAAGGGGATCAGAGAGAGTTCATGGAAAGTCACAATCACTAAGAGGCACTGCCACTCATATCTTCCTGTCTCCTTCTCTATAAGAGAAAAACGTTTGTGGTATTTTTTTTCTGAGAAGTCACAGGTGGTGTAATTTAGGCTCACAAAGAAATGAATATTATTTATGAGAGTGGTCATTCACATTGATCATTCTTACATTTTTGTGTCTCTGATGCTATTTTTAGAAGATCCTACTTTAAAATTGTAGATTAAGCAAAAATCAGAGCCAAATTCCTAGAGGAGTGTTTGAAAATCATGATCTCTGGTATGCAGGCTAGAGACTGAACAGTGCGAAGACAAGAACAAACCAGAACAAAAACAAAAACAAAAAAGAACTGCTAAATAATAGAGATAGAAAAAAGATAGAGATGATTTGGATAGTTTATTATCTTCGATGAAGTTTTTAAGCAGTTTTGGAACAGTTGGAGTAGAATGGGGGCAAGCTTAGAACAAATGAAACAATTAGCAAACTAAGATGCAAATAACTATATGCTCCAGAGTGTATGTACAGGCTTGGAGAGCTATAGGAAAAACAGTCTGTGTATGCTTCAGTGCCAAGGCATAGAATGTAGCTGGCTTATTTAGGTTTGGTGAAGTCTGAGTTTAACTTTAAATAATAGAACCTATGATATATGTGAGCTAGTGTTTAAGGCTGTGTCAGCACCTCTGACAGACAAAGGGTTAATAGCCTTAATCTGTAAGGAACGCCTACCAATCAATAAGAAGAAGATAAGCCCAGCAATTGAAAAATGGGCAAAAGACACGAATAAATGACAAAAGAAAAAATACAAGTGGATAATAAATGTCTGAAAAATGCCTAACCTCATCAGTATTCAGTGATGAGCAAATAAAAACAAGATACAATTTTCTGCCTACTCAATTGAGAAATACTTTTAAAGTGGTTTAAATGGAAATGTTCAGTATTGGTGAAAAGCAGAAGATGGGCACCCTTACACCCTTCTGTGGGAGGCTAAATTGATTCTGTATTTCTGAAGATACATTTAGAAACAGTGTATGCTAAGAACTTAAAAATGGTTTTAAACTTTTAATGAGGTAATAATACCTTTGGGAATATATCTTTAGGAAATAATTAAAGATGCACACAAGGATCTATGTACAAAGAGATTCTTTGCAGTGTAATTTACAAACAACAAGCACAAAAAGGAAACTACCTGTATGTTCTACAGAGAAGAAATGGAATGGGCATACAGTGGGTGGGATGGCAGGGAGGAGTCAGAAGTTATGCTGTCAGAGAATGTTTAACCACCCAGCAAAATGATAAAGAGTCATTGTGAAGTTAGAAATAAGTAAAAACATCAATAAGTCATATACATATTATAAATCGAATATTATGGAAAATAGATATAGGAATATATCTATTCCTAACTATATAGGAATATACTTAAAAGATACTCTAAAATGTTTATAGGTAAGTTTAGGTAGTAGGATTATGAATAATTTAAATTTTCATGTGTATATAATATATATTAACTGATATTAATTTTTCTATTCTTTTTTCAAAGAACAACCATTACTTTCACAATCAGAAAGAAGGGAATAAATGGTATCTTGAAAAACATATATATCATTTTGGCAAGAATAAGTAACGAAATAATTACTTAACAATTAGTGTTGATAAAATAATTGCTTAAGTTAATATTTGATTTTTCAGCTGGTTGATAAAGTGTCATCTATACATGGTGCAGTAGGACTTCTGTCTTTGGCAGTTTTGAATTTGCTGGTTATAGCCAGCTAAGAAATGACTTATGACATGTATATTCTATAAATTCCTTTTTCAAGCCTCGAGTTTAGGTAGAATCTCATCTTTGTGAAGGTATTCTTTTTTCCTTAGTGAGGGAGTTCTTTTCTGGTCTGAGCTAGTCTTGAGTCAGTGTGCTCTATGTAGCTCTCAGCATTTTTCAGGGACCTTGACTAATTCATCTTGAATTCAGTGGCCCAGCTCTATTGATGACATACAGCAGGTGCCCAAACAATGTTGACTGGATGGTGAGTGAATTAATAAATGAATACAGGGAAATAACTCTCACTAGACAGTGTCTTAGAAAATGAAATGTAGTACCTTTACAGGCATAGTGGTTCGAGAGAGTTTTAACTACCAACTCAGTAGAATTAAAGAGACACTAGAAATTGGAATAGTTCAGATCTGGGATTAAATGCAGGCTTTGTTACTTCATTGCTGTGTGATGCTGGGCAAGTCATTTAACTTAGCCGAGCTTAAGTTTCTTGATCTGTAAGATGAAGTTTATGTTTTCTACCTTCTTGTGCAGATTAAAAGTGCTAATGAGTGCATTACAGAGGACTTCATACAGTTCCTGGTATATAATTCCTACTCAATTAATAGGAGCTAATAAGAATAATCATCATAAGTGATGTCATAACTGATAAAATAATTTGCTATATAAAATCCTCAATCAACTGGTTTAACGGATTGCTTCCTTAAAGTGAGTTTCCTTTTCTTTTGAAATTCACTGTAATGATTTTGATATACATCCAACCCCAAAAGACATCCAGGACAAGAGAACCATCTTTCACTACCCCTTCCTCTAATTCTTTCCTCCAGCAAATTGCTCATTTCTAAAATTCTGAGCCTCAACAACTGACAGATGTGTTGACTTGGTATAGTGACCTTACCCTACTTTACATTCGTTTTGCTTGCTTATTTATTTATTTATTTATTTAGTTATTTGAGTCAGGGTCTCCCTCTGTTGCCCAGACTGGAGTGCAGTGATACAATCACAGCTCACTGCATCCTTGAACTCCCAGGCTCAAGGGATCCTCCTGCCTTAGCCTCCATGGGATTATAGGCATGAGCCACTATGCGTGGCCTACTTTCAAAGTAGCTAAAGAATGTGGATGAAGTCTACCATTTGTCCTGATGCGTTTTCCTCTTTGGTTCTAGCACCAGCAAAATGGTGGGCAGTGCCTCATCCCTTGCTTGGCTTTATGTTTGGCATATTTGAAAAAGGGGCCAGACTCCCAAGCACCTAACTAGGATGTGAAGATCTGTGTCCCGTCTTGCAGGGGGCCCACCAGCTGGGTGTAAGGAGACACTTGGCTGATATTTGGAAATCCTAACCCTGTAATTTGGTCTCCTGCAGTCTCAAAGAAATGGAATTCTGGAAGCGAGTCTGGCAGGGCCCGTTGCAGTGTTTCTCTGAGACACTTATTTTCTTTGTTTGAATTTCAAGGTTAAAAAAGTCAGGATTCAAGGATAGCTATGAAAGATCAACTGGTAAATGTGTTCACAGTGAAAGAAAAGAAAGCCAAATGAATGTTAAAACCTTTTTTTGAAGCAGAACAGAAACGAAGCTTTTGATCCTTTATCATGGAACACCAAAAACATTCTCATGATCTACATGTGTTCTGAGTGTTCCTATATCCTCTGTGTGCACACCAGTGTCCATATGCCCATGCTCAGACACACATGGTCAGATTCACACATACTTCCTTTTCTCTAAAAGCTGTATTCCCTCCCCCCGCCGATTTCCTTTTCCTTTTTATTTATTTCTTTTCTTTTTTCTTCTCTCTATTTTTTTGATATTTCAAAGCTGGCAGTTCAGGAAATGACTGGAACTGCCACATCTCTGTTCTTGTTAAAGAAATCAATGCTAATCCTATTACTGGCAGTTATCACCTATCCCAGAACTCACCGCTAAAAGAAAAAAACACACTGAGATGTCAGAGTAAGAAAAAGGGCTGAGAAGGAGGGGGGCGTCCTTCATTCATTTTCAAATAGTGATTGTTTTTTTCTCTCTTCTTTTTTGATCATCTTTTTTTTTTCTCATGTTAACAGAGAGACCAATCTACAAAACACCTGTGTTCACACAACATTATGGGTCTGATTCAAAACTACATGAGTAAGAGAATAATAGCTCTAATTTGGAGTTATCTTTTCCAGCTTGCTTTGACAAAGCACTGATAAAGAATATTTATTATGGCTCTTGGTTTTACTAATAACAATAATAATGACACATACCATTTAATGTTCACTGCAGGCCCTGTGCTAGGGGCTTTCTGAAGACCATCTCATGTGATACAAAATGCCTAGGAACTAGGAATGATAAGCACTCCCATTTTAGAGATCTAGAGACTCAAACATGAGATTTCTCATTTGTGCCGAGCCACATAGGTAAGGAGAGGTGGATCTGGTTTGCATGGAGACCTATTGTGTGCAGTATAGTACCCAAGCTGTTCATATGGTTTTCCTCCACCTCCTGCCTTCCTCAGCAGGGCAATGTGGGAAGTGACAGGGAAACATTTCAAATAGGAAATTTGCTGAGATTTCAGAAAGTTTTTCAGCAAGTCAAACAAACTTGCTACTTTTGGATTCCTCCCTTCTAACATGAAAGGCCATTTTCACATATGTGTCTCCCATTCCTGCCTTTGAGATCCAGCCACATCATCAGATGGACCCAGCTATATATGACCTGGGAATCTTTACAAAATAACATGAGGGAGCTAATTCGACTGGATTAACAGGCACGAGAGTCCTTAAATTGATGACTTACACATCTCTTGGACTGAGGCTTAAAACTTTGAGTCGCAAAGTTAGAGCAGTGTGGATGTCACCTGAGAAGCTTATTAGAACTGTAGAATCAAAATCTGCATTTTCATAAGACTCCCCCAGGTGACTTGATTGCACATTTAAGTTTGAGAAATATTTGTCTATGATAGTCTCTGTCCTGGTGAAGAAAACATCCCTAAAGTTAGAACCTTGTCTTTTCCTCTGTGCACCCAGCACAATGTTTGGCATTCAATGGGAGTACAAAAAATGTTCAACAGAGGAACAAATGAACCCCCTTACTTTGCCAATTGATGAGGAAGATACTTCATGAGAGCTACTCACATTCGGAAACTGTGATATAGTTGGTCCAAGGGTAACTGAAGAGAAGCACACACTTTATTCTGTCCCCCAGGAATACGTGTAGGCTCTTTGCTAGCTTGTTTGCATCTGGGGTTTCTGAGATATTCATTGCTTCACTAGTCCATCAATCAATTCATTGATGTGTATTGAATTGCCAGGAAGTGTGCTGAGCCATGTGACCACAAGAAAAGCAGAAATACTTTGTGACATAGGGAGAAAATGGCATTTACTTTTCTGGGGGAGAGGATGGAGAAGTAACTTGTTTTCTGGGTTGTTAAATGTCTTGTGCCAGTAGGAAGGACTGTTCTTGGGCAGAATTCTTGTTTCTTAGGGACTATTTTCCCCCAAGATAAGAATGATATAATTATAATAAAAGTTGCCAGGAACTATATTAAATGCTTTACATAAACTATCCCAATTCAATATACCTTATTGCCATTTTGCAAATTGGATCCCAGACCTAGGAAAGGACTAAGTGGCAGAACCAGAATCTGGAGACAGGTTTTTCTGATTCTAGAGCTCATGTTTCTAACCACTGCCCTAATTCTTGATTTCAAAATTAATAATATATTTCATATTACTCTTGGTTTCTCCTATAACAGAGATAAAAATATTAATGTATAACAGGGACAAAAATGATAACTGTATTGCTCCTCGCAATCTCCCCGTTTTGCCTTTTGCTTCTGAGAAGAAAAAATTTCTTCCTTGTTGCAGAGAATCCAGGTAAAAAACAAATAAAGCAAATGATTTTTTTAAATTAAGGAAATCAGAGAAGCTAGAGGGAAAGCATAATAAGGACCTGAAAGAGACCATAGTTTGAGAAAGAGCGAGGGATACATAGATTGTAGATAATGGTCACTTGGTATCAGTGAGCATGTTGAAGGGTTGGATGTTGAGAGCAAAACAGAAAGAAATATTTGAGGACCAGCTGCACCCTATGTGAAGGACACTGAGAGAGGCAGTTTTTGCAGACAGAGAAGTTTAAAATTTTTATACTTTAATTAAATTGTACATCTCCCTTTTACATTTTTTTTGAGCTATATAGCAAAATTTAAAATAGTTTATATAGTACAAAGAATGAACCACATGGGGCCATAGGCTTTATTCAGGTTAGTATTCCTAATTATTTATCATAAATTTTCTAACCCTGATTTAGATATTATAATATTTAATAGGCATGTACTGTAAGTGAGGCCTCTGTGAGCTCTGCTGGTAGTGCTAAAATATTATATTCTTTTATGTTGTATTTGTGTTTTGTAATTGCCTTAGGGCAAGTATTTCAATGGTTTAATTGAATTTATTCTTATATTACAAAATTGTCTTATGAGTTTGAGTGTTAGAAAAACAAAAAATTTCCCCATGGGACATTTTACTTCAGCTTCTTATGCCCAGCTATACTGATTTTAGATGCCCACCACCTCACCTCTTAACACCATACAGTAGAGAGAACATTGTACTGGGAATCAGGGGCAGGAGAAAATAAGCCAGAGCCCACAAGGCCAATCATTATCACATTTCCTCACACAACCTGGAATTGCTGCCTTACTCGGCTCCCTTAATTTTAAAAACCAAATAACAAGGAATTTATCATACCAGTGTTAAATGCATATGATTGCCTTCATGGGAAGATCTAATTCTCAGGACAGAGAGGTAAAAAATGCTGTTAAGTGTGACAAGCCCAAAGGCCATGCTGATCACTGTGATGCATTTGATTTAATCCTGGATGTTGGGGGACTTAGGAGCTCAGCTCAGCTGATGGCCCAAGCTCTCCCAACAGCTTATGAAATGCTAATATAGTTAGTTGGATGATCTCATCTCAGTCAAGAGTGCAGAGAAGAACCAGGCTATTATATCTTCATCATCCCAACAATCATGCCAGCTGAGATTTACATAGTTTCAAAATTGGATCATTCATTTAACTACCACCACCCACCAAAACCCAACAGCAATATTTCTTAAAGATTAGACACTATTCAGTTTCTCATCATCTCTTACTTTTGCTACCAAAATAGCTTCCAAACTATTTTCTTGTCTCCAAGTCTTCTGCTGCCCCATCTTTACACCCTAAATCAACCTTTTATGCTAATATCAGAGAGAAAATACCATGAAAATCATAACAAATCCCATGTGTTATTCCTTTGTTTTAAACCTGTTATGGCTCCTTATTATCTTATATGATAAAAACCATAATTCTTCGGATGGAATTAATGGTCTTTTTACTGTGGCAACAACTTCTCTTCCATTAAACAACGATCACGAACTCTTAGCTGTGCTCTGCTGTAAGCAATGGTTAGCCTTATAAATTCTGAAGTAGGAGAATGCCATGATCAGATCTGGGTTTTAGATGGAACAGTCCGATGGCCAGTAGGAGATAGCTGGGGGTCGTGGAGTAGAAACAAGGAGGTTAATTAAGGAGAAATTGGTGAAATAGCCCAGAGTGATCCAGGGCTCCCTTTTCTATTGCTGGAGCCGTTAGAGTGCTGGGAAACTTGCAGATCAGTTTGGTTTATGAAATCTGAGAGATTCATGTAATTTTTCTTGGCTAGATATCATGGGCAGTAAGACATGGATGTCTCCAGCCAAGCTTTGTAAAAGTAAGTCTAAACTAGTATTATTCAAGAAAGCAAGACTCCCAGGTTTAACCCCTCCCCCTTAACACTGTAACGACCCTTGAAATATGGCAGAAGATGAAGCACTATTGTAAGAAACAACAGGAGAAATTGTTTCCCCTGGTGACATCTTCACTTTTAAACTTGGAAGGGCCCTCCTATCTTCTCCTTGTTCGACTGGATTAACAGGCACGAGAGTCCTTAAATTGATGACTTACACATCTCTTGGACTGAGGCTTAAAACTTTGAGTCGCAAAGTTAGAGCAGTGTGGATGTCACTTGAGAGCTTATTAGAACTGTAGAATCAAAATCTGCATTTTCATAAGACTCACATTTCTCCTTGTGTGATATTGGCATCTTATGGCACTTCATATACAAGCACCAAAGGATGTAGGCTTTATTAGACGTCTTGATTCCAGTGGCAAAATTGTTTCTGCTCTCTTATTAATAGGCCAGGTTCGTAATAAAACTACCCTAATCCTCTCATTCAGCCAGGGGAGAGGAGATCAAAGAATTTTAAGGAAAAATGTTTTAGAGGTTATCAGAAGGTGGCTCTGTTCAATAGATAATGAAACTGATGAGGCCTGAAGGATCTGGGAAAACAGAAGGAAGGAATAGTAATCAGAACAACTTGATCCTATATTCCCACTGCTTATTATCCTTGATTCCAGTTGGTTTCTAGTTTGACCACTTGGATCACGACATTGCCTTTATATGAAATTCAGGAAGAAGAGATATCTTAGAAAAGGAATGGTTGGTTTTTGGACAGGTTGAACTGAAGTACCTCTAGGTCAGTGGTTTCAATGTGTGGTCCTCCACCAGCATCATTATCACCTGGGAATGTTGTAGAAATTCAAATTCTTAGGTCTCACCTTAGATCTACTCAATCATAAACTATGGAGGTGGGGCCCAGCGATCAGGGTTTTAGCATGCCTTTCAGTTGATTTTGGTGAATGCTGAAAATTGAGAACCTCTGCTCTAGGTCATTTAATTGAAGATGAACATCAGGTAGTGGGTGAATTCCCACCTATCATGGCCAGAAATTCAGTTTTTCAGGTTTCTCTGGACTTCCTTTGGCCAAGAGGGGGAGTCCAGTCTGTTCAGTTAGTGGGAGGACTTAAGATTTGATTTTTGGTTTACACATCTTAGATCACCCATTACAAGTCAATTGTCTGATGACAGTGGCTATCTGAGTGACTCCAGGTGAGGCCAGCATAACTGCTAAGCCAAGCTAAAACTGTGACCCGCAGAAATGTGTACAAATAAGTAATTGTTTCAGCCACTAGATTTTCGAGGTGTTTCATTATATAGCAATAGATATCTGATATAGGCCCATTTCTGTGGGGATAGGTGGGGGCAAGAAAGTGTACCCTAATAAGACCTGTGGAGTTTTGTTTCTTGGATACTCTTCCAACAAGAGACCAATATGTGATTCTCAAAATAACCAACACAGATTATTAAGGGTTCCTCAAAATTCCTCAAGATTTCTTACTACTCAGCCTCCTAAGCTTTTCTAGATACAGAGGAACATAATTCAATCATGACTCTTCCTGTATCCCGTTTTCCTTACAAAGGAAAGACTCAATTACAAAATATGCCCAGTAGATTCTGATATTAATTACTGTACTTTATTAAAATAAAGAGAGTGAAAATAAATATTGTCTGTGGGCAGACTTGAAATCCTGATAAATCCTTCCAATACAAAATGACTAAACTTTTTCAATTAAATATAATAAAAAGCCTTTCAAATGCACACTTGAGATTAAAATAAGGTAAAAGAAAATTGCATAGGCCAAAAATTAAAAAGAAAATAGAAACCAGAGAAGGAGATGGGCACTATGTGGGAGCAACTCTTTAGGTCCGTGCAGGGTGGAGAGTGGCAGCTGAGAAGCTTATAAAGAGGTAGGATCTTCAAAATGCCATCTGCTTGGTCAAAAGGAAAACTAGAAAAAAAGAAATCTTTCCACATCAAAGGGAAACTTGTCACTTTTGACCTATGTTTTAGGTAGCAAAAACAAGTAATTGTTGTTTTAAGCCACCAAGTTTTAGGATGTGTTTGGGTTTCAAATTTATACTTCTTTCATGATCCAGGAAACCACAAAAGTTGATAAATTAGCCTGAAATATTTCTGGAATGGCACATTATAATACTAAAATTATAATAAACTATAATTTTATATAATTGTGACTATGAAAGCATCATGCAAATATACAAATAAATATAGTTTTCTTATCCCAGGAGATTTGGAATATAGAATTTAGATTCAATTTGTTTTGAATCTGTCGTTCAACTTACTGTGTGATCCTAGGTGATAATTTTTTCCTCTATGGGTCTCTGCTTTTTCATCAGGTAGAGGAGAGGTCATTTTTAGACCTAGCTTCCCATTGTTCTATGATTTTATAAAATTGTTAGTTCATGAATTTATGATACCACACTGCAAGGTCTAGGGAATAGAAAATTAAGATTTTTATCTCGGTCACTGTTTCTGATTAGCAAAGCCATTAGTGCTGGCTCATTTTCACCACTCTGAGGCTCCACCAACCTGAAATAGTTGGTGAGGAAGGGCTTTTCTCTTTCTTGTCCTGATGTCTCTTGGCGTCTGGGCCACACAGGACTGCCTGATACAGTTTCCCCTGCAGATGGCAGTGCAGAAAGCTCTCCTAGGCTTTGGAAACAGGAATACCTGAGCTGACTTAGGAAATTGCATCCCCATGTAGTTTTGTCCACATGAACTTCATATGGACACCAGCTGGACACAGATTTAAGTTGTCAGGCTGCCTTCTCTGGATGTGGAAGTTAGAGGGCAAGGATGATGTCATAGGAAGAACTTTTGTCTTTTTTTACAAAAACAAAATAATAATAGCAGAAATTCATTTTCTCACGGTTCTGGAGTCAAGGAATGACTGTTGTTAATGAAAGGGTTGGCCGGGTACCACAAAGTAATTTCTAACCTTTAAATGATGCACAGCATTGTGGGTAGTATCTAATATCTCTAATTTTTGGTGAGATCCCTCACTCCTAGGTGTAAATAGGACTTGATCGTTGTCTCCAGGACAGAATAAGTGACCCAGACCCAAGGTAATTAGCACATCATGTTGCCCTGGACTCAATGACTGGTAGAGGTGTCAAGCATGTGATCTAGGCCTAAACCACTGGGGGTATCCCATTTTCCTGACCACAGCAATTGGCTCAAGGGTGGACCTAATCAGAAGCTTAACCTCCTTGTAGTACATAGCATGTTATAATGTGTGAATTCTGAGAATGCTAGGGCAGAAACAAGTGTTCTGCTTCCATTGAATTGAAAAAGCATAAGTAGAACTGCTGTGCAAAGGATACTTTGCACCAATGGGGAAGAACCATTCTGAGATCTGTGCCAACGGAAGCTGACGTGGAAGAGAGAAACAAGGTCATAAAGATATCCTTTGAGCTCCTATTCCAGCCACACATTCACCTTTAATTAGTGAAATAATAAATTCCCCTTTTGTTAGTTCATGTTTTACAGTTGGTTGGGATCGTTCTGCCCTCTTGCAACCTAGACAGTCCTGAATAGCAGAGGAAGATTCCTCTTGTGACTCCACTCCCCAGTTCCCACCCCTGACCTCATCCATGGTGCCCTGGTTTCTTTCTTTTCTTTTTTTTTTTTTTCTTCCTGAGACGGAGTCTTGTTCTGTTGGCAGGCTGGAGTGCAATGGTGTGATCTCGGCTCACTGCAACCTCTGCCTCCCAGGTTCAAGCGATTCTCCTGCCTCAGCCTCCTAAATAGCTGGGACTACAGAAGTACGCCTTCATGCCAGGCAAATTTTTTGTATTTTAGTAGAGACGGGGTTTCATCATGTTGGTCAGGATAGTCTCCATCTTCTGACCTCGTAATCTGCCCGCCTCGGTCTCCCAAAGTGCTGGGATTACAGGCGTGAGCCACTGTGCCCAGTCGCCCCTGGTTTCTTAATTGCTGAAAGTAGCTCTGAGCAACCCTTGAGAATGTGTGGTGGTGGTTTTGAGAGTCACATGTAAATTGGTCTCTTACTGGAAGAGTATCCAAGAAAGAAATTTATGAATGTATCTGCTACAGAGGAGTGTCTGCATCTGGTGAACAGTCAGAGAAGTGATGTAGCATGTCACACAACTCAAAAAATTAGATAGCACTCCAATTTACAACTGCTGGTCAAGGGTTCGTTTCATTACAGAACTTAATTTCATGATGATACAGGTTGAATGGAGGCTAGGGGCAGAAGATAACCTAGTGCTCCAAATACTATCAAGGCAACTGTTGTAGAAAGGAAGGAAAGCTGGGAACCAGTACTGAAGATGGACTACAATCCACAAATGTGACTTCATTTAATATCCTGATCACTTTGCTTTTATCTGCACCTTGCAAATGAGGTTCTGAGGCGGTAACTACCTTCTTCAAAGTAATAGAGACTATATTAATGCAGATATACTGGAGTCTTAAGCTTTTGCTTTCTCACAGTGCCACCATCTATAAGTCAGATAAAGGGGGAACAAGATTAGGCTGATGGTGGTTCTGAGAGGGGTGATGGGAGGTGAAACATAAAACCTGTTTAAAGAAATGAAAGCATCTTCCCAAATTCTGAAGTCAATAGTGTAATATTCCATGTTCATACAACATGGTTTGAGTGCCAATACCTAAGTCTTTAGAATGAAAAATGTCTGGATTTCAGTCTTTGCCACTCCTTCTAACAGTGACACTCTGGGAAAAGTTATCTAGCTCTCTGAGTCTCAGTTTCCTCATCTATCAATTGTCCTTTTCTCAGTATCACAAGGATTTGAGATAATGTTTAGAAATCCCCCCCAAACTATGGACATCACATAGTAGGTATTTACCATGTAAAATTATATATATTTATTATATAGTTATGTGATTAATGCTTAAATATGATCCTTTTGAGTATATTTCAAATGTTTCTCTATATTACTCCAAACTTCCTCAAATCTTGGTGGAGCTACTTATCTTTGTGGAATCAGAGAAAGTACCTTTAAAATGTTGACATGGGAAAGGTCAGAAATAGCAAGTGAGGAATTTCAAAGATAATCCTATCCTTCCCTTTCTTTTGCCAGACTCTGTTTTCAATTGGTTCAGAGTAATTCATACCTCTAGTTTAAAGTATGTGGCATCATTTAGATACTGTAAATGTAACACCAATTTTACTGCAACCTAATTGTAGAGTGACAAGGGATAAATCTAGAAGATACATATAGTATGAAATGGCCAAGTGTGCTTCACTTCTATAAGAACTACGCATAGAGAAACATTATGCTGAAAGAGAGGAATAACTGAAGTTGTAACTCATGCAGATTCATATATAAATAATACTGAGGACTTCTAGGATATCTGCAGCTTAATCAGTTGCCCATTAACATATTGTAGGATAAATGTAGATCTGCGATTATTGCATGCTGCTAAAACCACCTTTGATTTCATTTAAAATCCTGGTTAAATGAGCTGTGATGTATCTTTGGAGACTTCGTCAACCTTTTAAATTGAGGATATATATAAGAAATACTGATTCAGGTAAATAAATAAAAGAGCAATATTCCAAAACTGTTAATGGAGCTTGAACAAACCCAGAAAATAACCACAGCTTAAATCAAGGGACAATAATTACATTAAATGTTAAATAAGGAAGCAAAAGGTCACAATGAAACACAAACTCCTATGATTTAAAAGATTTATTTAAAAATAGCCCCAAATTCGAAACCTGAAACACAGAAAGTCATGATTGTCGACCAACATTTATTGAGTACTATGGTAGGTTTGTTGAACTTTGAATAATTGAATTGCACATTAAAAAAATAATCTGTCTTTATGACAGAAATCAGGCAGTTTCTGGCATAATTTGACAGCAATGTACTGCCTTCTGCCTTTTCCTGTCAGCACAGTATGAGGCAATGCAATTAAAATTTAGCAGTGATTTGTTTTGACTGGTGAGATTTTCTCTTTATGTAGAATACATATTTATTCACACATTAGGTTTTGTTATTAAATAAACATGCTTTTAAGTAATTTCATATTATTCGTGCCAGTGGAGATACCCTTTGAAGACAGGACCCTGATTCTAGAAGTACAATAACGCCTAACATTCTCCCCACTTTTCTTTCTTGCTCTAGGAAGCTACCCTAATTTTCCCCCTCACTAATGGCAGCTACCAAGCTGTCCCAGACTAACCATGCCCCCTCATGGCAGCAGCCTGGTCCTGTGGGTTTGCTTTCCACCTCTTCTTGTCTCTCCTCCAAGGCCAGCTGTGGTTCATTGCTGACAGTTTAGCCCCAGGCAATGTCTTTCCTTCACATACTGACATATTTTCTATACCAATAAACTACACTCTTGCATCCCAGCTCCACACACAAATACATATGTGTATTTACTCATTTCTTTTCTAATTATTGCACAGTAATAGAAACGTTAAGACTTTCTTATCTAGTCCTTCTTTCTTTTCATGTTTGGTTCAAAATTACCCTCCCAGAAAAGAACCTTCCATCTAAGAAGAGAGAGTATGTTTAGATACAAAAGTAAAATTTTACAGAAGTCTAAGATATATATATATATATATATATATTTAAAGATGGGGTTTCACCATGATGGCCAGGCTGGTCTTGAACTCCTGACCTCAGGTGATCCACCCACCTCGGCCTCCCAAAGTGCTAGGATTACAGGTGTGAGCCACTGCGCCCGGCCTCTAGAAGTGTAAATATTTAAGCTTTCAGAATTAACCCACATTTACCTTTAGAATCTTCATGCCTATCTTCATGTCCTCTTATAAAGTGTTCTTTCCTCTATGTCAGAATTCAAGAGATTAATTCTTAATTATCTTTCAGTATATTTTTGACAACAAATACATAGCTCTATACACTGTTAGAAATGCAAAAATTTTTATTGCTATTTTATTGTATGTTTTCTCATAGGGTAAATAATAAGCAGGAGGAAAAAAAAAATCACAGATTATAATGTTTTTTCCCTTATAGGGAACACATTTATTATTTACTGCAACTTAGTTATCATTTAAACACCAAGAACCTAACATCTTGAGGGAAAGAATTATTCATTGAGGTCCACAGGAAGGCTTTCTTTTAAATATCCAAAGTATAAAGCAACCATGTATTTTTTCATCTTCAGGTAAAACTTTCTTCTCTGTGCCTCTCTACTGTCAATCTATTCTCTTAAAAATATAATTTGAATTAATACATTTCCATTATGCATATATGTATGTATGTTTATATGTGCGTATACACACAAGTGCGCACACACACACACATAAATGTTTTCCTTTCATTATCTCCCATACACTCATGTCTTTATCACCACCCCAAACATGTAACTATTCTTAGATTTTTTAAACTTTCTTTTAGAATTGATTTTGTAAATAATTAAACAAAAAATAATACAGTTTCTCACTTCTCTTTTAAAAATGAAAGGTAGCATATAATGTATACTGTTCTACCCTAGATTTTTTCATTTAAAATATATAAATTAGAAATCTTCCTCAACTACCTTAGCATTTTATAGAATGCCTCCTCTTCCTGAGAACCACACAGCATTCCATTGAATGGCATCTTTATTTAACCAATTCCCTATTGACGGACACTTATGCAGTACACAATCTTTTGCTATTACAAATATGTTGCACAGAACAGCCTAGTACATTTCACATTTGTGTGCAAGTATATCCACAAGATAAAACTTTAGAAGTAGAATTGCTAGGTCAAAAGTTGTATGCATTTGTAACTTTGATGAATATTGCCAAAATGCCTTCCATAGGTATTCCAATGTATATTTTCACCAATTGTCTATGAGACTGCCTATTTTCCCCATAGCTTTCCCAGTAAGATATGTTACTACCTTTTGTATTTTGCTAATCTAATAAGTGAAACAGGATGTCTGAATGTAGTTTTCGTTTGTATTATTATGTGTAAGATCAAGCATTTTTTTACATAGTTAAGAGTCATTTAAATTCCTTTTGGGATTTTCTGTTGTCGTTTGGCTTTATGTTTTTTTTTTAATCTGAAGTCTCTTTTTATTTTATGGAGTCAATTTTTCTCTTTTAAAATGGCTTCTTGATTTTGAGTCTTAGGAAGTCATCCTCATTCCAAGATAATAAAGAAATTCCCCTATATTTTATTCTAGTGCCTTTTTGTTTTTATTATTTACATTTAAATCATTTATACATTTGGAATTTATCCTGGTATATAGTGTGACATATAGAGAAACTAGCTTTTCTCCAGATGACAACCCAGTTTGCCAGATATCTTCTGTTGAATAGCCCATCTTTCCAGGTGCAGTGGCTCATGCCTGTAATCCCAGCTGCTTGGGAGGCTAAAGTGGGAGGATCACTTAAGCCCAGGAGGCTGCAGTGAGCTATGATCATGCCACTGTACTCCAGCCTGAGTGATAGAGTAAGCTCCTGTCTCTAAAATGAATGAATAAGTAAATAGTCCATCTTTTTCCCATTGAGATGCCACCCTTGCCATGTACTAAATTTTTGTGTATACTTAAATCTATTTCTGTGGTCTCTTTTCTGTTCCATTGGTTAGAATGTTTATGTATGTACCATAGTTTTAATTATTGAGGCTTTATTATATTTTTAATATTTGTTAAGGTTTATACACCTTTCATTGTCTTCTTTGTATTTATCCTGGCTAATCTTGATTTCTTTTCCATATGAATTTTTGAATAAACTGGCCTAGTTAAAAAATATTGCCATATCAAAGACTTGGAACCAACCCAAATGCCCATCAATGATAGACTGGATAAAGAAAATGTGGCACATATACACCATGGAATACTATGCAGCCATAAAAAAGGATGAATTCCTGTCCTTTGCAGGGACATGGATGAAGCTGGAAACCATTATTCTCAGCAAACTGACACAAGAACAGAAAACCAAACACTGCATGTTCTCACTCATAAGTGGGTGTTGAACAATGAGAACACATGGACGCAGGGAGGAGAACATCACATACTGGAGCCTGTTGTGGGGTGGGGGGTCTAGGGAGGGATAGCAAGGGGTAGGGGGATTAGGGAGGGGATAACATTAGGAGAACTATCCAATGTAGATGATGGGGGGGGATGGATGCAGCAAACCACCACCACGGCATGTGTATACCTATGTAACAAGTACTGCATGAGCTACACATGTACCCCAGAACTTAAAGTACAATTTAAAAAAAAAGAAAAAAATTGCCATATTTATTGAGATGACATTAAATTTGTAAATCAAATTAGAGAATTAATGTTTTTATGATGCCAAGCATTTCTGTCCAGTAATAATATATCTTTCAATTTGTTCAAGTCTTCTTTTGTATCCTTCATAGTGTTTTCAAGTTTTTTCCCTATAGTACTTGCACATTTCTATTTGTTTATTGATAGATACTTACATTTTTGTTGCTAATATAAATAGGTCATTATCTTTCATTATGTCTTATATCTGTGGTGTTTTGTGAAAGCTATTGATTGCTATGTATTATCTGTACTCACTACCTCAAAGAAGTTTCTTGTTGCCTGCAGTAGTTTTTTTAATTCAAGACAAGATACTTGAATTTTTTAAAATCTCCCCAAGTGTGTAATCTAAAAGAGTTATGTATTTAACTTCTCCTCTCCACATTTTATAATTATATTCTATACAATTGCATTGACCTCCAATATAACGTTAATTGTACAATTTTACCTCCACTATAATATTAGATAATGATATTAATAGAAGGTAGCCCTGACTTTGTTTCTGAATATAAAGGGAATAACTTTAGTGCAGTGATTCTCAACCTTGGTCACACATTGGAATAACTTGGGAGTTTTAAAATATCCCAATGTTTAGGCCTCACCCTGGACTGACTAATGAAAACCTTTGAAAGCAGGATTCAAGTATTATTATTGTTTAAAGCTTTCCAAGTAATTCCATGTGCAGCCAAGATTGCAAACTAATGCTTTAGTGTTTTTCTTTTGTAAGCATGCTTTTTTTTGCTTTTAAGATCAAATGGCTATATTGTGTTGTGTTAAGAAATTAACAATCTTATTAATATATTTCAATTTTATTGAGATTTGTAATAAAAATTGTTCCTAAATTTTGTCAAATATGAGGGTTATGTGATTTTTCTCCCACAGAACTATTAATATAACGAATTATAATTTTATTACCTCTATGGTAAGATAACAAATTATATTAATGGATTCCTAATGTTGAACTATCCTTGCATTTCTTGAATAAAACTAAATTGCTATTAAAGCATTCTTCATTGAATATCCTATTTGTCAAAATTATATGGAAGAGTTTTTACAATCTTGTGAGACTGAAGTGTGATTTATTTTATGTGTGGGAAATTATTGACAGGTTTGACATCAATGTTACACTCACATTATAAAAAGAATTTGGAACTTTTTCTATCACTTAAAATAACTATATTGGTCTCGGTATGGGCTTCTTTAAAGTCTGACTGAATTCCCTTGAAATTCTTGGGCCTGCTGCTTTCCTGTGTGTTTTGGGGTGGGGATGAGGTTCAGGAAGATAGCTCTTTGAGAATTTTTCTTTTTGTTCTCCAGGGTCAGTTAGTTTAGATTTTCTGTCTCTTAATGGGTACATTTTAGTAAATCACATTTTCCTAAAAGTTAGCTATTTAATCCAGCCACGTTTTCTAATTAATTTTCAGAGTTGACTAGTCCTTAAGATTCTTTTAATGTTCCTATTTGTTTTCATTTTATGATTTAAAAAAATCCACAATTATACTTTTTATCTTGATTAGGTTAGCTAGTAATGTACTTAGAAATATTTTTATTTTAAAGTCAGCTTTTGTATTCACTAGTATTACTTTCTTTTTATTGTTTTCAAACTCATTAATTTCTTCATTTAGCTGGTTACTTCTCTCTTTTTGGTTTATTTTATTATTACCTTTTGTTGTAACTGTTTGAGTTAGACTCTAAATCCATTTATTTTTCATCTGTTTAATTAATGTATTAAAGGCTATCAATTTTCCTCAATGGGCCTGATTTTATCTGTTTATCATAGGTTCTGAAATACAGTGTTTTTATTGTCATTGTTTTATGAAATCTTCTGATGGGTTTGTATTTCTCTTTAACCCAAGAGTTGATTAATGGAGAGTTTTAAAATTATTAGATAGAAATGTCTTTTTGTTTTCCGTTTTTGTTTTTGAATTTCTAGTTTATTACATAGTGATCAGAAAATTTTTCTATACTTTTCCTACTTTCTGGAGAGTCTTAAAGTTTTTCTTTCTGGCTTAATACATATTTATATATATGCGTATGTTCCATGGACACTTGAAAATAAATGTAGCATACTTTCAAGGTGCAGCATTCTATACAGATTAACTATATCTATCTTGTTAATTAGGTCTTTGATTTTTCTTCTTCTATCTCTATGTCATGAAATCAGATAGCTGAATCAAAATCTTCAACTACTAGTATATTTCTGAATATTTGTGACTACTACTGCCTAGATGCTAAATGAATGTTTAATTTGCATTGTAAATTGCATTCTTTGACATTATAAAATGCCTTTTTTTGGACATGTTTAGTGCTTTGTAGTCTGAATTCTGTCTTGCTTGATATTAACATCAAGTTTAATGCTCTGTTTTTGTTTCCATTTGCCTAGTACACATTTACCCATTCTTTTGTTTTCAACCTGCTTGAATTCTTTGTTTTAGGAGTGCTTCCTATCTAAAGCTTGGAGTTAGGTTTTATTTTGTGATACAATCTGAAGATGTTTTAAAAAATAAATGGCTAAAGTTCATTTACATTAATTGGTAAGATAGATGTTTTTGGTGTCACTTTTGTCATTTTGTTATATTATTTATATATAGTTTAAATTATTCACTGGATCTTTTATTTGCTTTCCTCTCTCCTTATACACTTGTGTGTGGGTGTGTGTGTCTCATGTATTGAGTTCTTCTACTATATAAAAAGTTGTAGTTTTATTCAAATGGTTTTCTTCATAATTATGACTATTTATAATATCCTTAGTTTCACAATTCAGTGCTTCTCTGTCTAGTTCACATCATGGCACACCTAGAAGATGGTATTTGCATGACACATTTTGGTTAATGGATGAGACATCCAAAGGTGGCTGGCCTGGGTGAGGGTGGAATTTCTTCTGTGGCCTTAAGCTCTCCAGTGGCACTAGGATCTAAGTGTACCTCTGTCTCAGCACACCTAGGCGTTTCAGTGCACCTGTTGATAAGCCCTACCATTTCTTGATATTGGAAAGATAAAATTTGCTGTTTCCTCTTCCTTCCCCTCTGTGTTCTATTTAGTACCTTAGTGTTTACCTTTGCATTACTACATGTGTTTATGTTTCTGTTACTGATCTACCAGCTCTAAATAATATCCTTTGACTTCCAGTAGTTACAGATTCAGCAATCAAGATATTTATTATTATTATTTATTATAGTATCTCCCACTTCCCTTTCACTGTTCCTTCCCATTTTTCATTTGTTTTTGTATCTTTTCTACTCTATTGGGACACAAGTGTCTCATAAAATTAGAGGTCCCAATTGGGAATTAGGGTCCCAATTAAGTGACCCTAATTCTCGTATTTGTTTTAGTGTTTTTTTGGTTTTGTTATTTGTATGTTGAATTTGTTTTCCTCATCTGCTTCTATTATTTTATCTGTAATTTAAAAAACTCTTCCTTTATTTTCAAGTAATGTGGTTTCTTATTCCTTTTCTTCTGTATTCCACAGGTCCTTTCTACTTGAAAGTGTTATCCACTGTTGAACACCAGCTGGGAGCTTGTTAGAAATGCAGACTCTCAGGTCCGGTCTCAGACCTACTTAATTTGAATCTGTGTTTTAACAAAACCCCCAGTTGAGTCGCCTGCATTTTAGGTACGAGAAACATTGCCTGACAGTGTTTTTTGCAGAATCTGACCCTTGGGATCCATGATGGTTTTATTTTTGACTTCCACTTTTCTGAAGGGGGTGGCTTGTGCCAGCTTATCTTTCCTATCCTCTTGTTGTCTTACCATCTTCTCCCTGATTCTTACGTTTCTTTCTGTAGCATTCCTTCCTTCATAGAGGCTATTTATTTATAGTTCATGGTGAAAGTCGTAATTACAGTGGTGGATTAAAGACAGCTGCAAATTCTGTGACTCTCCTCTCAATGGGGTGAGATCTATGTCCTCTTGCCTTGAATCTGGATGACATCTGTGACTGCTTTGCTAAACAGAATATAGCAGAGAAACCAGCTGTGCTGGTTTCAGTATCCAGGCCTTAAGAAACTGTCAGTTTCTACTGCCTTTCTCTCCAACGTCTCCCATGTAAGAAAGCTGACTATCCTGAGACCGCCATGGTGGAGAGGCTATGTGGGGAGGCTTTGAGACTGCATAGAGTGAAAAAGTAGCTCAGCTAGCCCAGGCTTCCCAACATTACTGACAAGGTGCCAGGCATGTGAGTGAAGCCTTCTTGGATCTCCAGATCAACCAAACCACCAGCTGAAAACTACCAAGTGACTCCAGTTGAAACCATGTGGAGTGGAAGAATCGCCTAGCTGAGTCCTGTCTGAATTCCTGATCCATAAAAATATAAGTAGTTGTTTTAACCCGCCACGTTTTAGGTAGTTTGTTACATGGTAATAGATAATAGAAATATTTACAAATTTCCTGTTTTGGGGAACATGTTTTATTGTGAGGATTCTTTGTATACTGCTAAATTTTGATTATCTTTTCTGCATTTCTTCTTCTAATATCTTTCTCTTAATGCTATATCAATTCCCTTTTTTGTTGCTCACCATTAAAATAGTTGGGTTTTCCTGGGCCAGCTATCTTTTAAGAGTAGAGGATGGGGGATAAAGGATGTGCAGAGTGGGGGAGAGGCCACTTTCTAGGTTTCACAATTCATGAAAGAGTCTTCTTTTCTACCGACACAGTAATAAGCTGTTTCCTGGAAATGTTTCTTGTCTGTGCAATTTTTTGTACATCTCTGAAGCAAATTGAGGCTCACTTTGGCCTCTGCCCTACTCAACCTACTTTCTGCTTTCATTTTTTCTTTCCTCCCTTCCTCCTTCCTTCCTTTCCTTCCTTCCTTCTTTCTGTCCATCCTTCCTTCCTCTCTCCCTCCCTTCTTCCCTCTCTCTCTCCCTTTCTTCTTTCTTCCTTCCTTTCTCTTCTTTCCAAACAAAGGATGTAGATATTACTCTTCAGAGTAAGATCTTCCTCTTCAAGAAGTGTACTTTTGCTGGAAGTTTCTGAGCCCTGCTTTCCATAGGTCTTCTTGAGACTCACCTTGCTGCTTCTTTTTTGCTCGTTTTTAAAGATCTTTGTTTTGGGCCACTCTTAAATATATTTTTGAGGCTGCAGATTATATCTATCTCCTTTACACATATAAATATGGAGTTTTCAGATTTTGTTGTGATTGTTATTTCCTTTTGGTTTTGTATAAATTCCAGGAGAAAGAAGAAATGTTTATAGTCATAGTCATATTAGAAATGAAATATTTCCCTCTTCAAGAAAATTGCTTTAAAGTGCCACTTATAATTCCTTATATAGACACAACTTACTGGTATTCTGATCACAAGCAGCTTATGTGTGACTGTGTTTTAACCTAGCTATCAAGGGAGTTGAAGGAAGGGTAGGAGGTTGAATTGAGTTGGTAAACATATCACAGGTCTGTCAGGTTTTGGCCAGATGGAGGTTTTTCTAAACTTGCCCATGAAGATATGGTAATAATCATTAAACATGAAATTTATACAATAGTAAAAAACCCCAGAGAATAATAAGTAAGTGATTTCATCTTTGGAAGACTTCCAGCCATAAAAGAAGCAGTTCTAAAAATTAAAAAGTGTGGCTTCCTTAATCTTATATTATTTGTCTTTCTCCTTTTCCTACCCTTTTGCTTTCCTACTTTGGCCTTCCTTTTACTGTCTTGATAAATTCTCCCTTGGAACTTTTTAGGATTTTCTTTTCCCTCTATATTTCCTACGCTGTATTAATACCTTGGCAGGAGAGAGGTTTTGTGCTTTTTTTTTTTAAAAAAAGAATCCTATTTTTTTCAACCTTCTTCAAACATTTTTTCTTATCAGATTCTTTTCCCCCCTTCTCAATTTAAGACTTCTTCAGCATTTTTATTTGTCCTTTATCTACTCTTATAACCCCCATCTTTGCTTCCTTCCAGTTTCTATTTCATTCATTCTTCTTCCCTTAAAATCTCACTGTGCTCTTTTCAGCTACATTAACTGTTATACAAATTTGCTTGTCACTACATTTAGTATTCATTGTATTAGTCTGCTTAGGCTGCTATAACAACTTACTACAAATTGGGTGCCTTAAACAACAGAAATTTATTTCTCACAGTTCGGGAGGCTGGGAAGTCAAGAACAAGGTGCTGGCTGATTAGATTCCTGGCGAGGGCTTTCTTTCTTACTTGCAGATGGCTGGCTTCTTACTGTGTCCTCCCATGGGTTAGAGAGAGAGCTCTGGTGTCTCTTCTTCTTATAAGGGACCAGACCTATTGGTTTAGGGTCCTACCTTTATGACTGTATTTATTATCACCTTGTCAGAGGCCCTATCTTCAAATACAGTCATATTGGGGGTTAGGGCTTCAGCATATACATTTGCAAGGGGAAACAATTTGGTCCACAGCAGGAATGTATGTGTCTGTTGATATATACTTATTGGCAAGGAGGTGCTATTTTTTTGCGCACCTTTGCACAATTTTCCTCATCACTGTATAATACTATGGTGTTTTGTGTAAAGACAACGTAAATTATAATTTTAAAAATTGTGGTAAAAAAAGATGACGTAAAATGTACCATCTTAGCCATTTTATTTCCTTTTTTAAAAAATTATACTTTAAATTCTGGGTTACATGTGCAGAATGTGCAGGTTTGTTACATAGGTATAAACGTACTATGGTGGTTTGCTACATCCATTAACCTGTCATCTACATTAGGTATTTCTCCTAATGCTATCCCTGCCCTAGCCCCCCACCCCTGACAGGCCCCAGTGTGTAATGTCCCCTCCCTGTGTCCATGTGTTCTTATTGTTCAACTCCCACTTATGAATGAGAACATCCAGTGTTTGGTTGTCTGTTCCTGTGTTAGTTTGCTGAGAATAATGGTTTCCAACTTCATCATGTCCCTGCAAAGGACATGAACTCATCCTTTTTATGGCTGCATGGTATTCCATGGTGTATACATGCCACATTTTCTTTATCCAGTCTATCATTGATGGGCATTTGGGTTGGTTACAAGTCTTTGCTATTGTGAATAATGCTGCAATAAACATACATGTGTATGTGTCTTTATAGTAGAATGATTTAAAATCTTTTGGGTATGTACCCAGTAATGGAATTGCTGGGTCGAAATGGCATTTCTGGTTCTAGACCCTTGAGGAATCACCATACTGTCTTCCACAATGGTTGAACTAATTTATACTCCCACCAACATTTGTAAAACCATTCCTATTTCTCCATATCCTCTTCAGGATCTATTGTTTCCTGACTTTTTAATGATCACCACTCTAACTGGCATGAGATAATATTTCATTGTGGTTTTGGTTTGGATTTCTCTAATGACCAATGATGATGAGCCTTTTTTTCATGTTTGTGGTCCACATAAATGTCTTCTTTTGAGAAGTGTCTGCTCATATCTTTCACCCACTTTTTGATGGGGTTGTTTGTTTTCTTGTAAATTTATTTAAGTTCCTTGTAGATTCTGGATACTAGCCCTTTGTCAGATGGATAGATGACAAACATTTTCTCCCATTTGATAGGTTTCCTGTTCACTCTAATGATAGTTTCTTTTGCTGTGCAGAAGCTCTTTAGTTCAGTTAGATCCCATTTGTCAATTTTGGGCTTTGTTGCCATTGCTTTTGGTGTTTTAGTCATGAAGTTTTTGCCTCTGCCTATGGCCTGAATGGTATTGCCTAGATTTTTTCTAGGGTTTTTATGGTTTTATGTCTTATGTGTTTTAAGTCTTTAATCCATCTTGAGTTAGTTTTTGTATAAGATGTAAGGAAGGGGTCCAGTTTCAGTTTTCTGTGCATGGCTAGCCACTTTTCCCAACGCCTTTTTATTAAATAGGGAATCCTTTCCCCCATTGCTTATTTTTTTCAGGTTTGTCAGAGATCAGATGATTGTAGGTGTGTGGCGTTATTTCTGAGGCCTCTGTTCTATTCCAATGGTCTATATATCTGTCTTGGTACCAGTACCATGATGTTTTGGTTACTGTAGCCTTGTAGTATAGTTTGAAGTCAGGTAGTGTAGTGTCTCCAGCTTTGTTCTTTTTGCTTAGGATTATCTTGGCTATATGGCTTCTTTTTGGTTCCATATGAAATGTAAAGTAGTTTTTTCCTAATTCTGTGAAGAAAGTCAATGGTAACTTGATGGGGGATAGCATTGAATCTATAAATTACTTTGGGCAGTATGGCCATTTTCACAATATTGATACTATCTATGAGCATGGAATATTTTCCCATTTGTTTGTGTCCTCTCTTATTTCATTGAGCAGCGGTTTGTAGTCTCCTTGAAAAGGTCCTTCACATCGCTTGTAAGTTGTATTCCTAGGTATTTTATTCTCTTGGTAGCAATTGTGAATGGGAGTTCACTCAGATTTGGCTCTCTGTTTGTCTATTACTGGTGTATAGGAATGCTTGTGATTTTTGCACATTGATTTTGTATCCTGAGACTGCTGAAGTTGCTTATCAGCTTAAGAAGATTTGGGCTGAGATGATGGGGTTTTCTAAGTATACAATCATGTCATCTGCAAACAGAGACAATTTGACTTCCTCTCCTCCTATTTGAAATACTCTTTATTTCTTTCTCTTGCCTGATTGCCCTGGCCAGAACTTCCAATACTATGTTGTGTAGGAGTGATGAGAGAAGGTATCCTTGTCTTGTGCTGGGTTTCAAAGGGAATGCTTCCAATGTTTGCCCATTCAGTATGATACTGGCTGTGGGTTTGTCATAAATTGCTCTTATTGTTTTGAGATACTTTCCATCAATACCTATTTACTGAGAGTTTTTAGCATGAAGCGGTGTTGAAGTTTATCAAATGCCTTTTCTGCATCTATTAAGATAATCATGTGGTTTTTGTCATTGCTTCTGTTTATGTGCTGGATTACATTTATTAAAGCGTATGTGAACCAGACTTGCATCCCAGGGATGAAGCTGACTTGATCGTAGTGGATAAGCTTTTTGATGTAGTGCTGGATTCAGTTTGCCAGTATTTTATTGAGGATTTTCATATCAATGTTAATCAGCAATATTGGCCCTGAAATTTTCTTTTTTTGTTGTGTCTCTGCCAGGTTTTGGTATCAGGATAATGCTGGTCTCATAAATGAGTTAGGGAGGAGTCCCTCTTTTCTTTTGTTTGGAATACTTTCAGAAGGAATGGTACTAACTCTTCTTTGTACCTTTGGTAGAATTAAGCTGTGAATCTGTCTGGTCCTGGGCTTTTTTTGGTTGGTAGGCTATTAATTACTGCCTCAATTTCAGAACTTGTTATTGATCTCTTCAGGGATTCAACTTCTTCTTGGGTTAGTCTTGAGAGGGTGTATGTGTCCAGGAATTTATCCATTTCTTCTAGATTTCCTAGTTTATTTGTGTAGAGGTGTTTATAGCATTCTCTGATAGTAGTTTGTATTTCTGTGGGATCAGTGCTGATATCCCCCTTTAACAATTTTTATTTCATTCTCTCTCTTCTTCTTTATTAGTCTGACTAGTGGTCTATCTAATTTGTTAGTCTTTTCAAAAAACCAGCTCCTGGATTCATTGATTTTCTTGAAGTGTTTTTTTGTGTTTCTATCTTCTTCAGTTCTGCTCATATCTTAGTTATTTCTTTTTTCTGCTAGCTTTTGAATTTGTTTGCTCTTGCTTCTCTAGTTCTTTAAATTGTGATGTTAGGGTGTTCATTTTAAATGTTTCCTGCTTTCTCCTGTGGGCATTTAGTGCTATAAATTTCTCTCTAAACACTGCTTTAACTGGGTCCCAGAGATTCTGGTACGTTGTGTCTTCGCTCTCCTTGGTTTCAAAGAACTTACTCATTTCTGCCTTAATTTTGTTATTTATCCAGTAGTCATTCAGGAGCAGGTTGTTCAGTTTTCATATAGCTGTGTGGTTTTGAGTGTGTTTCTTAATTCTGAGTTCCAATTTGATTGCACGTGGTCCGAAGACTGTTTTGATTTCCGTTCTTTTGCATTTGTTGAGGAGTGTCTTACTTTCAATTATGTGGTCAATTTTAGAATAAGTGCCATATGGTGCTGAGAAAAATGTATATTCTCTTGACTTGGGGTGGATAGTTCTGTGGATATCTATTAGGTCCACTTGGTCCAGAGCTGAGTTCATGTCCTGAATATCCTTGTTAATTTTCTGTCTCATTCATCTGTGTAATATTGACAGTGGGCTAATATTGACTATTATTGTGTGGGAGTCTAAGTCTCTTTGCATGTCGCTAAGAACTTGCTTTATGAATCTGGGTGCTCCTATATTGGGTGCATATATAAATAGCATAGTTAGCTCTTCTTGTGGCATTGATCCCTTTACCGTTATGTAATGCCCTTCTTTTTTTTTTTTCTTTCCATTTGCTTGGTAAATATTCCTCTATCTATTTTGAGCCTATGTGTGTCTTTGCACATGGGATGGGTCTCCTTAATACAGCACACCAATGGGTCTTGACTCTTTATTCAATTTGCCAGTCTGTGTCTTTTAATTGGGGCATTTAGCCCTTTTACATTTAAGGTTAATATTATTATGTGTGAATTTGATCCTGTCATTATGATGCTAGCTGGTTATTTTGCCTGTTAGTTGATGCAATTTCTCAATAGTGTTGATGGTCTTTACAATTTGGTTTGTTCAGTGGCTGGTACTGGTTTTTCCTTTCCATATTTAGTGCTTCCTTTAGGAGCTCTTGTAAGGCAGGCCTGGTGGTGACAAAATCTCTCAGCATTTGCTTGTCTGTAAAGGGTTTTATTTCTCCTTCACTTATGAAGCTTATTTTGGCTGGATATGAAATTCTGACTTGAAAATTCTTTTCTTTAAGAATGTTGAATATTGGTCCCTACTCTCTCTGGCTAGTAGGGTTTCTGCAGAGAGATCTTCTGTGAGTCTGATGGGTTTCCCTTTTTGGATAAACTGATCTTTCTCTCTCTGGCTGCCCTTAACATTTTTTTCTTCTTTTCTACCTTGGTAAATCTTATGGTTATGTGTCTTGAAGTTGCTCTTCTCAATTAGTATCTTTGTGGTGTTCTCTGTTTTTCCTGAATTAATTTGCATGTTGGCCTGTCTTGCTAGGTTGGGGAAGTTTTACTGGATGATATCCTGAAGAGTGTTTTCCAACTTCTTTCCATTCCCCCTGTCACTCTTAGGTATGCTAATCAAATGTAGGTTTGGCCTTTTCCCATAATCCCCCATGTTTCTTGGGTTTTGTTTTTCTCCTTTTATTTTTTTTCCTCAAACTTGTTTTCACACTTTATCTGATATCTTTTCTTCAGCTTGATTGATTTGGCTATTGATACTTGTGTATGCTTCATGAAGTTCTTCTGCTGAGTTTTTGAGCTCCATCAAGTCCTTTATGTTCTTCTCTAAACTGGTTATTTTAGATAGCAATTCATCTTACCGTTTTTCAAGGTTCTTAGCCTCCTTGATTGGGTCAGAACATGCTTCTTTAGCTCGAAGGAGTTTTTTATTACCCACCTTCTGAAGCCTACTTCTGTCAGTTTATCAAACTCATTCTCTGTCCCATTTAGTTCCCTTGCTGGCAAGGAGCTGTGATCCTTTGGATGGGAAGAGATGTTCTGGTATTTGGAATTTTCAGCCTTTTTGCACTGGTTTTTCCTCCTCGTCACGGGTTTATATACTTTTGGTGTTTGATGTTGGTGACCTTCACATGTGGTTTATGTGTGCACATCCTTGTTGATGTTGATGCTATTCCTTTCTGTTTGTTAGTTTTCCTTCTAACAGGCCCCTCTGCTGCAGGTATGCTGGAGTTTGCTGGAGGTCCACTCTAGACCCTGTTTTCCTGAGTATCACCAGCAGAGGCTGCAGAACAGCAAAGATTGCTGCCTGTTTCTTTCTCTGGAAACTTTGTCCCAGAGGGGCACTCGCTAGATGTCAGCCAGAGCTCTCCTGTATGAGGTGTCTGTTGACCCCTGCTGGTAGGTATCTCCTAGTCAGAAGGCATGGGGTTCAGGGAGCCATTTGAGGAGGCAATCTGTTCACTAGCAGAGCTCGAGTGCTATGCTGGGAGATCTGCTGCTCTCTTCAAAGCCAGCAGGCAGGAACGTTTATGTCTGCTGAAGCTGTGCCCACAGCTGCCCCTTCCTCCAGGTGCTGTCTCCCAGGGAAATGGGAGTTTTATCTATAAGCCCCTGATTGGGGCTGCTGCCTTTCTTTCAGAAATGCCCTGCCCAGAGAGGAGGAATCTAGAGAGGCAGTCTGGCTACAGCAGTTTTGCTAAGCTGTGGTGGGCTTTCCCTGTTTGAACTTCTAAGCAACTTTGTTTACACTGTGAGGGGAAACTACCTACTTAAGCCTGTTATGGTGGATGCCCCCTCCCCCTACCAAGCTCAAGCATCCCAGATCAACTTCAGACTGCTGTGCTGGCAGCAAGAATTTCAAGCCAGTGGATCTTAGCTTGAAGGGCTCTGTGGGGGGTGGGATCCACTGAGCTAGATTACTCAGCAACCTGACTTCAGCTCCCCTTTCCAGGAGAGTGAACGGTTCTGTCTCTCTGGCATTTCAGGTGCCACTGGGTATAAAAAAACTCCTGCACCTAGTTCGGTGTCTGCCCAAGTGGCTGCCATTTTTGTGCTTGAAACCCAGGGCCCTGGTGGTGTAGGTACCTGAGGGAATGGAATCTCCTGGTCTGTGGGTTGCAAAGACCGTGGGAAAAGTGTACTATCTGGGCTGGATAGCATCGTCCCTGAAGGCTTCCCTTGGCTAGGGGAGGGAGTTCCTCAACCCTTTGGATAAGGCGGGTTCCTCAGGTAAGGTGACACCCCACCCTGCTTCTGCTTGCCCTCTGTGGGCTGTATACATTGTCTAACCAGTCCCAATTAGATGAGTTGGTTACCTCAGTTAGAAATGTAGAAATCACCCGCCTTCTGCATTGATTTCACTGGCAGCTGCAGATCAGAGCTGTTCCTATTCATCCATCTTGCCAAGGAATCCAGCTTAACCATTTCTACGTGTATTATTCAGTACTGTTGAGGTACAGTTTTTATTTTCTTTAGCTTGCATTTAAAGTTCTATGTTAATAACAATATTTATTTGCTTTTTTTGCCAGATTCATTATTGAGTAATTTATATGGATTATCTCGTTTAACACAATAATTTTTTAAGTTAGGAACTATTATTTCATCCTATTGGAGAAGTATAGACCTGAGTCTCAGCTAAGTAACTAGTCTGAGGTTACACAGTAAATAGCAGGGCTGAGGTTCAATGTGTTTAAATTGAACCCAAATGGACTGTGGAGCTCATCTTCTTAATACTCTTTACACCATATTTTTATTCTGTTTTTAAAAATAACAAATATGCTAATACAGATAAGATATTCACTATATGTTCTAGTGTGTATGT
Organism: Ateles fusciceps; assembly: GCA_036589455.1. Lineage (NCBI taxonomy): Eukaryota > Metazoa > Chordata > Mammalia > Primates > Atelidae > Ateles > Ateles fusciceps. Next base: position 4,601,264 of record JAZHEH010003356.1, on the reverse strand, counting down.
AAAATGGGGGACATTATAGATACCTGATTTGTACTTATAGTGATGGAGACATAATCAAAGCAATGAACAGAAAATTAGCACAAAAAGTTATTTACTTCTGCCAAATGTGTTTTTGAAAGGTGAGTGAGCATAGAACAGGATTTCTCAACCTTGGTACTATTGATATTTTGGGCTGGATAATTGTGAGAGGCTGTGCTGTGTGTGGTAGGATGTTTACTAGCATTTAAGGGCTCTTTCCACTAGCTGACAGGAGCACTGCTCCCCTCAGTTGAAATGAACAAACAAAAATAACTTTAGACATTGCCAGATGTCCCTGGGAGGCAAAATATCTCCTTGTTGAGAACCATTAGTCTAGAATACAAAAATATTTTATTATTTAGATCCAAATAAGTCATCTGAATATTTTATGCATTAAAAAAATCTATATTGAGTGTTTCCTATGTGCCAGACATCATTTTTCTAAGTGCTTTGCAGGTACTAATTCATTTAATTCCCCAAATAACCCCATAATGTAGTTATTATGTAATGGGTACATTACATGGGAAAGAGGAATTATAAACCCTATTAGTCTGATGGAATAAGCCCTAGTTCCTATCCACAATGCTTATTCACTTCCTCTTTGGCTCTGCTAGTGATTTCCAATTGCAAGTCCTTGATAAACTGATTAATAATATGTGACAAAGTGAGAAAAGTAATTAAATATTTATTTTTTTCCTTAAAGAAAGAGACTTATGTACTAGATTTAATAGAAAAAGATATAATAGAATAAATGAGTTGGCTGCTCATGGTTCTGGACCATTCATCCTTCCAGAACAATGCCTAGAGGAAGAAGTGTTCAGTTTCTGTTGGTTGGAGAACTTACAACTGTCAGTCCCTCAGATATAGCTCTAAGATACTTTTTCCTCTATGTGCAATTTTATGGTTTATTAAAAAGGGAAGTGGTCAGTCAAAATGTCTACTTCTTCTCACCCATTGGGTTATCAAAGCTGGTGTTGTAGACACATCTTCATTTGATAGGAAGAGATGGGGAAGTCAAGTCTACTGACCAGACTTCAGGTATCAGACTATGTTAAATTTTCTTTGTGTTTTTTTAAAAATATTTTTTATTATGAAAATGTTAAACAACTACAAATGTAAAGAGAATAGTTGAATAAACCTTTTGCTTACCATTTATTATTAATATATAGTTTCATCTATATCTCCACCCAAACCAGATTTTTTTTTGAGGCAAACCTCATCATATTATTTCACTTGTAGTATTTCATTATGTATCTCTAAATCTAAAGGAAAAAAATTATTTTTTGAACTTAACTATAAAGCCATGATGACATCTAAATATTTAGAAAAAACTTGATATCATTAAATATCTAGACAATAATCACATTACTCTGATTGTCATAAAATTATGACACATATATTATTTTTATAGTGCTTGAATTGAATCCAAATAAAATGTATGTGTTGTTGTTGGCTGATTTTCTTTTAAAATATCTTTCTTATAGTGATTTTTAATTTTTGTTTGAGGTTAAATCTATATCTTATTAAGTCTCTTTTGGTTTATAGGTTCTCCTTCCATTTTTTTACCTGCAATTTTTATTCTTTTGCTGAAGAAAGTGGCCATTTTCTTGTAGAATTTCCCATACTCTAATCTCTGATTTTCCTGTAAATTAGTATTTTGATGTACAGGCTCATTTCAGGTTCCTCTTAAAAATGTTTATTTATTTATTTTTTGCAAGAATACCTTGTGTGTGGTGTTGTGTTCTTCCCTGGGGGAGGCACATAGTTTCTGGTTAGTGGCATTGATGATCACTTACCAGCTCCTTCAATTCATGAAAAGTTACAAAACTGATAATTTATGTTAAATTATGTTATTTCTTTTTCTTTTTAGCTGAAATGTCTATCAAAATGGACTTCCGTTCCTCAACTTGTTACTCTGAATTGCAGATTATACTCTACTATCATTTTCAAAATAATCAGTTGGTTCCCAAGCGTCTTCCAAAAGTATTCATTGAGCTATGTAGTTTTCAAAAAGTTTTATTATAAATATGAATTATATAAGTACATACATTGATGTGTTTCACCTATTGTGGTTATTGCATGCATGTGCAAATTGTCCCAGTTTTGATCAGTGGGAGTCTCTTCAGTTTGACTCAGGAGATCCTTGAAATTGTCCTTATAAATTCTGATAGTTTCTTTGCTGTCTGGTTTGACAAACTGCTTTAGGTGGAGCAGTTTGGAGGTGGAGGTCACATTGTATGTTTTCTGCCTGTATTAGTCTATTCTCACATTGCCATAAAGAACTACCTGAGACTGGGTAATTTATGAAGAAAAGAGTTTTAATTGACTCACAGTTCTACAGGCTTAACAGGACACATGACTGGGGAGGCCTCAGGAAACTTACAATCATGGTGGAAGGTGAAAGGAAACAAGTTCTTTCTTCATATGGCAGCAGGAGGAAGAGCAAAGGGGGGAAGTGCCACACACTTTTAAATCAGATTTCCTGAGAACTCACTCACTAGCATGAGAACAGCATGGAGGAAATCTGCCCCAACAATCCAATCAACTCCCACCATGTTCCTCCCCCAACATTGGGAATTACAATTCAACATGAGATTTGGGTGGGAAATGTAGAGCCAAACCATATCACTGGCCCAACCCTGAAATTAACCATCTCCTTGAGGATCCTTGCTTCTGTTGGGTGGAAAATGACTTTTGGATACCATAATTTAGGTATTAGTGGTGTTTATTGTTACTGAGTTATTATTCTGGGGCTTTTCAATGTCATAAGTTAGAAAATATGTGCTACTTTAAAAGATAAAATACATCATGAGTTCATATTAATGCTTCCCATTCAAATTAAGAACTTTCAGACCTACAGAATTTTTACTTTAGTGATCTTACATTTGTATTTCCTTTAAACAGTACTGAAAATTCCGGCTCTCAGCAACATTTAATTTTTCCCATAATACTGTACAACTGTCTCATATTAATAATATTAGTGTTATGCTAATAGCAATAATAGCATAAGCATAATGCTTCTTAAAAGCTGTGTAAATTTTTTTTCCAGAGGTTTTTTTTGTTTTTGTTTTTTTTCTGTTCTTAGGCTTTATTCCTGAAGGGCTATAGAGTCAAATTACTGTTTTTTAGCATTATTTGGAATAACTTTTCTTAGTCATTATGCCAAGAACTTTGAATTGCTTTATTTTCTAAATTTTATCTTATAGTTAGGTAAAATATTTGCATGGTTTCGAGCCTGAATTTGCAAAACAAGTTATATTCAAAGGAGTTCAGCTTCAATTCTCGTCCACCACTTAATTCTCTCCCCTCTTAGCTAACCATTAAAAAAGTTATGATTGGCTGGGTGCAGTGGCTCATGCCTGTAATCCCAGCACTTTGGGAGACCGAGGCTGATGTTGGTAGTTTGAGACCAGCCTGACCAACATGGAGAAACCCTGTCTCTACTAAAAATACAAAAATAACCGGGTGTGGTGACGCATGCCTGTAATCCCAGCTACTCAGGAGGCTGAGTCAGGAGAATTGCTTGAACCTGGGAGGTGGAGGTTGCAGTGAGCCAAGATCATGCCATTGCACTCCAAAAAAAAAAAAAAAGTTATGATTTATCTGTCTTTGCATTTTAGTATCAGCAAATATGTATATTTGTATCCCTTCACTTATGTAAAAGGTAGCTATTATAAATACTTTCTCCCATCTTTTTTCAATTAACAATATATCTTCAGAGCATCTCCATAATAGTATATTAAAATATTCCCCATTCCTTTTTATGGCTGCATAGTACTCCATTGCATGGATGTACCATAGTTTACTCAATAAATTTTCCACTGATGGGAATTTGGGTTATTTCTAGTCTTTCCCCATTCCATATAATGTTGCAACTAAAAGCCTTATAATACATGTTTTAATTTATTTTGTCAGCATAGTTTTGAACATATATCTTTTATTTTTGCCACTATATCTTTATTTATAAATATCACTTAACAATTTTTTAGTGAGGACCTAGGAAGGATAAATTCTTTTATTTTCTTGTTTGTTTGAAAATGCATATTTTGTCTTTACTTTTAATGATAGTTTGGGCAAAAAGTTCCAAATTAATGATGATTTTCTCCCAGCACATTGAAGACACTATTTCATTAGCCTCTATTGTTGCTATTGAATAGTTTGCTGTTAAAATACATAGCTATTCCTTTATAGGTAACCTCTCTTTACTTTCTGATTCCTTTAAGATATTCTTTTAGTTTCAGGTTTACTATAGTTTCATTAAGGTGTGCCTGGCATGGGTACATTTTTATTTACCTTGTTTGGGATTCATTGTGATACCTTAATCTGAAGAGTCTCATCTTTAATCAATTCTGGAAAAGTTCTTAGCCATATTCCCCTATATTTCCTCTCATCCACTCTACCTTCTTTACCCTCCAACCTTTTCCTCTTAGTGCTCCTATCAGGTGCATTTGTACTTTCTTATTCTGCTCTCCATGTTCCTTAATTTTCCTTTAATAAGTTTTAAAAATTTCTCGTAGTCTCTTTAGCAGGCTTAGCAATTTACTGCAATATGTATTCCTGTTTACATTTTTCAAAAAAATGCATTCTGGTTCTTGTTAAGTTTTTTTCATAGTGCAAAGTAATTGTGTGTGTAATAGGATGTTCAATGAGACTTGTGTTTGCCCTCAGATGGTCATGAAAGTATAAACATTGAGGATAAGGAGGCATAAAGTACCCCACGTTCTAAAGACAGCCCCTAGCAATCAGTTTATTAAAGGATAGTCTAATGGACTCTGCTACATGTAGACATACCCAGGAGTTTCACTATATAATCAGAATGTAAAGGGGAGAAGGAAATCACGGGGGGCCATGAGTCACCAGTGTAGTAGAAGGTCCTTCCCTGCCCCTCAAAACTAGGGGATGGGTGAAGCAACCAAGTATCATTGGCATCCCATTCCCTAGTTGGATAGCAGACATGATGTGTCTCTGTGCCTAGTTGAGCAGCAGGTGAATAGAACCTGAGGACCTGAGAATGATGGCAGAGTGGAGCAGCATGGGGACTTCAGGGAGGAGCTGGGAGCCCTCTCCACTATTTGGTGGGTCAGATTCACTCGGATCAAGTAGACACTGTGAAAAGTATCCTTGACCGAGTATTTTGCCATATGTCACCTGCAAGGTCTGGCCGCTGAGTGAGAAGATTGCAGTGGCCAGAGGCTGTGGACAGAAGCTAAGACGAGTGTTGCCACCAACTCTTCTACAGAGGGAAGGAGCCCCAGAGGGTGCTCTGGAGAACTCACAAAGGTGTCCAACTATGCTTTGCCTTTCTGTTCCTCTCCATAATCCTTTGTTTCTTTTGCTTTGGTTTTGATGTTACAGCCTTAGGATAGACCTCTTTTCTTTTCTTTTTTTTTCTGTGGGTTAATATATTTATTGTTGTTTGTTGGTCTTTACTACAATGTATTCATTTTGTTTGCCCTGTTAATCTCAATACTGACCTTTTAACCTCATTAGGCTGTATTTTGACATATAGCTCCCTTGTGTCTTGCCTAACCCTTCATAGTTCAATGAGAGTCTGCTCTGGTCCATCCAGCATTTGTGCCTGATTCCCTCCTCTGTACCAAGTGCCCTGTCAACACCATTTTTTTTCTGTGCTAAGTCCTCCCTTGCAGCTGTGGCCACTGTTTTTCCTCTTGCTCTTCATGACCAGCCCTCACATGTGCTTTGCTTTCCAATGAACGCAGGTAGGGAGAGATCGATTTTTCCATAGTGATTTATACTCTCTGATAATTGAGCTATCATCAGTGACACTGCTGAGCATGCAAAAGAAAGTGGCACCTCTAGTCACAGGAGAGCTCAGGCCTTGGGAGCATCCAAAAGTGGTGACAGGACCATCTGGATATCAACATGAAGTTCCAGCAACATCAGGGGTCTCTGGGCAACATACATGAATTTAAAAGAAAGAAACATTCTATATTCATGGAAAATCCTGCTAATTAGAACTGAGTTTCATAAAAGGTCATTGTGTGAAGCCAAAGAAATAACTTCAAACCTTGATATTATGCCCATATTTTTTGTGCTTCTTTCTATAGACAGAGCTTGTTAGACAGGAAAGATGATATGCTGTCCTCTACTTTGGTCTTACTACACCGCAAAGTACAGATAAATGCTACCAACCATTATTACAACATGATGTAGCACAACAAATAGTTTGGAGCATTGGACTTAGCAGTCAGAAGGCTTGGGTTTGAGTCTTAAAAACATTGCTGTTTACTTGTATGACCTTGGGCAAGCTACTCATTCTTTTTAAGCTTTAATTTCCTCATGATAATACCCATCTTACAGAGTTGTGGTAAGAATTAAAGGTGAATTATGTACAGAAACGCTTGGCACCTGGCCTATAGTATTAACCCACAAGGCTGGCTTCTCTTTGGACTATGCTGACAAAACCCACATTGAAAGGAACTTGGATTTGTATTTATCTTCTCTTTGCTTTTTTGCTTGATTCCATTAACCAGAGAGGAAGTCATACAAGTTAAATTGCTGGAGAAAGGTGTGATGGCTGAATTTAATAAATATTGAAAATATAAATTTAAACAGAAGTTGTAAGAATGCAATTTTCTGGGTAAACAATGAATCATGGGAATGGATGGACCCTTTCATATTTTAACAGTGTTTCCAGGTTATGCACCCTCTTTTATTGTCTTACCTTAGGATGACCCCATTTAATGACAGCACTAAGAAGTGATGATTTCTTTATCCCTGGAGCAGTTGAAAACAGAGGAGGAAAGAGTAAATCTCTAGTTTAGAATTTTTAAGATTGGGGACCATCAGCCAGTGGTTGTCTTCTTGGATGGAGGAATATGAAACGTTGAGTTCCCTTCTCCCTTGCTCATAAAACCCACCAGCTCAGAACCTTGGTAATGTCACTATATTCTTTTGCTTTCTGCAGTCTAAATCTGAATGCAGCTTAGAGTGGAAATGTGGAAATAAAGAACATGGCTTTAGAGTAAGACAGACCTGGACTTGGCCCTGGTAAATGGTCAGTGCCCCGTCAATCGTGTCCATTATTATTTTTGCTCCCAATTCAGCTTTTGTACTTCAGATACATTGATCCTTAATCTTCCCTTGAATGTTCTGTGTAGAGGAGCCTTTAAGTGATTAGTTTTGGATTCTTAGCTTTTATATTCTGCGTTTTGAATTCTGTCCATGTAGCCAACTTAGTAGTGCTAGTTGCAGTATTCTCAATACGGAAGACATTTCTTAGATACATAGCTTATTCCAAAGCAATCAAGGAAGATTGATAGGTCATTCTGGAATGGGCTCCCTTCTACTTCCTAAATTTTGTTTTTCTCAACCTGTTCTATAATCTGTCACTTTAAAAACTTACTTTAGTAGCAGGGTTTTATGCAACAAATCCCCTTCCCCCCCAGTATATGCCACAATTTGGGCAGAAAATCTTATAGGAAGAGGTCAGAGGACTCTGATGCCTGGTTTAGAATATGTACATATTAGTGTTTCTTTTCTTCTCATCTGTTGACAAGAGTTTTGCTACCCTATAGCTAATGACTCCTTTGGGATTTTTTGCCAGCTTTGGGGTTGTTTCATTTTGGCATTTTCTTCAGCCTCAGCTTTTTTTCTTCCCTCTTCTTAACATGTTTTGCTCTAGTAGACACCCTCCTTTCCTGGCCGTATCTTAAGTCATTCTTCCTTTGGGATGAGATGTCATTACAAGCCCAATAATAAGTTTAAAGATGATGATAATAGTAATAGATAAGGTTTACTGGGCATTCACCATGTGCTAGACACTATTGTAAACACTTTTAATATATGAACACATTTAAGCCTCACAACTGCCCTGTGAAATAGCTACAACTTGTATCTCCATTTTACAGGTGGGGAAACTGCTGCAAGAGTCTCTTGTCCCGGGCAGCACAGCAGCAGTGAGTAGAGAGCAGTTAGCTTGGTTTCAAATGTACTTTAACATTGAGGAGTTGACTGTGGAAGATTTTCTCTGTAGGCACCTCTAGGCTCTGGACACTGATGTTCAGGAGTCTGTCTTGGATGGTCCTGAATAAGGTGCTGTTATCATCAGCAAGGGCACAACAGAATAACATTTCCTATGAAATTAACAAAATGCTGGAATAATGAGTAGTTTCTGTGGCTTTCTTTAGAAGCAAGTTGACCAGACAACCTTTATGATCTTACCTTTGTACTCAAGAAAAAATATAATATTATGAAGGAATTTTTTTAGGAAGCTGAAATAGGTCACCTTCCCACTCTTAGTACTGAGAAAGGCATTTTTAGAGCTTGCTTTCCAAACAAAGCAAGTTGAGCTGAAGAAGTCACTTTTATTTGAAAATCAGGTGAAAGTCAACAACATTTATGCTTACAAAATTAAAAACAATAATTCCCTGGGAAAGTACCTTCACATGCCAACTAATTCATTGAGTAAAAAAAAAAAATTAGGCAAAATTCAGTTCAACAACAGGTAATTTTGAAAATAGTCTATTTAGAAATTACCCACTAAGTAGGAGTTAGAAGTCTATGATTATTTTTTGGTTTATTCTAAAAGTGACTTGGGTAGGCACAGCCTGTGTAGGGAAAGGGGAATGTGATTTGAAACATGCTGCTGCTAACCAAACAATGAAATGAAGAGAACAATAAACAAAGGAAACCTTTCCAAAGGCTCTCTTCATTTACATTCCGAGATTACTGGCCTCATCTCTGCTGAAATAGCCTTGCTTTACCTGGCAGTCCAAAAGCATAATCAGGTGCTACCGGGGCTTTTGCTCCAACAAACTGCATGGAGAATATCTGAATGCTGCCAAGACTATAGGTGCCTGTTTCAAGTTGTCATAGAATATGCTATAACATGCCATAAATAAGGGAGGTGTATTTATAAATCTGACATTAAAAATGTGTTTCTAAAATATCTCGCGTGTTCCTTGGCCATGTCAGCATAGAAATAATGTTTAGTATTTGTTTATTTTACTGGACCACCCCATGAACCTGGGGGAAACATGTTAGAAAAAAATTATAGCTACGCCAACTATTCTGGGAGATACACGAGCCCCTCCATGTTTATCAGGTTGAGGGCACTGTATTTTGATGTCAATAAGCAATTTTTCCAGCCCGGTCTCCTGCCCGACCCTTTTAATCCATCAATATATTATTAGAGATAAAGTTGGTGGATGCCTGCTGCAGTTAGAAGATAAATGACATCTCTGAAGTCAGGCATTAAAGACTAGATTAAGGCCTTGTGACACCGTTTTCAGTGCTCATCTGTGCACTTCTGTTCAACCTATCACACTGAGTGACAAGAAAGAAAAATAATGAACTGGGCCAGGGGAAGAAGAAGGAAAAAAAAGGCAGAAAAAGAGAGAGATTTTTTCCCCTAACACACAAACTACATCAGTTCACACTCGGGATTAGACTGCATTTAAAGAAAGGAAAAAAGAAAAGAAAATGGGGAATTGGGAAGGACAGGGAAGGGACTGTTCTAGAAAGATGAAAATGGGTAGACAAAAGGGACATGAAAGCAAAGAATTCCATTTCTGCCTGGCCCATGTTGCCTTTGGTACCCCTGCCTGCCTCCCCATCCTCTCCTGTGCAGATATCTCCCAGTTGGCTTCCAGTTGCTTTAGGAATCTGCTACATCCCTGAGTTCGGAGCGATGACATAAATCTTGTTAAGAGGCAGCGCTCGGTCCTCAATCTTGGTGAATCGTGTTCTTCCCTGCTCACCAAAGGATTTCCTTCATGCTGCTATCATTAGTCTGGTTGGAGGTATTAAAGATTTTTGTAACTCTGTCTTCTGATAGTGATTTGAATATGGCTACTGAGTTGACAAGCACAAATGTTGAATTTTCTCCAGTTGTGTGGAAAACAGGAGCCATAAATGAATTGCATGGGGGAAGTGAAAGGAAAGAGAGATGCTGGGTAGGTGAGAGGGAATTAACTAGCGGAAAGCACCCCAGGTTGTGGGGAGGAGGCTTGGGCCAATTAATTCCAGGTTCTCTTTCCCATTCATTTATGAGGGATCAAAACACATCCCCTCCCCATATGATATGCTATGTTTGTGAGTTTAGACCTCTTTTGGTCCCAGCACATCAACAGTCCTTATTAGAATGCAAGTTTATAAGACATTTATGTGCATTGGTGGTGTTCCTGGCACTTTTCACAGTGGAACACAAAGGAGGTCTTCCACTGATATTTGGTAACTGATTAATAACTCTTGAGACCCCAACCTTTTTTCTGTGCTCCTGTTTAGTGTATCATATAAATTCTTCTGCTGTTGTAAACATCCCTCATCTCTGATCCAACACCTAGCTGTATGGTAAGCCTTCCCCTGCTGTTCATATCGCCATCCACTGTCTATAGGTTCAGTCTGTTTCTAATTCCTGGCTTTTTTTTTCTTTCTCTCTTGCATACCCCTTGTTTATTTCTTCATCCCCCTTTTCTTCGGCCCCAGTTCAAGGCCTCATTGTTGCAGGCTTTATCCCCAAATTCATTTTCTGTCCTTAAAATCCATTATGCCAACCATTCCAAGACTGATCCTCAAACTCTTCTTCAACTGTGACATTCCCTGTTCAAAATATCCTACCATGTATAAAACAAAGTTCAAAGTCTTTATTATGTCATTAAGATTCTGCAGATCTTAATCCAACTGCTTTTTTCTGTATCATCTTTTTCTTTTCTCCTCTAAAACCTAGCCTTCAGCAAAGTCATTCATATGCTTCAGACATGGTTATCATTACTCATCTCTGTTTGCTGTTGCTCTTCCTTGTTTTGAAATTTCCTTCACTGGAAGGCTTTACTTGTCCTAACACTGTACCGTCCCTGGCTCACTCTTCTTTTCCATGTGGCTGTCTCTGTTGTCCCTCAGTGGGAACTTAGCTTGGCTCAGTTCTTAGCTTGACTCAGAAAGTCAACTGATTAGAAAGCTTGGTAATCATAGAAAAGGCATAGGCTACTAGGTCTCAAGGAATCTAACCACAGATTGGCATATCCTTAAAATTATCTTTCTTGTGCCTCTGCTTCTTTGCAGATGTTGAGTTCCTTCTTTCCAACTATCTTAGTCTGTTTGGGCTGCTGTAACAAAGTATCATAGATAGGATACCTTACGAACAACAGAAATTTATTACTCGTAGTCTTGAAGGCTGTAAAGTTCAAGATCAAGACTAGCAGATTCCAAGTCTGAGGAGGGCCCTCTTCCTGGTTCATAAATGGTGCCTTCTTGCTGTATCCTCATGTGGTGGAAGGGGTTCTCTGGGGCTTCTTTTAAAGGGGTACTAAACCTGTTTATGAAGGCTCCACTCTCATGACCTAGTCACCTCCCCAAAAGCCCCAGTCACTTGGGAATTAGGATTTCAACATGTACATTTTGGGGGAACACACAAACATTTAGACCACAGCAGCAGCTGATGGCAGGATTTTTCCACATAAAAGGCAGAGTTGTAAGATGGCCAAACACATTGTTGATGTCTCTAGTCTCATGTTTTCCCCACCAGAGACAAACTGATACTTGAGCTCTCTGACCCCAAAGGGAAAAGTCCTGAGCAAGAAGATATCTGATTAATCTAGTGGTTATCAGATGTCTATTCCTGAGCCAAGAAAGTGAGGACTGATGGAGGGTACAGAGGCATCAAAAGGACTAGGGTTGGCCAAGTCTGAGCACATGCCCTCCAATTTGGCCAGGGAGGGAAACTGTGAAGGTGGCCATAATCTTTTCCTCCTCCTTGTGACTTTGTAGCTCCTTCCAGCAAGAGGTGGAGTCTACTTCCCCACCACCTGAATTTAGGTTGGACTTAGTCCTTGATTGGGTGTCAAAAGAATGCAGCTGAAGTGACGTAGTGCCAGTTCCAAGCTTCGGCCTCAAAAGGTCATGCACACTTCCACTCTCTCAGAGACCTGCCACCACCACGTGAACAAATCTGGGCTAGTCTGCGTGATAATGAGAGATATGTGGCTCGGTCATCCTTGTTACCCCAACTGAAAACCAACAAATCACAAGAAGCAGAGCTGCCTAGTGGGTCATCAGCGCCATCAGTATATTCAGCTGAGATCCGAAGAACCATGTAGATAAGTCCGGACCAAAAAGCCAACTCATAAGCACATAAATGGTTGTTGCTTTAAGCTTCTAACTTTTGGGTGTTTTGTTATACAGCAAATCTAATTGATACAAAGGTGGAATCTGTATGACAGCTGCTCCCCTGGTAGCTATATAGTTCAGAGTAGAATATTTTCCAGAAGCAGGAAGACTGTGTCCTGGGAAGACAAAACCATGGATGTCAGGTACAGCCACTTCCAGGCCCTTAACACAAGACTACTGCATTCTTTTTTATTTCTGAGTAGACAGTGAACCCCTGAGGGCAGTGGCTGGTCTGGTTCATTTGGCTGGTCTGGTTCATTTCACCTAGTGATTAGCAGAGGCTCTCATATACATCAGGCACTTGGGGAATCTTAGTTAGAGGAGTGACTAAATGGAATATTATTCCATCATCATTCTCATTTATAGGTATATTAGGCTTAAACATTTTATCACTGATATTATTTTTTTGGGAAAATATCTTTCATATGTTACACAAAAATGCAAATCTGATGCCATACCCCAGTGATAGGTTCGATAAAATTCAAGACTAAACCACTTCATAGAAAGGACATACTCCTAGCAGTGCTCACAGAGCAGCAATATTCATGCTCTCTGCAGAAACTGAGCCATTTCTTTGTCTATGAAAGATGAAACATCCACAGCTGCCATTTGTTGAGTATCCACTATTAGCCAGGCACTGTGCTTCTCATTTGTAAACATATCTCATTTAATTCAGTCCTCCAAGTGGCCCCATGAAGTAATCATTCTCATTTTACAGAGGAGGAAATTGAAACTCAGGGAAGTTAAATGTAATTGCTCAAGCTCATACATCTAGTAAGCATCCAAGCTGTGATTTGAACACGGGGCTCTCTTGCTCTACAGACCTTTTGTATTTCGATAGTGCTGCTGAAGAATGGGAATGGCTTCCAAATTGAGACAAAATATCTCTAGTTTGGTCTAATTATTACTCTTGGAACTATATATTCACTAATTTCTTCATCCAGTGTTTCTACTTTTCTTTTGCCTTTAAGATGTGTCTTAGATATAATTATTTTATTTAGCTTACCCTAGTCATTATAGCACAGGGACAGTTGTCCATTTAGTCATGTCCGGCCATGGCTTGGCTATGGACTGTAAATAAAAGTTATAATTACTAAAATGCTTGGGGGGGTTACATCTAAGATATCTGAACATATACAAAGCTTCAGTGATCACCTTTCAGCATGTTTGGAACACAAGCTGTGCAAGTTCAGGAGGTGATCATAAGATGTGACCTCTGCCTTTATGGACCTTACAGTCTGGTGGTAAAGAGATATGTGCCCAATAGTTTCCCAATGAAGGGGTATGTATTAAATTCTAGGGCACAAACCCATCACAAGAGGGTCACAGAGGAGGGAGAGACAACTTCCATTGTCAAGAACCAGCGCATGTTTACAGGAGAGATGGGAATATGAGTTAAATATTGGAGGACAAATGAGAATGAGAAAGACAGAGCTGGTGTAGTATTCCAGTTTAGTGTCCCTTTTCAAAAATCCTTAGTATAAGCTGAGTGCAATGATGCCCACCTGAAGTCACAGCATCTCGGGAAGCTGAGGAGGGATGATAGCTAGGACCCAGGAGTTTGATGCCAGCCTGGGCAACATAGCAAGACTCCATCTCTCTTAAAAAAAAAAAAAAAAAAAAAAGCTTAGTATGTCCCCAAGCCAGAGAGAAAGAAAACAGCATTGTCTCCATCTTCATTACCTTTAAGCACTGTGTGAGGAGGCTCACAGTGATGGAACAAGAGAGTACTTACAGGTTTAAGGGAGAGAAAATGGGAGATTCTCTGAAATGTGGGGGAGTATCTGGATCTCTGTGGATAGTTTAGACTGATTTTCTGTGAAGACAAACAGATAATTTCAAGGTATGTTTATGATTATGAGGAAGATAGTTTCAATTCTGGAAGTATAAAATTATGAGATCTATACGGAGAATCATCAAGTTACATGAGGTAAAATGCACAATGTAATGAAAGCAAGTTCCACGGAAGTAGATTTCAATAGTTGTTTTCAAACACAGAAAGCAATTTAAAATCTTCTCTAAGAAAGTACTGCCAGGTGTGGTGGCTCACACCTGTAATCCCAGGAGTTTGGGAGACCAAGGCTGGAAGATTTTGCTTGAGGCCAGGAGTTCGAGATCAGCCTGGGCAACATAGGGAGACCCAGTCTCTACAAACATTAGAAAAAATTAGCTGGGTGTGATGGCATGTGCCTGTAGTCTCAGCAACTCGGGGGGCTGAATAGGGAGGCTTGCTTGAGCCCAGGAGTTTGAGGCTGCAGTGAGCTGTGATTATGCCACTGCATTCAAGTCTGGCCAGCAGAGTGAGACCTGCCTTAAAAAAAAAAAAGAGTGAAAGTACTGAAACAACACCACCACACACACACAACTGAATGTTTCTCCATCTCTGTTAGTTAATAAATTTATCCTTGCTTTAGTTACTACCAGAGATTCAAAAGTTTCCTAAACAATCAGCAATTTTATTTTGAAAACAAGTCAAACAGATTTAAAATAAAGCCAAAACAGTATATGATTGTAGTGAATTGAGTGGTATCTCCCAAAAAACTCATATTTATCCACAATCTCAAAAGGGATCTTATTTGGAATAAAGGTCATTGCATATATAATTAAGATAAGATTAGTGATAAGATCATATTGGATTAGAGTGGGGCCTATATCTGATACCTGGGGTTCTTATAAGAAGAGGAGAGAACACAGATAGGAGAGAAGGCCGTGTGAAGAGAGTCAGAGCCTGAAGTGAGGCCGTTGCAAGCCAGGGAAGACCAGAAGCCGCCAGAAGCTGGAAGAGGCAAGGAAGGATTCTCTCCCATAGCCTTGGAAGGGAGTGTACCCCTGCTGTCACCATGAGTTTGGACATCTGGTTTCCAGAATGATGGGAAAATAAATTTATTTTAAGCCATCTGATTTGTGGTAATTTGTTACAGCAGCCCTAGGAAATGAATACAGTGATTAAAGCATTGGGTTTCAGAGGAGGGGGTCTGGAATAAGCAGGACTTCCTAGAGGAGGTCAGGCTGGAAACAGAAGACTTTAGGGAAGTAAAGAGAAGAAGATGATATTCTTTTGCAGTTGCAAAAGTGTTGCGGTGGGAATGAACAAGAAAGGGCAGACTTCTGTATGGAGAAATTGCCTTGATTTGTACCTGACAGGCAACTCCTGGATTTCCTTTCTCTTGACATGGATGCATCATTAGAAATAGTCTCATATTTAAAAATAACAATAAGGGGATTTTTGATTCTAGCATAGACCAAAGAAAATTAAGAGGAAGTCAATGAGGAAGATCATGAGAAGTGAGGTGGAGGCTTTCCTAAGAGGGGTCCAATATAAGCAATATGTTTGAAAAATATTTCCTGATATTATATATCAGAATATGTATAAATAAACTAGCTAATTAACTTACTAACAAAAAGCAGGGGGAGTAGTGAGAAACAGAGAAATAATGGATTCAGCATGTGCACATTTCTGGTTGGGTAGGAAAGGCAAGGAAGTAGGGAAGACAGATTAAATTAAATTAAGTTTTAATTATTAAAACTACTGTGAGCACTACTGTTCCCTGCTCCAAGCACCAGATGGTGTCATCAGTTTATCATAGCTGGGTTGCAGTTCAGAATGGCCAGGAGGAGGACAGTGGAAGTATGTGCTTTCAGAAGCTGGAGAGTTATAGATTATTTGCAGGCTATGTATCTATGTCTTAGGTAGGGGTCTGTAAAATACAGATGTTCCTTAAAATATCTGGCCTCCAATTTTACAGTAATTAAAAATGTTCATGGATTTCCCAACTGGCTGATGAATGGGAAAAAATAATAAGAAAAGGTAAAGAAGGTTTAATACATTTATAATTTAACATGTGTATTGTTCTACATTGTTAGTCATAAAGAAATTTCAGACTGGAGAATCCTCAGTTTTTTTGTGTGTGTGTCTAATTTTCTGAATATAGTCTTAGGTCCTGAGATAGATAATTTCTCTCTCTCTTTTTGCTCTTAGATTGCTTTTTTATTGTAAGTAAAGATTTGCCTTGCTTTAAAGGAACTGTGCCTTTTGGTTATGGTTTATTACAAGAAAGCCAAAGTCCTCATAATAATCAGAGGACTAATGAAAAGATGGTGAATTTTAATGTCTATTTATATATTTTAGTTAAAATAAAATGTAGGCCTTTGTGTATTTAAAAACTTTTAAAAATTTTTTAATTTTTATTTTTGTACTTTAAGTTCTGGGATACATGTGCAGAACATGCAAGTTTGTTACATAGGTATACGTGGAGATAAATAATCTTGAAACCCAAAGATTATTAATTTTAAGCATTGAGCAGGCACAGAATACAGGTGCTTAATCAGTGTCTGGAGAATGAATTAATTAATGGATCCTATAGAACAGGTGAATGAAATTGGGAGTATGGTCAAATATGCTGTTCCTAATTGTGGGCATGGCTAAAATAATTTTTATGAAGAAGTGGAATATAGGAAAATATGGCAGAAATAGAATGAGATATGTAAGTCCTGTGTCTCCTTCCTGCTAGAAGGACAACTGTAAAGAAGATAATGGGGGCTGATATGGCTTGGCTGTGTCCCCACCCAAATCTCGTTTTGAATTTGTAGTTCTCATAATCCCCATGTATCCTGGGAGGGACCCTGTGGAAGGTAATTTAATCATGGGGGCATTTACCCTTATGCTGTTCTCATGATAGTGAGTGAGTTCATCAGACCTGATGGTTTTATAGGAGGCTTTTTCCCCTTTTGCTTGGTACTTCTCCTTCCTGCTGCCATGTAAAGAAGGATGTATTTGCTTTCCCTTCTGCTGTGATTGTAAGTTTCCTGAGGCCTCTCCAGGCATACTGAACTGTGAGTCAATTAAACCTCTTTCCTTTATAAATTACCCAGTCTCAGGTATATCCTTATAGCAGCATGGGAATGGAGTAATGCAGTAAGTTAGTACCAGGAGTATGGTGCTGCTGTAAAGATATGCAAAAATGTGGAAGTGACTTTGGAACTGGGTAACAGGCTGAGGTTGGAACAGTTTGAAGGGCTCAGAAAAACACAGGAAAATGTGGGAAACTTTGGAACTTCCTAGAGACTTGGAGGGTGCAGAAGACAGAAAGGTGTGAAAGTTTGGAACTTCCCAGAGATTTGTTGAATGGCTTTGCCCAAAATGCTGACAGTGATATGGACAATAAAGTCCAGGCTGAGGTGGTCTCACATGGAGATGAGGAATTTGTTGAGAAGTGGAGCAAAGGTGACCCTTGTTATGCTTTGGCAAAGAGACTGGTGGCATTTTGACCCTGTCCTAGAGGTCTGTGGAACTTTGAACTTGAGAAAGATGATTCAGGCAATCTGGCAGAAGAAATTCCCAAGCAACAAAACAGTCAAGAGGTGACAGAGCATGATACTTCAGAAAATTTGCAGTCTGACAATGCAATATGAAAGAATAACCAATTTTTTGAGGAGAAATTCAAGCTGGCTACAGAAATTTGTATAATTAATGAGAAGCCAAATGTTAATCACCAGGAAAATATGAAAAATGTCTCCAGGGCATGTCAGAAATCTTCAAAGCAGCTCCTCCCATCACAGGCCTGGACTAGGACACTTCCTGGACTGGGACCAGGGTGTCCCTGTTGTGTGGTCTTGGAACTGCATCCCAGCTACTCCAGCCATAGCTAAAAGGGGCCAAGGTACAGCTCAGGATGCTACTTCAGAGGGTGCAAGCACCCGGCCTTGGCAGCTTCCACATGATGTTGGTCCTGTAGGTGTGCAAAAGACAAAAACTGAGGTTTGGGAACCTCTGCCTAGATTTCAGAGGATGTATTGAAACACCTTGATGTCGAGGCAGAAGTTTGCCACAGGGATGGCGCCCTCATGGAGAATCTCTGCTAGGGCAGTGTGGAAGGGAAATGTGGGGTTGGTGCCCCCTCACAAAGCCCCCACCGGGGCACTGCCTAGTGGAGCCATGAGAAGAGGGCCACTGTCCTCCAGACCCCAGAATGGTAGATCCACTGACAGCTATTACCATGCACCTGGAAAAGCTGCAGACACTCAACACCAGCCCATGAAAGCAGCTGGGAGGGGGGCTGTACCCTGCAAAGTCACAGGGGAAGAGCTTTCCAAGGCCATGGGAGTCCGCTTCTTGCATCAGCATGTTGGATGTGAGACATGTAGTCAAAGGAGATCATTTTGGAACTTCAAATTTTAATGACTGCTCTATTGGATTTCAGACTTGCATGGGGCCTATAGCCCCTTTGTTTTGGCCAATTTCTCCCATTTGGAATGAATGTATTTACCCACTGCCTGTCCCCTCCATCGTATCTAAGAAGTAACTAACTTGTTTTTGATTTTACAAGTTCATAGGTGGAGGGGACTTGTCTCAGATGGTACTTTTAACTTGGACTTTGAGTTAATGCTGGAATAAGTTAAGACTTTGGGGGACTGCTGGGAGGGCATGTTTGTGTTTTGAAATGTGAAATACATGAGATTTGGGAGGGGCTGGGCAGAATGATCTGGTTTGGCCATGTTTCCACCCAAATCTCATCTTGAATGGTAATTTCCATAATTCCCACTTGTTGTGGGAGGGATGTAGTGGGAGGTAATTTAATCATGGGGGCATTTACCCTCATGCTGTTCTCATGATAGTGAGTTCTTATGAGATCTGGTGACTTTATAAGGGTCTTTTCCCCCTTTTGTTTGGCACTTCTACTTCCTGCTGTCATGTGAAGAAAGACATATTTGCTTCCCCTTCTACCATGATTGTAAGTTTCCTGAGGCCTCTCCAACCACACTGAACTGTGAGTCAATTAAACAACTTTCCTTTATAAATTACCCAGTCTCATACCCAGAATGTCTTTATTAGCAGTGTGAGAACAGACTAATACAGGGGCCTTGGCTGTAACATTTGAACTTTACACCCACAAATTAGGGTTTGACTCTTTGGGGCTCCCCAAGGATGACCCTTCCCAACATAGTCTCAAGCAACCATATTATTATTGCTGTCTCATTAGTAGAAATCCTTGAGCTTCTAGGATTAGTTCCTAAGATTTAAGCTTTATCATACCTCACATACCATGTGACTGTCACCTGGCTTTTGGGAGTGTTCATTCCTAATGAATGCTTATTGTCTTTTCCTGGCCTGAAACAGTCACTTCTTAATTTGCAGAGACATATCTGAACTGGGGATGTACCTTGCTTTCTATAGTCTAAGGAAAGTTCTCAATATTTCTATGAAAAGAGAGGACTTGGGGATGGGAAGAGGAGCCTATGAAGCTTCTCGTGATTCCTATGAAGCTTTATAGTCCTGCGCAGGATTAGTACCTATGGCCACCACTCTGATACGTTGGACAAAGAATGATGTACTAAAGAGCTCAAAGTGGAGAGGATGGGTCTTGGTGTGGCCCATCATGAAAAGCAAAAGAAGTGAAAGTTAAAATTTGGTGCTGGCAGTGATTATATCAATCAAACCCAGTCCAATACATTATGTGCCATAGCCACCATTACCCTCTAAGAAGGTGCTGATGTGTGTCCCATTGTCCCAGCCATACATGGATATATTGGCTCAATATGGCTATGCCAAAAAGAGCATTAACCTATTCTACCCTCTACCACTAGGTGGAGACCTGGGGGGAATAGTTTTGCTCCTTAAGAGTCTCAATATGGTGCTTATCCAAAAGATGGGAGTTGTAATAAATGGAGTCCTACCCCATCCATTATACTATCCAAAATTCTTCAGTGTTTCCCACCAGATTTTCAACTGTTTTATCTCATGTGTTCATTCTTCAGATATTCTGATAATCTTATTCTGGAAGAAGTGAGTTCTCAGTTGTCCATGAAGTCCTGCAGACTTTTCATAAATGGAACTTGTCATTGATCATGACCCTTATCCTAAATAACCCGAGTCATCAGGACCTATGCAGTGGAGAGGCTAAATTAGGGCAGGACCATGCTCAGCAGGGAAGAAATGTGGTCTCTCAGCACAAGCCGTGTCGTCAATAGAGGTCATTTTAACAATTGAGACCAAGATTACAGCAATAGAGACAGCCTCTGTGAGTCAGTAAAGAATAGGAGAGAACTTTGCAAGAGGGAAATGGGAACAAACCTAACCAATCCTTTCACAGGCAAAGACCTTTTTCTAGGGGTAGTGTGTTTGGTTTAACCCCTTAACTCTGCCAGTTCCCAGAACTAGGTGAAATGAGAAACCTCTTCTGCATAATAGGCATAATGCTTTGCAAATTCATTGTGATGATTAGAGAAAGAAATATATTTTCACACTTTGGAAATAATAGATTATTGTCAAATATTACATCCCTTACCTTTCCCCCTTTTCCTACCCCAAATGGAACCCAATTAATTAAAAAGCATATTGAGTCTTCACTAGACTAATACTTTCCAGAGTTTGGGATATATAAAATAAACGATCTCTACTGTGAAATCAGAAGAAAAGGATTCAGATGCTTTTCTCTTTGTAAAATCAGAAGCAGGATTAGGCCTCTGTAGGGAAGACAAAGCCAGAAGCAGCCATTCCATTTCCCTGGGTCAAGGGAAGGCAGCCAGGCCCAATGCACTGTCGGAGGCAGGGGCCTCCCTTTTACCCCCCTGTATCTCCGGGAGGCCCCTGGAACCAGTGACTCTATTGTTATGCATCTTAGATTTTTCATCTGTATAACTGAGAACTCAATTATGTTTACCTTTTAGGCAGGAATACTAAATAATTTTCATAAAGATCTATGAAATCAACTAAGATATCTCTAAAAGCCACACTATTTGTTTCACAGCTCTGCAGTGCAGTTGTGCCCGTGTGTGTGCCCTCCACATGATTTCTGGTCATCTGTGAGCTTGATCTCTCTTGTCTTGCTGTGATGAGTTACATCAAACATACCTGCAGATTTCCTGACTGACATAGAGTCTCCTTTTCCTTCCAGTGCCTTCATCATCACTGTCCCCTTTTGAAGATTCTTTTTTCAACTCTCTCTTTTTCAAAAGATTACTTTGTCACAATTATTCGGGGAAAGGGTTTTGCGCCTGTAGGAAATATTAATAGACTATTATGAGGTCCTACAACTAATTTTTCCACACATATCATCTGTCTTTGCATGGTTATTAAACTTCAACAATATTTCATGCAATGCTTCCCTGCTAAATTAATTTAGTTCCTTCTTTTCTGGCTTCTTCTTTTCTGTCCACAAGCTTTAAAATTAAATTGAATCTTCATAATTATAGCTTTTTGTTGTTCTCCTTCATATCTTTTTCTTTTTTTCAATTTCTCTATCAAAGGAGCAATAAAGACATAAAGAAGCAAAATTATAATTCTAAAAGACCCAAATAGTCTGGAGTTTGATGGGTTTGAGGCTGGATATCTTTTAAGTAGGAGGAGAGGGGGTAAAGAAATTCAGACCTGGAATGTAGATAAATTGGCCCTGATTTATCCTGGGGCATTGGAAACAAATGAGAATTGTTCTCTCAATCATGAAACGTTTGTGGTTGTTATAGTGTTATTATTTGTGTCAAGTGATACTCTCCTTTTTTAAAAAATAAATATTCTGTCTCTATATATCCACATGGACACATGAACACATATATTTTCTCTTGTTAAAATTTCCCAAAGTCTCATGTGGTTATTAAATCTCTCTTAAAATCCCTTTCTTAGGCACTAAGGAATCTTCATTCTTACATTACATATCTTGAAACTGGGAGATAAAGAGCTAAAACAACATTCGTGCTTGGGGTTGACACAGCCAGGTTACCAACCCAGGGGTTTGTAGGAATTGGAACCAGGAAGGGGGCTCTGATAGGAGGTCCTGAGAGTCGGAGGTAAGAGTCAGTTAACCTCCATTGGAGAGAGCAGAGGC
The DNA here is from genome assembly GCA_036589455.1 of Ateles fusciceps. Taxonomy (NCBI): domain Eukaryota; kingdom Metazoa; phylum Chordata; class Mammalia; order Primates; family Atelidae; genus Ateles; species Ateles fusciceps. The sequence goes on along the minus strand of JAZHEH010003356.1, from coordinate 4,579,296 downwards.
TCAAACACAAACATGGGAAGTGTAGGTAGAAGAGACCCTTCAATATCCTTCCACTCACTTTCACCTTGTTTCTGGCCTTTGGTCCACTATTTACTAGCTCCACCATAGGAGAAAAGAAATTTCCAACTGGATAGGTCATACAGGTCTTCCTCACTTCAGTTTCTCATGGCCTCTCTTCCTTTCCTCCTGTTGCCAGCCACCCTCTTCTGCCGCTAGCTTAAACTGTCTAAAGCTCAACTTCAATCATACTAATGATAGCTAATACTTATAAAGCCCTTCTTCCGTATACTGTTTTGAGCTCTTTATAGATGTATAAATGAATTTAATCTGTGCAATTCTAAGAGGTAGGTACCATTATCATCCCCATATTACACATGCCATCAATGAGACCCAGAGATGAGACCTGCCTCAGGTCACAGAGAAGTGAAGGGAAGAGAGAGACTGAACCCCAGGTAGTGGGCTCCACAGCCTACACTTGAAGTGGCCAGGCCAGGCTCTGGGGCTTCTTGTGTCATCTACCAGTTTAAAAACATACCCTGGCTCGCTATCCATATCACAAGTAAATCTAGACATTCACTTGTGAGTCTGCTGCAATTCCCAGTCCTTCGTCCCACTGCCTATAATGTTCAGCCACTCACCAGGCAAACAGGATTACTTAACAAGCTTTAATGTACCCCTTGGCTTCCTGCCTCTTTACCTTTGCTTTTTTTCCCCTCCTCCTGGAAAGTCTCTTCCTTTACAACTCCAAATCTACCTACCCATATTCAGTGACCAGTTGAAATGCCGCTTTCTCTGTAAAGGCTTCCTTGATTCCTGAGTTGAAAAGTTGCTCTCCCTGCTCTGAACTCTCATGATACTTTTATTTATTTATTCATCTGTTTTTTGAGACAGGGTCTCCTCTGTCACCCAGGCTGGAGTGCAGTGGCGTGATCTTGGCTTATTGTAGCCTCAACTTCCTAGGTTCAAGAGATCCTCCCACCTCAGCCTCCCGAGTAGCTGGGACTACAGGCATGTACCACCACGTCCAGCTTCATTTTGTATTTTCATAGAGATGGGGTTTTGCCATGTTGCCCAGGCTATTCTTGATCTCTTGAATTCAAGCCATCTGCCCGCCTTGGCCCCTGCAAAGTGCTGGGATTACAAGTATAATACCACTGTGCCTGGCTCTCATGATAATTTTAAATTTGCAAGGTTTCTTGACCTTTTTATATACAAAGACCTGTGGTACCTTATAGTATAACTAAGGTAGACATACTTTATTTCCATTTTGATTGGTAAGCTTTGTGAGGCCCTTTCCTCTGTGCTACACCTCCCTTGGCTTTGAAGCTTCCTTAACTGCCCATCACTCCAATTCTTCCCCTGACTAACACTCTGGCTAGGACCCATGACACACTGAGCACTCATAGATGAAAAACAGAGTGGCCAGATGTCCTGGCTTACCAAGGACCGTACTGTTTTACATCTGTGGGTTGAGTGTTATTATCAGTAGTGGCCTCCTCACTTTGAAAATGTTACAGTGTAGAAGATAAATTATTACCCAGCTAAAAGGTCACTCTAGGCAGGGCAGTGTGGCATTGTGGTTAAGACCTGGGACTCTAGGATCAGGCGTCACGGGTTAGAAACCCAGCTCTGCTACTTGCTGGCCATGTGGCCCTGAGCACGTATGCCTGGAAATCCTCTTCTGTGAAGCAGGTGTAACAGCAGTCCCCCACTCATCCTGAGGTACCTAGGAGGACCACAGGAGTCAGTCTTGTAGACTTGCCTGGTGCAGTAGTAGTGCTCACCAACAGGAGGCCATGCTGTTGGGTATCCATTGGTCTAGCTGTACTCTTACCAGGTGTTAGTTGTCTTGGTTTATAAATCTGTTTTATAATAGCTGTGCTTAATAATGTAACCATGAAATTGAATTAAACATTACATAAACTGATGATAAGTGTGACAAGAGGAATTGTTGCTTCTTTGAACATTAAATTGAATGCTTTGGATTTGATAAAGGTGAGTCACTGAAAAATAGCTGTTGAATTACATGTGGGCAAACTCACTGTAAAAGATTGGGAAACATAAACATCTACAAAGTTTCTCCACTTAGATGTCTTAAAAATGACTTTAAGTTATTGCTGTAACTGATAGAAGCTGAAACTAGAAATTGTGTTTGTACAGAAAAGGGAAGGCAGAACTCCTTTAGTGCATGCACACTGAAAGAAAAGATTCTGACCCACCAGCAAAATAATACTGAATAAATGCACAGTTGTGTGTTTTAGTTGAAATAAAACATGTGAGATCTATTTACATAACTTTTTTTAAAAGTCTCACAGGTTTAGTAGACTTTTTTCAGCAACTGCTATCTCCTGTGTGGAGCATTGTAGAGAAGAGGACAAATCTGAACACTTTTTGAATTAGTGAGTAAACAAATGGGTGAGACCAAAGGGTCACTGTAGAAAATAGTGTTGGATCTGCTTTTCTTCTGTTGACCCTCCCCTCTGAATGTCAGGCCTGCTTGCTGGGGATGCCTTGCACTCTCCATCTCACAGCTCTTATTTCTGGCTGCAGGAATCATTCTGCTGACATGCAGGGCAAGTCAGGAGTGAGTGTGGAGTGTTAATGCCACAGAAATCAGTCCCTCCAGTGACAGACAGGAACTTGCTAAATAAATAACTTGGGTTCCTCACCCACCATTGGGATATCTGTGAGGCAAGTTCTACAGTCTCCCAGAGTGCCCCAGGTGCCCACAGTGGCAACTTACTTAACAACACATCCTTTGCTGCTGCCTCTCCCTCCATATTGTACCTCTTCACTCCCACAGTGATGTTTCCCAAGATCACCGTCCCAATAAATGACTTGCTCCTGAATTCTTGTCCTAGAGTTTGCTTCTGGGGGACCCAAATGAAGACATAGCCCCAAACTGTAGGGCTTTGGATAATGTCTTTCACATAGAAGATGTACAATAAAAGATGTACAAATTTGATCAAAGAGCACAAATTTACTCAGAATATGTTAAAAAATTACCTGATTTTGATTGAGACAAAATATTAAGATTTTTAATTCTATAAATGTTGCCACTTTAGTTGTTACCATAATCATTTTGTTCTCCTCTGATTAAAGGGCCCAAGCCCTTGGTATTTATACAAATGTTCAAAAACCTCTCGCTTGCTAATTCCCCAGTGCATTCCCCACCCTACACTGAGCACACAGCTTAGACTGTGTGTTCCAGGACCAGCATAAGGCCCCAGGCGCCATGCCAGACCTGATGAGGTCTGTAGATTCATGTGAGCAGCAGCAGCTGCCTGGGAAGTTATCCAACACTCCATCAAATCTCGACAACTGTCCTGGGATGGCTGTGCTGGCTGGGATTGTCCGCTGCAGCCAGCAGAAGCCCATACACACCTGTGGTTAATCCCCCAAAGCAGCAGTTCTGGTCTAAGAAGAACAGGCAACATCCAGGCTGGGCATGGAAAGGTGAACAAACATTACCAGTGACCTGCCAATTGCCAGTCCCTTCATTCTGGTGTTTTTTCTTGGGCAAATTTGGTTCCTGAAATTAATTATTCAACAGGAGGTGACAGCCGGTGTATAGCAGCACTGTTGGAACAGAGAATAAAGAGGCACATTGGACACAGCAGCTGCACCTCCCAGACCCTGAAATTTAAGATCTTTATAAATGATCTGTTAAAACTATAGTGACGATAAGCTTATGAATCATGATCTATATTAATCAGGGCTGCTCATATGGAAAGATTAATTGAAACGTGCAGTTCTACACAAATGATAAAGTGGTAACAATTTAATATCAGACAAGAAGAGTGAAGAAATTACACTCCAAGCTTCATGCATCATTACTATGGATATTAATATTTTACTCAGTGCAACAGCATCGGGAATCATAATGAAAATCCGTAAGTGGTGCACAGACATGATTAAATACAACAGTCTTTAGGAGCTGTTTGGTGGCGGCAGTTGGGCCATATTTCACTCAGCGGCTGGTGATTCCAGTGATAGAGCCTAGACGAGGGTGATTAAAAATTGTTCCTCCTAAAGGCTGTTAACCTTTTACTACTAAAGTGAATTTCTTTGATTTTTAAATTATGTTGTTCTCTTTGCTCTTTTCAAAACCAAATTTGATCCCAAACCTTGACAGGATGCTGGGTCCTTGGCATAGTGACAGTCAAAGCAAAATTTCTCAGCTATAGTCCCCTGCCTCAGGGTGTGGCCTTGGACAGGTCATGCAGAATGTTGGGTCATTTTCTGCCTTCAACCAGGGCTGGTTGCAAAGAGTGAATGATAAACTATTAGGGGCTTCTAGGGAGTTCTCAAAGACCAGAAGTTGATAAGGCTGAGTTCCTTACTCAACCTTATGTGAGTAGAGATGGAAATGACTTATTTCGAGATCCTGTTCTCATTGGCTTAATTAATTCATTTATTCAATCATTCATCCAACCAGTAAGCAAACAAGCTTGCACTCACACCTGGGAAATGCAAAAATCTGCCCCAATAAACACGTTTCATGCTGAGGAGATTAAAACCTGAATCAGTGTGATGGCTTCGAGAAAGAAGCCAGAGGGGAGTCAAGAACAGTGTCTTTGCCAGACTGTTTCTTCCGGCCTGTGAAATCTTAAATTCTGTAAGTCAAAAGAGAGTCTCCTGACCCCTTTTTTCTTCAGTTAAAACAAGGAGTTTAGAGTATATTTGCAGTAGTAAAATTAATCTCCACATCAGGTGATAATAAGAAATGCAGCCTATTTCCTGAAGGACATTATATCTATCTTTTCAATATTCTGGTTTCTTAGGTCTTTTGTAGTGATCCTCAAATTTTAGCATGTGCAAGTATCAACTAGGGAGGGAGGGGCTTATTTAAAATATAGTTTTTAAGGGTCTCCAGGGTCTCCCTGGAGATTTCTGGAAATCTTTTTTTCTGAAGAGCTCTCTCCTTTCTCAAACTTTCCTGCAACCTCCAGCCACCTCAGCCTCCCTGAACTCCTATTTATCTTCTCAATTCAGTGAGACCATGTGCTTGGCTGGAGAGCTGTTTGCTGCTTTGTGGTCTGGAATATGTTTTCAGGCAAAAAGCTGGAGTACCACAGAACTCATCTTCTCTGTTTTCCCTCTTTCACAAATCACGGTTCTGGGCTGCTTGTTCTCTAATATCTGGAAACAGTTGTTTCATATCTTTTGCCTGGTTTTTTAAAGACTTATGGTGGAAGGGTAAATACGGTCACAATTACTTTCTTACGGCTGGAGATGAAAGTTGCTACCATCACTTTTTACCTGAAATACTGCAATAATGTCTTGATTTTCATTCCTTCCAACTTTTCTATTTCATTTTCTACCACTCTCTTTATTCATGAGGCTCAGCCACAACCAACGTCCTTCTGTCCTTTAACTATGCCAGTTATCTCTCAAACGTGGGCTTTGTGCTTGCTCTTCCTTCTGCATGGAATACGTCTCTTATTCAGGTTTGTAGCTCAAATGTCACTTCCTCTGAGAGGTCTAACCTGACCACCTAGCTAACATCAACATCCAATATCAAAGTTTACTGTACTATTTCTAGACCATTTCCTCATTGACTTCATTGCTTTCTGATGTATTTGCTTACATGTTTACTACTTGTTATCTCCCACTAGAATGAAAGTTCCATGAGTCAGGAACCACATATACTTTGTTTATCATATATCTCTAGTGCCTAGAACCATGTGATAAATACTCAAAAATACTATTAAGTGTTGAATGAGTAAATTAATAAATGTGGAAAGATACACCAAAAAAATTCGGGATGGATATTGTGTTGGGGTTTGAGAGAGAACCTATCACTAGAAGAGAGAAATCTTGCTCTGGTAGGGAAATAAATGAATCTTACAATATTTGGACTCTGGCTTAGTTAGATATTTGAGACATCATAATCCTGTAATGAAATGGTTAAGAGTGTGAATTTTGAAGTTTGGAATATCTGAGTTTGGTTCTTGACTCTGCTCTTTAGTAAGTGCATGATCTTGATAAGCCTCAGTTTATTCTTCTGTAAAGAATAATCCATTAGAGTTACTGTGAGATAATGTTTATAGAACTTGTGTTACAGTGCTTGGCTCTGTGGAATATGGTGGTGCAGTACCAGACATAGACTTTAAAGTAACTATATTTAGTAGATACAAGGAGATAAGAAGCAAGATTAATCTTTTTTTTCTGCAGAGAACTGAAACCACAAAAAACAGTGCCAAATGAAAATTATGGAACTGAAAAAATGTAACAATCAAGTTAAAGAACTCATTGAATAGATTTTATATCAGATTATACATACTTAAGAGAGAATCCATGGATGGGAGAAGTAGGTCGGAAGACAAAAGCCCTAATGAAACATAGAGATACAAAAGTATAGGACACACAGAAGAGATTATAAGAGATATAAATACAGGGAGAGGGTCTAACATATGTGTCACTAGAGTCTGAGAAGGTGAGGATCAAGAGAATAGGTCAGAAGAAAGTAATGGAAGAGAGCTTGTCAAGACTAGTGAAAAACATTGAGCCACAGACTTAAGGTGGCCTGCAAACCCTGAACCAGGCAAAAAAAATCTATACCTAGGCATATAGTAAAAATGCATAAAACCAAAAACAACTAAAAACACACAAGCTATCAGAGGAAAAAGAACAGATTATTTTCAAAGGAACAAAAATTAGAGTGACAGCTAACCACTTAATAGAAACAATTTAAACCAAAAGACAGTGAAATGACATCAAAGTGTGAAAGAAAATAAATCTCAACCTAGAATTTACTATCTAGTCAAAATGTCTTTCAAGAATAGAAGGAAAATAAAGACATTTTCAAATAAATAAAATTGGAGAATTTGTCACAGGGAGAGCCAGCAGTAAAGGTGCTCTTCAGGCAGAAAAAGAAAATTATTCTAGATGGAAGCATGGAAATAATAGAATAATGATGTGTAGTGAAAATGATGTAGGTAAATAGAAACGAACAATGACTACGTCAAATAATTATAATGTATTATTAGGTTTAAAATATAGAGAATATTAACATGCATGATAATGCTAAATATGTCAGGAAGGGTATGCAAATGGAGCTAAAGAGTTCTAATGATTTTGCTTGTATTGCCTGGGTGGAGAGTAAAATACTAATTAATATTAGACACAGTGTCACTTAAGGATGCATGTGGTAATTTCTACTGTTACCATTACAATAGTAAAGCAGTGTATAATTTCCAAGATAATAGAGGCAAAAATTGAATAAAAACACACAGAAGCTATTTTTAAAGGCAGAAAAAAAGAGAAAGAGGAAACAGAACAGGTATGGTTAGTTTGACCCAAACATATCAGTAACTACATTCAAATAAAAAAGACTAAATGCTTGAGGCCAGGAATTTGAGACAAGCCTGGGCAAGAGTGAGGCCCCATTTCTATAAAGAAAAATAATTAGCCAGGCGTGGTGGTGTGCTTGTAGTCCCACCTACTTGGGAGGCTGTGGCAGGAGGATTGCTTAAGCACTGGGCTTTGAGGCTGTAGTGAGCTGTGATGCACCACTGCACTCCAGTCTAGGTGACAGGGAGAGACATCATTTCTAATAAATAAGTAGGTAAATAAAATAAAAATTCTTTAGATTGAATAAAAAATAAAACTCATCTACACTGTTATAAAAGCTGCAGGTAAAACACAAGGATAAACAAAGATGAAGGTAAGAAGAAAGAAAACATCAGAATAAAGCTAATATAGTTGTATTAATATCAGACAAAATAGACATTCAGTCAGGAATCATTACTGGAGGTAAAGTGCACTTTATATATTAAAATGTTTAACTCATACAATAATTTAAAATTTTATGCACTTAATAATATAGAAGCAAAATATAATGCAAAAATTCTATAAGACTATGAGAATTGGATACATCCATGATCAGAATGAGTAGTTATGACATATCTATGAATAATTCATTTTAACAAACAGGACAAAAAATTAGCAAAGTTATAGGGAATGAGAGCATATATGGGCATCTACCCACCATGTATGAAATAGATATTCTTTTTAAAAATTTTATTCTCCTTGGCTCTTTATTTTTATTTTTTTCTAAATATTTTATTTTAAATTTTTCTGGGTACATAGTAGGTATATATATTTATAGGGTACATGGTATATTTTGATACAGGCATACAATGTGTAATAATAAGATCAGGGTAAATGGGGTATCCATCACTTCAAGCATTTATCATTTTTCTGTGTTACAAACAGTCCTATTACACTCTTTTAGTAGTTCAAAAATGTACAATTATTGTTGACTGTAGTCACCCCATTGTGCTATCAAACACTGTACCTTCTTCATTCTTTCTATTATTTTTGTACCCATTAAACATCCTTACTTTTTCTCTCCTTTCGCACTAACCTTCTCAGCCTCTGGTAACCATCATTCTACTCTCTGTCCCAGTGAACTACATTGTTTTAATTTTTGGCTCCCACAAATGTGTGAGAACATGTGAAGTTTGTCTTCCTATGCCTGGCTTATTTCACTTAATATTCTCCAGTTCTATCCAGATTGTTGCAAATCACAGGATCCCATTCTTTTTTATGAATGAATAGCACTCTGTTATGTATATGCATCACATTTTCTTTATCCATTAATCCATTTATCCATTGATAGACACTTAGATTGTTTCCAAACCTTATCTGTTGTGAATAGTGCTGCAATAAACATGGGAGTGCAGATATATTTTCAATATGCTGATTTCATTTCTCTTAAGTCTATACCTAGCAGTGGGATTGCTAGATCATACAGCAGTTCCATTTTTAGTTTCTTGAGGAATCTCCATACTGTTCTCCATTATGGGTTTCCTAATTTACATTCTCACCAATAGTGTACAAAGGTTCCCTTTTCTTCACATCCTCAATAGCATTTATTCTTGCCTGCCTTTTGGATAAAAACCATTTTAACTGGGGTGAGGTGATATCACATTGTAGTTTTGATTTGCCTTTCTCTGATGATCAATGATTTTCAGCAAATTTTTTATAATTTTGCCATTTGTATATCTTCTTTTGAGAAATGTCTATTTGTATCTTTTCCCCATTTTTAAGTCACATTGTTAGATTTCTTTCCTATTGAGTTGTTTGAGATCCTCATATAATCTGGTTATTAATCTCTTGTCAGATGGATAGTTTGCAAATGTTTTCTCCCATTCTGTGGGTTGTCCCTTCACTTTGTTGATTCCTTTGCTGTGCAGAAGCTTTGTAACTTGATGTGATTGCATTTGTCCAATATTGCTTTGGTGGCCTGTGCTTTTACTCAAGAAATCTTTGCCCAGAACAATGTCCTAGAGAGTTTCCCCAAAGTTTTTGTATAGTAGTTTCATAGTTTGAAGTATTAGATCAATTTAAAAATGGTCATAGATCCTTTTTTAAAAGTCTTTAATCCATTTTGATTTGATTTTTGTTTATGGTGCAAGATAGGGGTGTAGTTTCTTTCTTCTGTATATGGATATCCAGTTTTCCCAGCACCATTTATTGAAGAAACTGTTCTTTCCCCAATGTATATTTTTGGCATCTCTGTTGAAAATGAGTTTACTGTAGATATATGGATTTATTTCTGGGTTCTTTATTCTGTTCCATTGTTCTAGATGTCTGTTTGTATGCCAGTACCATGCTGTTTTGGCTATAGCTCTGTAGTATAATTTGAAGTAAGGTAATGTGATTCCTCCAGTTTTGTTCCTTTTGTTTAGGATAGCTTTGGCTATTCTGGGTTTTTTGTGGTTCCATATAAGTTTTATGATTATTGTTTCTATTTCTGTGAAGAATATCATTGGTATTTTGACAAGGATTGCATTGAATCTGCAGATTGCTTTGGGTAATATGGGCATCTTAATATTGATTCTTCCAATCCACGAACATGAAATATCATTCCATTTTTTGTGTGTATCCTCTTCAGGTTCTTTTATCAGTGTTTTATGGTTTTTACCGTAGATATTTTTCACTTCTTTGGTTAAGTTTATTGCTAGGTATTTAATTTTATGTGTAGCTATTGTAAATGGGATTATTTTCTCGATTTCTTTTTCAGATTGTTTGCTGTTGGCACATAGAAATACTACTTATTTTTGCAGGTTAATTTTGTATCCTGCAACCTTGCTGAATTTGTTTATTATTATTAGTAGTTTTTTTTGGTGGAGTTTTTAGGCTTCTTCAAGTATAAGGTTGTATCATCTGCAAACAAGGATAGTTTGGCTTCTTCCTTTCCAATTTGGATGCTCTTTATTTCTTTCTCTTGTTTGATTGCTCTAGCTAGGACTTCCAGTATTACACTGAAAAGAAGTGGTGATAGTGAGCATCCTTGTCTTGTTGCATACCTTAGAGGAAATGTTTTATTTTTTCCCCCATTCAGTACGATCTTAACTGTGGGTCTGTTATATATGGCTTTTATTGTGTTGAGGTGTATTCCTTTTATACCCAGTTTTCTGAGGATATTTATGATGAAGTGATGTTAAATTCTGTCAAATGCTTTTTTTCAGCATTAATTAAAATGATCATATGGTTTTGTCCTTTATTCTGCTAATATGATGTATCACATTGATTGATTTGCATATGTTGAACCATCCTTGAACTGCAGGGATAAATCCCGCTTGGTCATGATAAATGATCATTTTACTGTGTTGTTGAATTCAATTTGCTGATATTTTGTATTTTTGTATCAATGTTCATCAGAGATATTGGTCTGTAGCTTTCTGTTTTTGATGTGTCTTTGGCTGGTTTTTGTATTAGGGTATTACTGGCCTCATAAAATGAGTTTGGAAGTATTCCCTTCTCCTCTGTTTTTCAGAATAGTTTGAGTAGAATTGTTATTAGTTCTTTAAATGTTTGGTAAAATTCAGCAGTGAAGTGATGGGGTCCTGAGCTTTTCTTTGCAGGGAGATTTTTTATTATGGCTTTGATCTCATTGCTTGTTATTGGTTTATTCAGGTTTTAGATTTCTTAATGGCTCAACCATTGTAAGTTGCATGTGTCTAGGAATTTATCCATTACTTCTAGGTTTTCTGACTAACTGGTATATAGTTGTTCATAGTAGTCTATAATGATCCTTTGAATTTGCACTATCAGTTAGATGTTTCCTTTTTCATCTCTGATTTTTTTTTTTTTTTTAATTTGGGTCTTCTCTCATAGTCCGGCTAAAGGTTTGTATGTTTTTTTTTTTTTTTTTTTTTTTTTTATCTTTAATAAAACTAACTTCATTTTCTTGATCTTTTCTATTTTTTGGCTTCAATTTTATTTACTTCTGCTCTGATCCTTATTATTTCTTTTCTTCTACTAAGTTTGGGTTTGGTTTTCTCTTGCTTCTCTAGTTTTTAAAGACCCGTTGTCAAGTTGTTTATTTGAAGTTTTTGTACTTTTCTGATGTCAGCACTTGTTCCTATCAGCATTTCTCTTAGTTCTTGTTTTGCTGTTTTCCATAGGTTTTGTTATGTTTCTGTTTTTATTTATTTCAAGACATTTAAACATTTCCTTTTTAATTGCTTCATTGATCCACTGGTCACTCAAAAACATATAGTTTCATTTCCATGTGTTTGTATAGTTTTCAGTGTTCTTCTTATTGATTTCTACTTATTCCATTGTGGTCTGAGAAGATATTTAATAAAATTCTATTAAAAATTTTTTTAAAGACTTGTTCTGTGGCTTAACATATGGTCTAGCCTTGAGAATGATTCATATACTGAGGAGAAGAATGTGTATTCTGCAAACATTGAATGAAATGTTCTGTAAATATCTATTAGGTCAATTTGTTTTATGATGCAGATTAAGTCTGATGTTTCTTTGCTAATTTTCTGTCTTAATGATCTGTCCAATGCTGAAAATGGGGTGTTGGTAACTTCAGTTATTATTCTACTGGGGTCTGTCTATCTCTTTTGCTCTATTATTTGCTTTGTATATCGGGGTGCTCCAGTGTTGGATGCATATGTATTTACTATTCTTATAACCTTTTGCTCAGGTGATCCTTTTATCATTATATGCTGACTTTCTTTGTCTCTTTTTATAGTTTTTTTGTCTTGAAATCTATTTTATCTGATATAAGTATAGCTACTCCTGCTGTTTTTCAGATTCCATTTGCATGGAATCGCTTTTCCATTTCCATATTTTCAGTTTATTTGTATCTTTATAGGTGAAGTGTAGCTTCTTGTCGGCAGTAAATCATTGTTTTTTTTTAAAAACCCATTCAGCCACTCTATGTCTTTTGATCGGAGAGTTTAGTCCATTTACATTCAATATTATTGCTCATAAGTAAGGACCTACTACTGCCATTTTCTTATGTGCTTTTGGTTGTTTTGTGGTCTTCTCTTTTTTCTTTCCTTTCTGTCTTCCTTTTTGTGAACATGATTTCTCTGGTGGTATGTTTTAATTTTGTGCTTTTTTGTGTGTGCATTTTTTGTAGGTTTTTAAATTTGAGGTTACCACGAGGCTTGCACAAGTATCTTATAACCCTTTAAACTGATAACAACTTTACAAAAACAAACAAACAAGCAGGAAAAACTAATTAATAAGAACTCTACACTTTAACTTCATCCTCCTGCTTTTTAACTTTCTTGCTCTTTCTATTTATATCTTATTATATTGTCCAAGTCTTAAAAAGTTGTTGTAATTATTATTTTGGATAGGTTCATCCTTTAGTCTTCCTACTCAAAATATGAGTAATTTACAGAATAAAATTACAGTGTTATAATATTCTGTATTTGTGTACTTACTATTACCAGTGAGTTTTGTACATTCAAATGATTTTTAGTTGCTTATTAATGTCCTTTTCTTTTATATTGTAGAACTCTCTTTACCATTTCTTATAAGAGATGTGATGTTAATGGAATCTCAGCCATTGTTTATCTGGGAAAGTCTTGTTTCTCCTTCATGTTTGAAGAGTATTTTCTCTGGATATAATATTTTATGATAAAAGATTTTTTTCTTTAGCACTTTAAATATGTCATGCCACTCTCTCCTAGCCTGTAAGTTTTCCATTGAAAAGTCTGCTGCCAGACATATTGGAGCTTCATTGTATATTATTTGTTTCTTTTCTTTTGCTGATTTTAGTATCCTTTCTTTATTCTTGATCTTTGGGAGTTTAATTATTAAATTCCTTGAGGTAGTTTTTATTTGAGTTAAATCTCCTTGATGTTTTATAACCTTCTTGTACTTGAATGTTGTCTTTTTCTAGGTTTGGGAAGTCCTCTGTTATTAGCTCCTTAAATAAACTTTCTACCCCTATCTCTTTCTCTATCTTTTTAAAGACAATAACTCTAAGATTTTCCCTTTTGTGGCTATTGTGTATATCCTGTAGGTGTGCTTCATTATTTTTTATTCTTTTTCCTTTGTCTCCTCTGATCATGTATTTTCAAATAGTCTGTCTTTAAGCTCTTTTATTATTTCCACTGCCTGATCAGTTCTACTTTTGTGAGACTGTGATGCATTCTTCAGTGTGTTATTGAATTTTTTAGCTCCAGCATTTCTACTTGGTTGTTAAAAATTATTTTAATGTCTCTGTTCAATTTATCTTACAGTATTCTGAGTTCCTTCTCTGTATTATCTTGAATTTTGTTAAATTTCCTCACGCAGTTATTTTGTTTTTTTCTATTTTTCCTTTTATTTTTCTTTTTTTATGCACATACAATTCCATAACCTGTATCAAAACAGCTATTTTGAATTCTCTGTATGAAAGGTCACATATCTGTCACTCTGAGACAGAGTGGGATTGGTCAGTGGCATCTAATTTAGTTTGTTTTGTGAGGTCACATTTTCCTGGATGCTCTTGAGGCTTGTGGATGTTTGTCAATGTCTGGGCGTTTAAGAGTTAGGTATTTATTCTAATGTTTGCAGTCTGGGCTTCTTTGTACTCATCCTTCTTGAGAAGGCTTTCCGGGTATTCAAAGAGAGTTAGTGTTATGATTTAGGTCTTTGATCACTGTAGCTGTACTTCACTGGGGACATCCTAAGCCTACTAATACTGTTACTTTTGCAGACTTGTAGAGATACCACCCTGGTGGTCTTGGGTAAGATCTAGAAGAATCCCCTGGATTTCCAGGCATAGTCTCTTATTCCCTTCCATTACTTTTTCCCAAAGAAATTGAGTTTCTCTCTTCATGCAGAGCTGTCTGGATTTGGAGGAGGGGTGATGCAAGAACTTCCATGGCTACCACTACTGGGACTGTGCTAAACCACACCTGAAGCCAGCATAGTACTGGGTCTCACCTGACGCTAGTGCAGTACGGGGTGTCACTCAAGGCCTGTGGTGACTATTGCTTGGCTACCACTTATGTTTATTCAGGACTCATGGGCTCTTTAGTCAGTAAGTAATAAATCCTACCAGGCCTGTTTCTTTTCTTTTAGGGCAGCAGGTTCCCTTCTGGCCCAGGCGGGGTCTAGAAATGCCATCCAGGAACTGGGCCCTAGAATTGACTGCTTTAGGAATAGGAATATGCATGGTGCTTTTTTTACTGTGGCTGATTTGGTAAGCCACACTGCAAGATAGTCCTCTTTACTTTTCCTTCTCCTTTTCTCAAGCAGAAGGAGTCTCTCCCTGTGGCCACCACTACTCCAGGCCCATAGTGACTATTTCCTGAATACTGCTTATGTTTATTCAAGGCTCAAGGGCTCTTTAATTAGCAGGTGGTGAATTCTTCTAGGCCTGGGTCTCTCCCTTCAGGGAAGTGGGTTCCTTTCCATCCAAGGCAGGTCTAGAAAACCATCTATGAGCTAAGGCCTGGAATCATGGACTTTAGGAGTCTGCTTGGCACTGTATTTTACTGTGCCTGGGCTGGAACCTAAGTTGCAAGACAAAGTGCTTTTTACTCTTCTCTCTCCTTTCCTTAAGCAGAAGTCTCTTTCCATATCTATCATAGCTGGAAATGCATTGGGTCACGTCTGAAGCCAGCATGGTACTAGGTCTTGCTCAAGGCCTGTGACAACTACTACCACTGATGTTTGTTTAGGGCCCAGTGGCTCTTTAGTCAGCAGGTGATGAATCCTGCCAGGACTGGGTCCTTCCTTTCAGGGTAGCAGGTTCCCTTCTGGTCCAGGGTGGGTCTAGAAATGTTGTCTAGAAGCTGTCTTGAAGCTAGGGCCTGTAATGGGGGCTTCAGGACTCTACTTACTGCTTTATTTTACTGTGGCTGAGCTGGTGTCCGAGTTGTAAGACAAAGTTCTCCTTACTCTCCCCTCTACTTTCCTCCAGTGGAAGGAAGGAGTCTCTTTGGGAGCTGCAAGTTCTGCTGCCTAGAGTTGCAGAAGGAGTTACACAAGAACTTCCTTGGCTGCACTGATTTTTGTCCCACTAGGTTGCATGCAGTCCAAGTCCACTGGCTCTGAGCCCACCATAGCACTATAATTTGTCCAGGAATTGCAGCCCTTGTGGTATAGACTGCCTTTCAAATTTATTTACGACCCTGGAGCACTTCAGCTTATAATGGTAGGGCTAGTCAGAACCCAGGTTCTGACTCCTGGGATGGATAATTCCTCTCTGGCTGGGGCTAATCTTAATGCCCCCTCTATAAGCACCAGCTGAATTCTGCCCTTGCATTGCTTTCCACTGTGTCAGGGCAGCAGTTAGTTCCAGTGCAAAATCCCAGAATTACTTTATTCTCCCTGCCCCAAGCACATAGATTTTCTTCCCATGCCATGCGTCACTGCAGGAGATGGGGGAGGATGTTGTAGGCAACTCAAGACTGTGCTACCCTCTTCAGTGCATGTTTCCTTGACATGATGTTAAAACCAGGTACTGTGATTGCTTATTTGACATTTGGTTCTTATGAAGGTGCTTTCTTGTGTGAATAGTTGTTCAATTTGGTGTTTCTTTAGGGGAGATAGTCACTGAAAGGTTCTATTCAGCCATCCTGCTCTACTTCCAACCTCTGAGACAGATACTCTTTTAAAGCATCTATGGAACGTTTGTAAAAATTGACTGTATATTGGACCATGAAGCAAGCCTCGATAAATTTCAAAGGATTTAAATCACACAGAATCTGTGTTATGACCACAGTGAAATTAAAATTAAAATTAATAATAAAAATGTAACTAGAAAAAGCCAAGATTGTACTAAGAAAGTTCGCTTTCACTATGTGGAATTAAGCAATAGATTTGTTAACAATCCATGAGTAAAATGAAGTCACAATGAAAAGTATATGCCTTCATTAAAAAATAAGATTCTCACATCAACAATTTAACCTTCTAAGTTAAGATACTGGAAAAAAAAGCAGAGTAAACTCAAAGCAAGCAGAAGGAAGGAAATAACAAGGATTAGAGCATAAATTATTAAAATAGAGAACAGAAAAACAATTGAGAAAATTAATAAAATCAAAAGTTGGTACTTCAAATAAATCAACAGAATTGACAAACTTTTAGATAGACTGACCAAGAAAAAAAGATAGAAAACTCAAATCACTAAATCAGAAACTGAGTCAAGTTGACTCAACTTCATTCAAGTTGACTGAAACTGAGTCAAGAATAAACAGAAAATCTCACAAGATCCTATAATAATAAACATATTGGATTAATAATAATAATATTATTAATAATAAAACTTCCCACAAGGAAATGCCTAGGACTAAATGACTTCACAGGGAAATTATACCAACATTTAAAGAAGAATCATTCCATTTTTTTCCACTAACTCTTCCAAAGAATAGAAAAGGAGGGGAGTGCATTTTAACTCATTCTATTAGGCCAGTATAATTCTTATATAAAACCAGGCAAAGATATTACAAGAAAAAAAAAATCACACGTCAATATATTTTCGAATATGGATGCAAAATTCCTCTATAACCAGATGTATTTAAAAAGTAGTATACAACATAAACAGGTAGGATTTTTTCCAGGAATGCAAGGCTGTTTTAAAATCTGAAAATCAATTAAAGCAATACACCATTTTAATACAATAAAAAACAAAAAGCACAAGATCATCAAATTGATGCAGAATAAACACGGGCAAAATTCAACACCCCTTTTTTAAAAAATTGTACTTTAGGTTCTGGAGTACATGTGCAGATCATGCAGGATTGTTGCATAGGTACATACATGGCAATGTGGTTTTCTGTCTCCATCCCCCTGTCACCTACATCTGGCATTTCTCCCCATGTTATCCCTGCCCAACATCCCCAACCCCCCGTTGTCCCTCCCTTGCCCCCCGCAACAGACCCCAGTGTCAACACCCTTTTTTGATTAAAAACAACAAACTAGGAATATGAGGGGTACTTCCTCAATCAGGTAAAGGGAATCTATGAAAAACCCATAGCTAACATTATATTTAAAGATTAAAGGCTGAATAGTTTCCTCCTATGATCAGGAACAAGACAAGTGGTATGTCCATTCTCACTATTTATGTTCATTATTGTGCTGGAGGTTTTAGTAAGTGCAATAATTCTAGATTGGAAAAAAGAAATAAATTTATCTCTATTTCCAGATGACATGATATTGTATGTAGAAAACCCTAAGGTATCTTTAAAAAAATAGGTAGAACTAATAGATGAGTTAACAAATTTGCAAGATCCAAGATTAGTACACATGAATCAACTCTATTCCTATATAATAGCAATGAGCAAACAAAAAATAAAATGATGAAAACAATTTTATTTACAATAGCATGAAAAGAATAAAATAGAAATAAACTTAACAAAAGAAATGTAAAACTTACACTCTGAAAACTATAAAACATTGTTAAAATAAAACACATCCCATTTTTGTATATTAGAGGACTGAATATTTTTAAAATGTCTATCCACCCCCTCATCTGATATGCAGATTTGATACAGTACCTGTTAAAATTCCAGTTGGCTTCTTTGCAGAAATGCACAAGCAGATCCTAAAATTTATTTGAAAATTCGAGGGACCCAGAGTAGCCAGGAAAATATTGACAAAGAACAAAGTCAGAAGATTCATATTTCTTGGTTTCAAAACTCACTACAAAGTTACAGTAATCAAGACAATGTAGAATTGGCATAAGAAAAGACATATAAATACATGAAATGGAACTTAGAAGCCAGAAAACAAAAACATGAATCTATGATTGACTGCTTTTCAACAAGAGTGCTGAGACAATTCAAAGGGGAAAAGAATAGCCTTTCAACAGGTGTTGGTGGGGACGTGTCCACATGCAAAAGAATGAATTTGGACCACTACCTCACACCATGTACAAAAGTTAACTAAAAGTTGAATCAAAGACCTAAATGTCAGAGCAGAGTTGTGTAATTCTTTGAAGAAATCCAGTATTTTATTGAAGATTTTTGCATCTATGTTCATCATGGATATTGGCCTAAAATTTTCTTAGTTGTGTCTCTGCCAGATTTTGGTATCAGGATGATGCTGGCCTTATAAAATGAGTTATGGAGGAGTTCCTCTTTTCTATTGTTTGAAATAGTTTCAGAAGGAATGATACCAGCTCTTTTTGTACCTCTGGTATAATTTGGCTGTGAATCCATCTGGTCCTGGGATTTTTTTTTGTTTCGTTTGTTTGGTAGGCTGTTAATTACGGCCTCAATTTCAGAACTTGTCATTGGTCTATTCAGGAATTCATCCTCTTCCTGGTTTAGTCTCAGGAGGGTGTATGTGTCCAGGAATTTATCCATTCTAGATTTTCTAGTTTATTTGCATAGATGTGTTTATAGTATTCTCTGATGGTAGTTTGTATTACTGTGAGATCAGCAGTGATATGCCATTTATCATTTTTTATTGTGTCAATTTGATTCTTCTCTCTTTTTCTTCTTTATTAGTTGGGCTAGCAGTCTATCTAATTTGTTAATCTTTTAAAAAAACAGCCTTTGGATTTATTGACTTTTTGAAGGGCAGCTAGCTAGGTGTTGCCCAAAGCGCTGCCCAGTTTTGTGCTGGTGGTGTAGGCACCCAAGGGAATCTCCTGGTTTGTGAGTTGTGAAGACTGTGGGGAAAAGCTTAGTATCTGGGCTGGATAACATCATATTTCATGTCATATTCCCTCATGAATTCCTTTGGGTAGAGGAGCAAGTTCCCTGACCCCTTGTAAGGCAATGTCCCACCCTGCTTCTGCTTGCTCTCATGGGGTGCACCTCCTGTCCAACTGGTGCCAATGAGATGAACTAGGTACCTCAGTTGGAAATGCAGAAATCATCCACCTTCTATGTTGGTCTCACTGGGAACTGCAAACTGGAGCTGTTGCTATTCAGCCATCTTGTTTTTGTCAGGTTTGTCAAAGATCAGATGGTCGTAGCTGTGCAGTTTTATTTCTGGGTTCTCTGTTCTGTTCTGTTGGTCTATGTGTCTGTTTTTGTACCAGTACCTTGCTGTTTTCGTTACTGTAGCCCTATTGTATAGTTTGAAGTTGGGTAGTATGATGCCTTTAGCTTTGTTCTTTTTGCTTAGGATTGTCTTTGCTATTTGGCCTCTTTTTTGGTTCCATATACATTTTGAAATGTTTTTTTCTAATTCTGTGAAGAATGTCAGTGGAGTTTAATGGGATTAGCACTGAATCTATAAATTACTTTGAGCAGTATGGCCATTTTCAAAATATTGATTTTTCCTATCCATGAGCATGGAATGTTTTTTCTATTTGTTTGTGTCCTCTATGATTTTTTTGAGCAGTGATTTGTAGTTCTCCTTGAAGAGGTCCTTCACTTCCCTTGTTAGCTGTATTCCTACGTATTTTATTCTTTTTGTAGCAATTGTGATTGGGGGTTCATTTGTGATTTTGCTCTCTGCTTGTCTATTGTTGCTTAGAAATGTTAGTGATTTTTGCACATTGATTTTGTATCCTGAGACTTTGAAAAGGTTTCATGATGAAGATGCCAAAAGCAATGGCAACAAAAGCAAAAATTTACAAATGTTAACTACTTTAACTAATTAAACTCGAGAGCTTCTGCACAGCAAAAGAAACTATCAACAGACAACCTACAGAATGGGAGAAAAATTTTGCCATTTATTCATCTGACAAAGGTCTAATATCCAGCATCTATAAGGAACTGAAACAAATTTACAAAAAAGTTCAAAACAAACAACCCCATTAAAAAGTGGGCAAAGGACTTGAACAGCCACTCCTCAAAAGAAGACATACATGTGGCCAAAAAACATGAAAAAAAGCTCAACATCACTGGTCCTTATAGAAATGTAAATCAAAACCACAATGAGATACCATCTCACGCCAGCCAGAATAGCTACTATTAAAAAGTCAAAAAAAACCAAATGCTGGTGAGGTTGTGTAGAAAAAGGAACACTTTTACACTGTTTGTGTAAGTGTAAATTAGTTCAGCCATGTGGAAGACAGTGTGGCAATGCCTCAAAGATCTAAAGGTAGAAATACTATTTGATCCAGCAATCCCATTACTGGGTATATACCCAAAGGAATATAAATTATTCTATTATAAAGACACTTGAACACGTGTTCACTGCAGCAGTGTTTACAATAGCAAAGATGTGGGATCAACCTAAATGCCCATCATTGATAGACTAGAGAAAGAAAATGTGGTACATATATACCATGGAATGCTATGCAGCCATTGTAAGGAATGAGACCATCTCCTCTGTATGGACATGGATGTAGCTGAAGGCCATTGTCCTTAGCAAATTAATGCAGGAACAAAAACTGTATACCACATATTCTTGTTTATAAGTGGGAGCTGAATGATGAGAACACATGGACACCTGGAGGGGAACAACACACACTGGGGACTGTTGGAGAGTGGGGGGGTTGGAGAAGGCAGAGCATTGAAAAGAAAAACTAATGGATATTGGACTTAATAACTGGGTGATAGGATAATCTGTGAGCAAACCATCATTGTACCTCTTTACCTATATAACAAACCTGCACATCCTGCACATGTACCTCTGAACTTAAAATAAAAGTTGAAAAAAAGAGAAGGCTTCTGTCTTTCATACACACTTCAATCCCAGAAACAAACTCTGAATGGCCCTATGTGGAGCACCTCCCTACTCCTGAAGTAATCTCTGTGATTGGGGATGTGACACTATAAGTGGCCCAGCCTGAGTCACATCATATGTCCTCTTCTTTGCCATCAGTGGTAGAAGTCAAGACACCAAAACAGAGAGGTCCACCAGTGGCTCATACACTATGACTACCTCTTGGGAGCAGAGAGGGATAAAGGTGGAGAAGTGACAGTCATGGGGGATGTGGTGGTGGAGAAAGGAGATTTAACATTTTTGCTCTGTTTATTATTTTAATTTTTCATGAATAATTTGCATTCACATTATATATTTTTGAAGAATAAGTTTCTCACACCACATAAGAAAATGTATACTCACACAAGACAAGGATGCCCTTTCTTACCACTCCTATTCAATATAGTATTGGAAGATCTGGCCAGGGCAACCAAATGAGAGAAAGAAAGAATTCAAAGAGGAAGAAGGAAAGTCAAACGGTCTCTGTTTCAGATGACAGAATCCTATACCTAGAAAACCCTATCATCTCAGCCCAAAAGCCTCTTAAGTTGATAAACAACTTCAGCAAAGGCTTGGGATATAAAATCAATGTGCAGAAATCACAAGCATCCCTATACACCAACAGTAGACAAGCAGAAAGCCAAATAATGAATGAACTCCCATTCAAAATTGCTACAAAGAGAATAAAATATCTAGGAAAACTGCTAAGAAGGGAAGTGACTAACATCTTCTGGGAGAACAACAAAGCACTGCTTAAGTAAATGAGAGGACACAAACAAATGGAAAAAACATTTCATATTCATGGATAGAAAGAGTCAATATCATGAAAATGGTCACACTATCCAAAGTAATTTATAGATTCAATACTATTGCCATTGAACTCCATTGACATTCTTCACAGTATTAGAAAAAGACTATTTTAAAATTCATATGGAACCAAAAAGGATCCCATAGAACCAAGACAATCTTAAGCAAAAAGAGCAAAGCAGGAGGCATCACACTACCCGACTTCAAACTGTACTACAGTGCTACCATAACCAAACAGCATGGAATTGGTACAAAAACAGACACATAACCAAAGGAATAGAATAGAGAATTTAGAAATAAGACTGCACATCTACAACCATCTGATCTTTGACAAACCTGACAAAAAGAAGCAATGGGGAAATGATTCCCTATTTAATAAATGATACTGGGAAAACTGGCTAGTCACATGCAGAAAATTGAAATTGGACCCCCTTCCTTACACCTTATACAGAAATTAGCTCAAGATGGATTAAACATTTAAATGTAAATTCCAAAACTATAAAAACCCTAGAAGAATATATAGGCAATAGCATTAAGGACATAGATACGGGCAAAGATTTCATAATGAAAACATGAAAAGCAATTGCAACAAAAGCAGAAATTTACAAATGGGATCTAATTAAACTAAAGAGATTCTACACAGTAAAAGAAACTATCATCAGAGTGAACAGACAACCTATAGAATGGGAGAAAAATTTTGCAGTCTATCCATCTGACAAAGATCTGATACCCAGAATCTACAAGAAACTTAATTGAAGTCACAAGAAAGAAACAAACAACTCCATTAAAAAGTGGGCAAGGGACATGAACAGTCACTTCTCAAAAGAAGACATTTATGCAGCCAACAAACATATGAAAAAAACTCAATGTCACTTATCATTAGAGAAATACAAATCAAAACCACAATAAATACCATCTTATGCCAGTCAGAATGGTGATTATTAAAAAGTTCAGAAACAACAGATGCTGTTGTGGTTATAGAGAAATAGGAATGCTTTTACACTGTTGGTGGGACTATAAATTAGTTTAACCATTATGGAAGACAGTGTGGCTATTCCTCAAAGACCTAGAACCAGAAATACCATTTGAACCAGCAATCCCATTACAGTGTATATACCCAAAGGAATATAAATCATTCTATTATAAAGATACATGCACACATATGTTCATGCAGCCCTAGTCACAATAACAAAGACATGGAATCAACCCAAATGCCCATCAGTGACAGACTGGAGAAAGAAAATGTGATACACGTACACCACGGAATTCTTTTTATGCAGCTATAAAAAGGAAGGAGATCATGTCCTTTGCAGAGATATGGATGGAGCTGGAAGTCATTATCCTCAGCAAACTAACACAGGAGCAGAAAACCAAAGACTGTATATTCTCACTTATAAGTGGGAGCTGAACATTGAGAACCCATGGACACTGGGAGGGGAACAACACACAGTGGGGCCTGTTGTGGGGGGTGGGGAAAAGAAGAACATCAGGATAAATAGCTAATGCATGTGGGGCTTAATACCTATGTGATGGGTTGATAGGTGCAGCAAACCACCTTTGCAAAATTTACCTATGCAATAAACCTGCACGTCCTGCACATCTATCCTGGAACTTAAGATAATATAAAATTAAACTTAGAAAAAGAAAATATGTGCTCTAAAGCCACATTCCATACAACTGTGCATGCATTCTGCTATCTTATCCACTAATATTCATTTCTGATTAAGGATGAACAAAATCTCCCCCAAGCAGCTTTGTGATAAGTAACTTCCAAGGCAAGTGAGCATGATATTAATCAGAGGAGGCAAGGTGTTGCTCATAGGGCAACAGAGCAATGCACAAGATTCCAGGCAACACTGCTCAGAAGATCCGTCTAGAGACTGTTCTTAGATAATGGGCTCCTGTAGCAAGCTAGCTGATTTGGAGGGAGGTCTTCTGCATAGCTTCTTATCCAAGATATTCATAAACTGTGGTCTTAGAGTGACGGTACACCTAAGATACTATTACAAACCCTCGCTTCTAAACAAAAAATAATGGAGAATATAGAGACACATATCTGTGCTGTTTCAAACACTCCATCACAACTGTTTTTCTTGCCAGCTAAATTTTGAGTTGTGCTAAGTTATTCATTATATTAGGAATCTAGATTCTGGGTGTTTTCTAGTCGTTTTTCATTTTAATTATTTTTTGGCAGCTACTCATATTCAAAAGATTAGTTATGAAACTGCTCTCTGGTAAGAGTTGAGGTTACCAAAGAAACTTCTCATTGTGCCAGAATATAACCTCAAAATCACATTAAATAGGACCTAATTGAGGTTTTAAGTAGAAACAGAAAATGTCTCATATTCCATTAGTATGTTTCCAGTTCCCTGGAGCATCTGACAGTCCTAATTGCCCACCTTAATGCCTTCATTTCTGGCTCCACAACATTGACACTCTTCTAATTTTACAGACGACCTTCTAGCCGCTGCTACACTTTCTTTCTAACTCATTGGAAATAATTTTTATGAATAGAAATTTGATTGACCTTCAGTGTGCCAGGAATTATGCTTTACATATTTGATTGCGTATATGTCACTCAGTATACCAGCAATGTAAGGGGGTCCCCATTTCACAGATTAGAAGGTTGAAGAATTCCTCAAGGCTATATATCTGGAGTGGGGTAGAGTCCATATTCACACCAGGTCTCCTGGTTCTTTTGGTCTATATACCATGAATCTCTTTCTTGTCTACTTCTTTTAGCTAGTGACCTTTTCTGTTTTATCATTAAATCATTTTGTGGTCATTCATTCAATGAATGTTTAATGAGCATCTACTGTATGCCAATCACTGAAGATAAACAGTAAACACCACAGCTGGTGAACTCTGTGGGGGTGAATCAAAGGACAAGTCTCTCCTTCTTACAGCTAATCACATTCCCTGAAGTGCCTCTGATGGGCTGACATTACAAGAAAGCATTAACCAACTTGTTCCAATAAATATTAATACTAGTGCTGCAACAGGAATCGTGTGGTCAAATAAGTTTGAGGGAAACTGTACTCTATAATTGCCTCTCAGAAATTTACAGCATACATTGGTGTTAAAAAGTCTAGGAAATGCTTCGGGGAGCTGGGGATCATGGTTATAAACTATGCCTTAAGTTAGAGCTGGAGCTCGGCCCTGTGTAGATAGTGTAGTTCTGGACCCTGGCCCATAGCAAGTCTCCTTTTTCTGGCTGTGGACAGGTGGATTACGGCTGCTGGAAACACCTGATTGATAGGTAGATGGACCTATTGGCACCTCCATTTGCTAATGGGTGTGCCATTTCTGTGACCAATGACATGCTATGGGTTCCCTCATTATTTTGATCTGCAAATTTCTTAATTTTGATTTTCCTCTTATTTTTGAACATATCTCTTTATTTGCCTTTTAAAATAATTTCAGATGTACAGATTTAGATTAAACATAGTGCTTGATTCACGACACACTTTCCTCCTTGACCCACTTATGTTTATATATGTATGTATTTTTATGCATGTGTGTGTATGCATACATATATGTATGTATTTTGTCTTTTCTTTCTTTCCTTTCCCACTCCATTTCCCATTTTTTCTCTCTCTTCTTTCCTTCCTTCTTTTCCTCTTGCCATAAAGCTGTGTTTGATAATAATCTACATCTAGCAATATTGTTTTCCTCATCAGTCCATCCCCTTGTCTCCACTTATATTTCTGAATCCTGTAGTCATCATTCCTTTGCTTTTTTATATAATTTTAATGGATATATACATATCTTATGATGTATATTTTTATTTTAATTATTTTTTACATCCCAAGAAAAGTTATTAGTGTGTATAATCCTTTGGGACTAACCTTTTCACTTTCTACTAAATATGCAAGATCCACCTTTATCATTTTGGGTCACTGTAGTTCATTTGTTTGGACCATTGTATAATAATCCATTTTGTAAATATATCATTGTTTATTTATCCACTCTCTTATTGATGACATATGAGTTGCTTCTAAGATTTCACTACTGAGAACTGTTAATAATATTGCTATAAAATTATTCTATTATACATCTGCCAAAGTTTATTGTATATGTTTAAGAATAGACTCAGTGGGTTATAGGGAATATGAATGTTAACCTTTAGGAGGTAATGCCAAAATGTTGGTTGCACCAAATTACACTCACCCAGGCAATGTATAAAGAGATCCTGTAGCTCTACATCCTTACATTTGATAATGTCAAACTTAGTTTGGCTTACATTTGGTAATGTCAAACTTAGTTTTTTGTCAGTTCAGTGAGTGCATCTTTTAGCCTAAAAGCATTTTTTAGTCATTCTAGAGTTTGAAATAGAGAGTGAGATTTATGCCTATGCGAATTCTTTCTTTTTTTAACTACTTATTTATTTATTTTTGAGATGGAGTCTTGCTCAGTAGCCCAAGCTGGAGTGCAATGGCATGATCTCACTCACTGCAACCTCACTCACTGCCTCCCAGGTTCTAGTGATTCTCCTGCCTCAGCCTCCCCAGTAGCTGGGATTATAGGCACCTACCATCATTCCCGGCCAATTTTTGTATTTTTAGTAGACACGGGGTTTCACCACGTTGGCTAGGCTGTTCTTGAACTCCGCTTTGGTCTCCCAAAGTGCTGAGATTACAGAAGTGAGCCACCGCACCTCTAATTCTTCCATTTCGACCTAAAAGTCACTCTGAGTTAAAACAATGTAGACTAAAGAGCATAGTAGTGGGAGATGGACATGGTAGAAGGAAGTGAAATGTAGTGTAGAAAGACACTGTCTATTAAAAAAAAAACCCACCATCGGAAGCCAAATACACATTCCTGCATGAATTCAGAGGTGTCTAACTTTACTTTCTTTATTTTCTGGTATCACCCTTTTCATCCTCACTGAATAAATAGACCTTGTTCTTTATTCTCTCAGGTCCCAAAAGCTCCACAAACTTTCAGTCTCTATGAATCTTGTCGTCATTTAGCATGGTGCATTAGTGAGCTTGGGCTGCCACAACAAAATAGCACAAATTAAGTACTTAAACAAGAGAAGTTTATCTCCCACAGTTGTGGAGACTGGGAAGTCCAAGACCAAGGTGCTGGTAAATTTGGTTTGTGGTAAAGGCTCCCTTTTGAGCTTGTAGATAGATAGCTGTTGTGGCCATGTTGTTACATGACTTTTCTTCAGTGCACGTGTGAGGACAAAGCGAGCTCTCTAGTGTCTCTTTTTATAAGAACACTGATTTTATTGGATCAGGGCCCCACCCTTATGACCTCAATGAATCTTAATTACTTCCTTAGAGATTCCTTCTCCAAATACAGCCACCCTAGCATTTAGGGCTTCAACATAGGAATTTTGGAATGTCACAAAATTTCAGTCCGTAAGATTCCACTCCTGCCATCCCAAAATGTATGTCCTTCTTTCATGAAAGATACATTAATTGTATCCCAACAGCCCCCAAAGTCTTTACTCATTCTAGCATCAATTCTAAAGTCTAAGGTCACATCTACATTTTAAAATTAAATGTGGGTGAGACCTGAGGCATGATTCACCCTGAGGCAAAATTGCTGTCTAGCTGTGAAACTGTAAAACCACACAAGGTATATGCTTCCAAAACACAATGATGAGAGAGGCACAGAATAAACATTCCTACTCCAAAAGAGAACTAGGGGAGAAGAAAGGAGTGCCAGGTTCCAAGCAAGTACAAAACCCAGTAAAGCAAATACTAAGAGATCTTAAGATCTGAGAATAATTTTTTTTTAGTGCTCTACCCTCCAGCTCCACTGGGGTGGCAGCATCACTCCTATAGCTCTGAGGGGGCAGCCCTACCTGTTCACCTCCATAGGGTTTCCCTGCCCATGAAGCACTAGGTTGTGGCAGCCTGGCCTGCTGAAACTGAGGAGGAGGCCACAACTCCTGAAAGCTTTGAGATAGAGGAGAAAACAGCCTTGCCCTGGGCCTGCAATGAGAGTGGCAGCCCTGATGATCTCTGGATTATAGGATCATCCTCTTTTTTTAAAGAATAAAACACATGCTTAGCCAAATAGTTTTATTGTTCCATCCTGTTTCCTTTGGTCTGAACTGTCAGTGTTTTCACTGGTGTAATCTCATCTTTATTCTTGGTTCCTGCGGAGATGGCTGGTTAAATCTGTTGTTCACACTCATACCAATCGCCTTATCAAATAGTTGTTCATCCACAGCCTTAGAGTTTTCTTCAGAATGTGCTTTTTCATTTTTGCAATATTGTTGGGCTGAGAAATTTTCAAAGCTTCAAGTTCTGGTTCTTTTTTCCCTTAACAGTTCCTTCAATTTATCTCTCTCCTCTCTCATTTTATTACAAGGGGTAAGGAGAAATCGAGCTGCTCCTTCAACAGTTAGCTTAAAAATCTCCTTAGCCAAATACCAGTTTCATCACTCACAAGTTTTACTTTCTACCAAACATTAGAACAGGTTTGAGCCAAGTTCTTTGCCACTTTATAATAAGGATCGCCTTTCTCTAGTTTCCAATAACTTATTCCTCATCTGTATCTGAGGCCTTGCCAGAATGGCCTTTAATGTCCATATTTCTACAAACATTCTGTTCAGGGTGATGTATATGTTCTCTAATATGACAGAAGCTTTCTTTGTAACTCTTTTCTTCCTGAGCCCTCACCAGGGTTGCGTTTAATATTCGTGATATGATTTGGCTCTGTGTCCCTACCAAAATATCGTCTGGAATTGTAATCTCCATGTGTCAGGGGGAGGGACCTCGTGGGAGGTGATTGGATCATGGAGGTGGTTCCCCCATGCTGTTCTTGTGGTTGTGAGGGAGTTTTCATGAAAGCTGATGGTTTTAACTGTGGCACTTCCTCACACTTTCACTCTCTCTTTCCTGCCACCACATAAGATGTGCCTTGCTTCCCCTTCACCTTCCACCATGATTATGTTTCCTGAGGCCTCCCCAGCCATGCAGAACTATGAGCCAATTAAACCTCTTTCCTTTCCTTTATAAACTACCCAGTTTCAGTTAGTATCTTTATAGTAGTGTGAAAATGGACTAATACAATCTATATTTCTATCACTACTTAAGGCAATGTAAGCTTTTTCTAGCACATAGTTCTAAATTTATCCCATCTCTATCCATCAGCCAGTTCCAAAGACTCTTTCATATTTTTAGGTGTTTGTTACAGCAGCACCCTACTCTTGGTACCAAAATCTGTATTAGTCAGCTTGAACTGCCACAACAAAATACAAGACTGGGTAGCTTTAACAACAGCAATTTATTTTCTCACTGTCCTGGAGGCTAGAAGTTCCAGATCAAGGTTTGGCAGTGCTGGTTTTTTGTGAAAGCTCTATTTTTGGCTTGCAGACAGTCACCTTCTTGCTATATCTTTACATGATCTGTCCGTGGTGGGTGCACATGAACAGTGAGAGTGATCAAACTCTCTGGTGTCTCTTATTTTAAGTCCCTGTCAGATCAGGGACTCACTCGTATGACCTAACGCAACCTTAATTACTTCCTTACTCCAAATATAGCCAGCCTGGAGTTTAGGACTTCAACCTATGAATTCTAGGTACACAAAAAATTCAGTTTATAATACATGGTTATGCTGGATTGACCATTAATTGGTATGAAGCTGGTGCTTCACTCCAAAACCTTAGCCTTCTAAGCACTCTTGATGTCTGTTGCTGCCTGATTTGATTTATAATATCAGATCTGACTAGTTCATCATCAGTTCCTAAGTATTCTGACTAAATTCTAAATTCTCTAAATTCTGTGATGGGCAAAGTTTGGGTTATAATTGTGCAGACTACAATGCCAGTTTTCTGCAGGCATGGATGACCAAGTATTAGGAAAGTAGCATGCAATTCAGGTAATTATATTTTTTAAGTGTATAAACATACTCTTTAAAATATAACATGCATTTTTTCTTGATCATAAATATAATGCACGCTTATTATAGAAAATTTATGGAAGCAAAAGGAAGAAAATTAAAATCATCCAAATGTAATCATCCAGCATTTAGCTACTTTTAATAATTTGATGTAGATCATCCCCATCCATTATATATACCTTCCAGAAGAGTCTTTCAAGGAAGAATGAGTCTGCAAAGTGGTTTAAATGGACAGTAGAGAAGTGAATAAAATTTCTTATATAGACACATATGTAGGTACTGCTATACAGTGCTTTTTAAAACTAAAAAGGACATAGATATTCTTCTCTGTGGGATTCCATAGTTTAATTGATCATTACTATGCTATTTTCTTTCTTTCTAGTTTTATAAAATATTACACAATGAGTATATCTGTAGGAAAATCTTTGTGCATCCATAATTTTCTAAGAATAAATTTCTAGGAGTAGAATTATTAGGTTAAAGAGTTTTTAAAGCTTTTGATACATATTTCCAAAAAGCCTTTGTGGAAGCTACATTAACTCTCCTACCAATATTGTAAAAGAATGTTTGCTTCTTTTCATCAGTACCCTCTATGAGTATTGGCATTAGAAAAACAGCATTGCTGAATTGTTATGTGAAAATGGCTATGTGGTTGTTTTTATTAGCATACTTTCCTCTTTTTTCTTCCTTTTCTTCTGCCATTATTTTCCTTCCTTCCCTCTTTTTCTTTCCCTCCCTCCCTTCCTCCCTCCCTTCCCCCGCTCTCTTCCTCTTCCCTTCCCTTCCCCTTTCCCTTCCTTCCCTTCCCTTCCCTTCCCTCCCTTCCCTCCCTCCCTCCCTCCCTCCCTCCCTCCCTCCCTCCCTCCCTCCTTCCTTCCTTCCTTCCTCTCTCTTTCTCTTTCTCTCTTCCTCTCTTTCTTTCTTTTCCTCATTGTCTCCCTTTCTTTCTTCCTTCCAAATTAAACATTTTTATCTGTGGAACCAACTTATTGAGCAAATGTTCCCAGTAGGGTATAAACAATTTTATTAATTTCTACACTGTCCATTTAAACCGTTTTGCAGACTCATTCTTCCTTGAAAGACTCTTCTGGAAAGTTCAACAACTTTTACAAATAATCCTTCTGCCACTTCCAGTTCCAAAAACAGCTTCATATCACAAATTAAAATATCCGGTTCAGTGTCATATTATATGACTCTATAATACTTTCCACTCTACAGCTCTAGGCTGGGAAATCTGCAGTGGGGGAGAAGGCATGGCTAGTTTCCCATTTTGTACAACTTGGTAAATTTGTTAAAAGTTTTTAGTAAAAAGTAATATATCTTTTTTTACTTTATAACTTAGTGAAAGGTAGCTTCCCCCAAACTCAGTTTTCCACAACTCCAGAAAAGCCAGACATGACCATAGTGAAGATTCTTTCCTAGGATCCTCACCCTTTTGGGCTCTGTTGGGGTGGACAATGCCTCTGTTGGATGGCTTGTTATATACCCCACCTCTCTGTGCATGCATAACCTTTCTCTCCTGAGGTTATCCAGGCCATGTCAAGAAGCTTGCTAGGATGTCATCTTTAAAAAAAAACTTTTCTTGCTCCTTTCCTTGGACTTGTTAACCTACAGGCAAACCCTACCATTCCTGGAAGAGACTAGCTGCTGATATAACTCTTTTTCTCTTTGGCTTCAGATATAGCCACACTTAGTCTCCTCAGACAACATAAAATTCAATCCTTATTCTTCAGACTCAAGAGACTACAGATCATGCTCTCTGAGAGATTCCTTCTCTAATGACTGGAGGTGAGGTGGAAGTGTGGAAGAAAGCTGGGGATGGAGAGGAAGCACAACACATTTATGACTTTTCTTCAAGTGGTTTCTTTACCTTCCACTCTCTTATAGGCTAGGGGTGGATGATTACTTGAGCTGAAAGAACAGTTTTTACAATTACTCAGCATGTCTGAAATCTGAGGATCCTTGGCACTTACTATATTTCCACATTCAATTTTAACATTTATTTGCATATGTATCTTTTTAACCATTTGGATTTTGTTGGTGGTGGTTGCTTACTTAAAACATTCTTAGTTCATTTTCCTTTCTGATTTTATATATATATAAAACTACACTTTAGGTTCTGGGGTACATGTGCAGAACATGCAGGATTGATGCATAGGTACCTACATGGCAATGTGGTTTGCTGCCTCCATCCCCCTGTCACCTTGATCTGGCATTTCTCCCCCATGTTATCCCTCCCCAATCTCCCTACCCACTGCTGTCCCTCCCTTATTCTCCCCCAACAAACCCCAGTGTGTGATGCTCCCCTCCGTGTGTCCATGTGTTCTTGTTGTTCAACACCCGCCTATGAGTGAGAGCATGTGGTGTTTGATTTTCTGTTCTTGTGTCAGTTTGCTGAGAATGATGGTTTCCAGATTCATCTATGTCTCTACAAAGGACATGAACTCATCGTTTTTTATGGTTGCATAGTATTTCATGGTGTATATGTGCCACATTTTCCTTGTCCAGTCTATCATCAATGGGCATTTGAGTTGATTCCAGGTCTTTGCTATTGTAAACAGTGCCACAACGAACGTAAGTGTGCATGTGTCTTTATAATAGAACGATTTATAATCGTTTGGATATATACACAGTAATGGGATTACTGGGCCAAATGGAATTTCTATTTCTATGTCCTTGAGGAATCGCCATACTGTCTTCCACAATGGTTGAACTAATTTACACTCCCACCAACAGTGTAAGTGTTCCTATTTCTCCACATCCTCTCCAGCATCTGTTGTCTCCCAATTTTTTAATGATTGCCCTTCTAACTGGCATGAGATGGTATCTCAGTGTGGTTTTGATTTGCATTTCTTTAATGACCAGTGATGATGAACATTTTTTCATATATTTGTCAGCCTCATAAATGTCTTCTTTTGAAAAGCATCTGTTCATGTCCTTTGCCCACTTTTGGTTGGGTTTGATTTTTCTTGTAGATCTGTTTTAGTTCTTTGTAGATTCTGGATATTAGCCTAAGTTTTCTTGTAGAGTTTTTATTATTTCAGGTCATACCTTTATGTCTTTAATCCATCTTGAGTTAATTTTTGTATAAGGTGTAAGGAAGGAGCTCAGTTTCAGTTTTCTGCATATGGCTAGCCAGTTTTCCCAACACCATTTATTAAATAGGTAATTATTTCCCCATTGCTTGTTTTTGTCAGGTTTGTCAAAGATCAGATGGTTGCAGGTGTGTGGTGTTATTTCTGAGGCCTCTGTTCTGTTCCATTGGTCTATATATCTGTTTTAGTACCAGTACCATGTTGTTTTGGGTACTATAGTCTTATAGTATAGTTTGAAGTCAGATAGCATGATGTCTCCAGCTTTGTTTGCCTGCTTGTTTGTTTGTTTTTGAAATGGAGTCTCACTATGTCACCAGGCTGGAGTGCAATGGTGCAATCTTAGCTCACTGTAATCTCCACCTCCTGGGTTCAAGTGATTCTCCTGCCTCAGCTTCCTGAGTAGCTGGGACTACAGGCACACACCACCTTGTCCAGATAATTTTATTTGGATTTTTAGTAAAGATGGTGTTTCACCATGTTGGCTAGGGTGGACTCAATCTCTTGACCTCATGAACCTCCGGCCTTCGCTTCCCAAAGTGCTGAGATTACAGGCATGAGCCACTGCATCCGGCCCAGCTTTGTTTTTTTTGCTTAGGATTATCTTGACTATACAAGTTCTTTTGGTTCTAATTCTGTGAAGAAAGTCAGTGGTAGCTTGAAGGGGGATAGCACTGAATCTACAAATTACTTTGGGCAGTGTGGCCATTTTCACAATATTGATTCTTCCTAGCCATGAACATGGAATGTTTTTCCATTTGTTTGTGTCCTCTCTTATTTCCTTGAGCAGTGGTTTGTAGTTCTCCTTGAAGAAGTTCTTCACATCCCTTGTAAGTTGTATTCCTAGGTATTTTATTCTCTTTACAGCAATTGTGAATGAGAGTTCACTCATAATTTGAGTCTCTGTTTGTCTATTATTGATGTATAGGAATGCTTGTGATTTTTGCACATTGATTTTGTATCCTGAGACTTCTGAAGTTGCTTATCAGCTTAAGGAGATTTTGGACTGAGATGATGGGGTTTTCTAAATATGCAATCATGTCATCTGCAACAGAGACAATTTGACTTCCTCTTTTCCTAATTGAATACCCTTTATTTCTTTCTCTTTCCTGATTTCCCTGGCCAGAATTTCCAATACTATGTTGAATAGGAGTGGTGAGAGAGGGCATCTTTGTCTTGAGCTGGCTTTCAAAGGGAATGCTTCCAGCTTTTGCCCATTCAGTATGGTATTGGCTGTGGGTTTGCCATAAATAGCTCTTATTGTTTTGAGATATGTTCCATCAATACCCAGTTTATTGAGAGTTATTAGCATGAAAGCTGTTGAATTTTGTCAAAGGGCTTTTCTGCATCTATTGAGATAGTCGTGTGGTTTTTGTCACTGGTTCTGTTTATGTGACGGATTATGTTTATTGATTTGTGTATGTTGAACCAGCCTTGCATCCCAGGGATGAAGCTGACTTGATCATGGTGGATAAGCTTTTTGATGAGCTGCTGGATTTGGTTTGCCAGTATTTTATTGAGGATTTTCACATCAATGTCCATCAGGGCTATTGGCCTAAAAATTTCTTTTTTACTTGTGTCTCTGGCAGGGTTTGGTATCAGGATGATGCTGGCCTCATAAAATGAGTTAGGAAGGAGTCCCTTTTCTTCTATTGTTTGAAAAAGTTTCAGAAGCAATGGTACCAGCTTCTCTCTTCTGGTAGAATTCGTCTGTGAATCCATCTGGTCCTGGGCTTTTTTTTTTTTTTTAGGTTGGTAGGCTATTAATTACTGCTTCAGTTTCAGAACTTGTTATTGGTCTATTCAGGAGTTTGACTTCTTCCTGGTTTAGTCTTGGGAGGGTGTATGTGTCCAGGAATTTATACATTTCTTCTAGATTTTCTAGTTTATTTGTGTACAGGTGTTTATAGTATTCTCTGAAGGTAATTTGTATTTCTGTGGGATCAGTGGTGATATCCCCTTTATCATTTTTTATTGTGTCTATTTGGTTCTTCTCTCTTTGTGTTCTTTATTAATCTGCCTAACAGTCTATCTAATTTCTTAGTCTTTTCAAAGAACCAGCTCCTGGACTAATTGATTTTTGACGGGCTTTTATTGTTTCTATCTCCTTCAGTTTTGTTGTGATCTTAGTTATTTCTTATCCTCTGCTAGCTTTTGAATTTGTTTGCTCTTGCTTCTCTAGTTTTTAAATTGTGATGTTAGGGTGTCAATTTTAGATTTTTCCTGCTTTTTCCTGTGGGCAT
This sequence comes from Ateles fusciceps, assembly GCA_036589455.1. Taxonomy (NCBI): domain Eukaryota; kingdom Metazoa; phylum Chordata; class Mammalia; order Primates; family Atelidae; genus Ateles; species Ateles fusciceps. The sequence continues at coordinate 4,544,429 of JAZHEH010003356.1, read as the reverse complement.
TTACTGCAATAAAATTCCTTGTAAATACTGGTTTAGCTGCATCCCAGAGATTCTGGTACATTGTGTCTTCATTCTCATTGGTTTCAAAGAACTTATTTATTTATGTCGTAATTTTATTTTTTACCCAGTAGTCATTCAGGAGCAGGTTGTTCAATTTCCATGTAGTTGTGTGGTTTTGAGTGAGTTTCTTAATACTGAGTTCTAATTTGATTTCACTGTGGTCTGACAGACTGTTATGAATTCCATTCTTTTGGATTTGCTGAGGAGTACTCTACTTCTAATTATGTGGTCTATTTTAGAATAAATGCAATGTGGTGCTGAGAAGAATGTATGATCTGTTGATTTGGGGTGGAGAGTTCTGTAAATGTCTATAAGGTCACTTGGTACAGAGCTGAGTTCAAGTCCTGAATATCCTTGTTAATTTTCTGTTTCATTGATTTGTCTAATGTTGACAGTGGGGTGTTAAAGTCTCCCACTATTATTGTGTGTGAGTCTAAGTCTCTTGTTAGGTCTCTAAGAACTTGCTTTATGAATCTCGGTGCTCCTGTATTAGGTGCATGTATATTTAAGATAGTTAGCCCTTCTTGTTGTATGAAACCTTTACCATTTTGTAATACCGTATTTTGTCTTTTTTGATCTTTGTTGGTTTAAAGTCAGTTTTATCAGAGCCTAGGATTGCAACGCCTAATTTTTTTTTTTGCTTTCTATTTGCTTGGTGTATATTCCTCCATCTCTTTATTTTGAGCCTATGTGTGTCTTTGCACGTGGGATTGGTCTCTTGAATACAGCACACTGTTAAGTCTTGACTCTTTATCCAATTTGCCAGTCTGTGTCTTTAACTGGGGCATTTAACCCATTTACCCATTTACATTTAAGTTTAATATTGTTATGTGTGAATTTGATTCTGCCATTATGATGCTAGCTGGTTATTTTGCCCATTAGTTGATGCAGTTTCTTCATAGTGTCAATGGTCTTTACAATTTGGTATGCTTTTGCAGTGGCTGGTACCAGTTTTTCATTTCCATCGTTAGTTCTTTTTTAAAGAGCTCTTGCAAGGCAGTCCTGGCAATGACAAAATCTCTTATCATTTCTTTGTCTGTAACAATTTTATTTCTCCTTTGCTTATGAAGCTTAGTTTGGCTGGATATGAAATTCTGGATTGAAAATTCTTTTCTTTCAAAATATTGAATATTGGCCCTCACTGTCTTCTGACTTGCAGGGTTTCTGCAGAGAGATCTGCTGTTAGTCTGATGGGCTTCCCTTTGTAGGTAACTGGACCTTTCTCTCTGGCTGCCCTTAACTTTTTTCTTTCATTTCAACTTTGGTGAATCTGACGATTATGTGTCTTGGGGTTGCTCTTCTTGAGGACTATCTTTGTGGTCTTCTCTCTATTTCCTGAATTTGAATGTTTGCCTGTCTTGCTAGGTTGGGGAAGTTCTCATGGATAATATCCTGAAGATTGTTTTCCAACTTGGTTCCATTCTCCCTGTCACTTTCAGGTACACCAATTGAATGTAGGTTTTGTCTTTTCACATAAACCCATATTTCTTTGGACGCTTTGTTCATTACTTTTAATTCTTTTTTCTCTAATCTTGTCTTCACACTTTATTTCATTAAATTATCTACAATCTCTAATATCCTTTCTCCCACTTGATTGATTTGGCTATTGATACTTGTGTATGCTTTATGAAGTTCTTGTGCTGTGTTTTTCAGGTCCATTAGGTCATTTATGATTTTCTCTAAACTGGTTATTCTAGTTAACAATTCCTCTAACCTTTTTTCAAGGTTCTTAGTTTCCTTGCATGGGGATAGAACATGCTCCTTAGCTTGGAGGAGTTTATTACTCACCTTCTGAAGCCTACTTCTGTCAATTTGTCAAACTCATTCTCCACCCAGTTTGTTCCCTTGCTGGCAAGAGGTTGTGATCCTTTGGAGGAGAAGAAGCATTCTGGTTTTCTGAATTTTCAGACTTTTTGTGCTGTTTTTCCTTATCTTCATGGATTTTTCTACCTTTGGTCTTTGATGTTGGTGACCTTTGTATGTAGTTTAAGTGTGGACATCCTTTTTGTTGATGTTGATGCTATTTTTTTTTTCTGTTTGTTAGTTTTCCTTCTAAAAGTGAGGCCTCTCTGCTGCAGGTCTGCTGGAGTTTGCTGGAGGTCCACTCTAGACCCTGTTTGCCTGAGTATCACCAGCGGAGGCTGCTGAAGAGCAAAGATTGTTGCCTGTTCCTTCATCTGGAAGCTTCGTCCCAGAGGGGCACCCACCAGATGCCAGCCAGAGCTCTCCTGTATAAGGTATCTGTCGATCTCTGCTGGGAGGTGTCTCCCAGTCAGGAGGCACAGGGGTCAAGACCCACTAGAGGAAGCAGTCTGTCCCTTAGCAGAGCTTCCCAGCACAGCGCTGGGAAGTCTGCTGCTCTCTTCAGAGTTGGCAGGCAGGAATGTTTAAGTCTGCTGCAGCTGCACCCACAGCCGCTCCTTCCTGCAGGTGCTATGTCTCAGAGAGATGGGAGTTTTTCTATAAACCCCTGGCTGGGGCTGCTGCCTTTCAGAGATGCCCTGCCCAAAGAGGAGGAATCTAGAGAGGCAGTCTGGTTACAGTGGCTTTGCAGAGCTGTGGTGGGCTCCACCTAGTTCAAACTTCCCGGTGGCTTTGTTTACACTGTGAGGGGAAAACTGCTTACTCAAGCCTCAGTAATGGCGGATGCCCCCCAAGGAAATTCGAGGATCCCAGGTTGACTTCAGAATGCTGTGCTTGCAGTGAGAACTTCAAGCCAGTGGATCTTAGCTTGCTTGTCTCTATGGGGGTGGGATCCACTGAGCTAGACCACTTACTTGGCTCCCTGGCTTCAGCCCCCTTTCCAGGGGAGTGAATGGTTCTGTCTCACTGGTGTTCCAGGCACCACTGGGGTATTAAAAAAAACTCCTGCAGCTAGCTCAGTGTCTGCTCAAAAGGCCACCCAGTTTTGTGCTTGAAACCCAGGGCCCTGGTGGCCTAGGCACCGGAAAGAATCTTCTGGTCTATGAGTTGTGAAGAGCGTGGGAAAAGTGTAGTATCTGGGTTGTAATGCATTCATTCCTTATGGCACAGTCCCTTATGGCTTCCCTTTGACAGGGGAGGGAGTTCCCTGATCCCTTGCACTTCTCAGGTGAGGCAATGCATTACCCTGCTTCTGCTCACCCTCCATGGGCTACACCCGCTGTCAAACCAGACCCAGCAAGATGAGCCAGGTACCTCAGTTGGAAATGCAGAAATCACCCACCTTCTGTGTTGGTCTCACTGGGAGCTGTAGACTAGAGCTGTTCCTATATGGCCAACTTGTCCAGATCCTCTCATGACCTTTTTTTTTTATTAAAAAAAAAAAGCATGCAATGACTTTATCTACTTATCTCTTTCAAGCTGGAAATTATCTTGTAAATTAGTTAAATCTATATACAATCCACTGTTTTTTAATATCAGGTACCCAACAGTTCTTTTGAACCTAGTTCTGGAAGACTTTTAAAATTATGTGTAGTTTTCCTGTTTAAAGCATATTTGAATAGAATATATTAAAAATTTACCATAACATACTTTCTTCCCACTTGTCAAATCCACACATGACACTTTTGGAAGCTTCTTTGCGTCTTCATTAAGTCCCCCAGTAATTTTGCCCTGACTAGCCTCAAGCCCTTGACATTTATATAGCTGTACACATAGAAGATTTAATGATGCATGCATATGTTAAATATTTTGTATAACTCAAAACACATACCTGTGCATTCTCTACTAAATTTTTGATGTAGGACCAAGGCCTTTTCTCTGAGTAGATGTCACTGACTGAAGCTCTGCGTGGTCTTCTTGCATATATGACTCCCATAATGCATAATTTATAATTTTCAGTTTCATTAAATGGAAGTGAAACTTGAAGAGACTTAGGAAGCATTAGGAGTGTAGAATTAGTCTATATTGAGATATAGTTTTCCAGCATTTTATGTTTCTGTTTTTCACTCTCAATTTGACGCTCTTTTTAAAAAGTATTAGTAACTGTTTTGTGAAGAGCCCCACTTTGTTTTTATGACAGCCTCATCCTTTTATCTTTTATCAATGCCTTGGTTTGGTTTGAAGGCATGCTTCAAATTCATCATCGATTTTCCCTAGCATGTAGCCTAGCATAGCCCTTGGAACATGGAAGCTTCCTAATGTATATTTAACAAAGGATAGACTAACGGAAAACAAAGGAAAGAAGAAGAATTTGATAACACAGAAAATTTTTCTGTTATATGCCAGGCCCTGTGTTTCCATTAACTAGAAAACTGTATTTAACACAGGGCCTGGCATGTAACAGAAGAATCATGGTCCGTTAGCCAGAAGTTCATGATAGATAGTCTGTGTTAAGAGGTCTGGACTGAATCCAGGGTAGAGTGACCCAACTGGGGCCTGACACCAGAACCTGGAGAGAATTTTACTAGAAGTTAAGAGACGTGGAAAGAACTTTCCAAGAATTTTTCTTGTACAATGCAGACCTCCTCTAGCCATTTATCATGCATTCCTGGGAGGAATAAAGGCAATGAAGAGAGAAGACATGTGGATAAAGTCCGATCGCAACCTTGGAAACAAACATTGTTTCCATGTTTCCTCATTTCAACTCTATATCCACAATCTGGAATAATTTTTAGAACTGCAGCTCACTTAGACTTTTTTTACTCAACATTTATCTTGATTCCCTGTGCCACCTATCAGAGCTAGACACATGGCAGGTCCTTACTGACTGACCAGGAGGTAAGGAGTGACCTTTGCTTGACGGCAGGGGAGAAAAAAAGAATGCCAATAGATTACCAAGGAAAGGGGATGACAAAGACCTTGAAACATCCAGCTAGAAAAAATTGAAGCCAAATCACTGAGAGAAGGCTTTGAGGATAGCATTCACATTTTTCCTCTCAAGTTTTATGCAACCAGGAAGAAGCTATTACATTCTGCAAGGTTTACGTAATATTTCTGTAAATCAGCTCAGTGAAGGTAGTATGAAATAGTAATTAAGAGTCAGAACATTGACATCTGAATAGCATCCCAGCTCTCGCTCTGAGAAGTCTTAGTTTCTTTGTTTGTAAATTGGCTATAATTATACTGACCAACTCATAGCATTGTGGTAAGGACTAAATGAATGCTTAGTAGATTTTCCAGAACACAGTATTAATAATTTCTTTATAAAAGCACACACATAGTCTGGGTGCAGTGGCTCATGCTTGTAATCCCAGTAATTTGGGAGGCTGAGGGGGGCAGATCATGAGGTCAGGAGTTCAAGGCCAGCCTGGCCAGCACGGTGAAACCCTGTCTCTACTAAAAATACAAAAATTAGCTGGGTGTGTGGTGGCAGGTGCCTGTAATCCCAGCTGCTCAGGAGGCTAGGCAGGAGAATCGCTTACACCCGGGAGGCAGAGGTTGCAGTGAGCAGAAATTGTGCCACTACACTCCAGCCTAGGTAACAGAGCAAGACTCTGTCTCAAAAAAAAAAAAAAAAAAAATAGCATACACATATCTATATACTACTGGGTGTGCTCAGTCAAATTTATATCATCAGAAAGTTTCCTAAGAGAAATAATTGCCAACCAGCTCCCAGGAGAAGACAGGTAGACCTGAAGAAATCTGGGGTTTCATTTTGAAATCTTCGCTTACTCCATTGATAACTTACTGAAAAAGCGTTGTTAACTGGAATTTGCACACTCTCTAAGCAAGTGATACTTGGTCTTTACAGGGACTTCCCCTCCTAAATCGTCAGTGATTTAATTGTGTCCATTTAGTTATAGTATTATGTGAATTATATTGTATTCTAAGATTACTTGTATAAATTTGTAACCCAAATAAAATATTTTGGAAACCTGTAAAACTGAATACCTTAATTAAGTAGAACCAAAATCAGGTCAAGAGTTACATATATAGACCAACTGCCTGGCAATCTTACTATGACAGTCATCGAAACAAAGTAACTGTGTTTGACAAACTGAATTTTTTTCAACATTGGTGGCTCATGCTTTCAATTAACTGGAAAACTGTTACATTTGGTTGAATTTGGCAGACATTTATAGACCACCTACTGCGACCCATTCTAGATCCCAAGGATCTCACAGTGTTAGGAGGAGACAGATAGGTATATTTGAATTTCTGGGTAATGTTATTGGTGTTATGGTGGATTCAACACAGGTATTAGAAATGTCTTGGTGTTTATAATTTTTGTAATAAAAATAATCTGGCATACCTTCAGTTTTTAAAGTAATTGTAGAAAGAATATCCATATTTATGTTTAACATGCCTCCTCTTACAGTTTGTCATTATTTTGGGGCCACTAGGTTAGACAAGTGATGAGCAGGTAAACCACAACAGAGGTACAGTATGTGTTCACCAGAGTGACTTCTGTAAACTTCCCTGCAGAAAAGTCTTGGAAATTCTCTGGAGGAGACATTGGCATCTGTATCTCAAAATCAGGATGGTAGTGGAGACTTGAGAAGGCCAGTGATGTGTAAGGAAAAGGTTTCCATGTGACTATCTCCAAGCTGAGATGAAAGCTGTCATCTCTGTTAGATGACTCCTGTGCCCCCCCAGCCCTTCACCTCCTCTGTCAGAGCAATGAACACACTGAAGGGTCATTACCTGTCTCTGGTCTGTCTGTCTTGCCAGTTGATGGCATTCAGAGGTCAGTGGTCTTGTCCTGTTTATCTGCAGATCCCCAGTGCTTGGCATAGCACCTAGTGTATAGTGAACACTCAATAATTGTTTGTTGAATGAAGAATGAATAAATGTTACAAGCAAAGTGTATAATCCAGGGATTGTAATCAACTCCAAGCTAATTCCTAGTCAATTTCTAGCAGTGGCTTATGGCCATATTAAACCTTGCATTAGAATGATTTATGATGCCTCGTTTAACACAATGACAATAACATAGTCAATGAAATAATAAATGAATTGTGTTTTAGACATGGTCACTTGTCAACTAGGAATTTAATTCAGTTTCTGTTTCAATCATCAATACTATCACATGCAAATATTTGATGATCCCAGTTTCATGCTGTATCATTCAAGCACACTTAAAATTCAAGCAGCTTTTATTTACTAAAATCCCATAATTGAGGAAGAGCCTCTTCTTCAGTTAAATATTTAGCTTCAGTAAATGTGGTTCATAAATCTACTCTGTTTTTAATTGGTGTAGACATTTGCTTAACATTTGGTTTTATAGCCATTTGAATAAAGAGGTTTTTGCTATAATAAAATGTGTATATTTGTCTTGAGTAGGTATCATTATTTTTATGTGAGTGTATCTTGTACAATGCAATTAAAACCTTCAATAGCAACTTGCTTTCAAAATGTATAGAAAAATATGGTCTCAAAAGACTTTTGCTGCAGAAAGATATGAATAAGTAGAAATATATGAATTGAAGGCAATAAAAATTATTTTCCAGCACCCTGATGGCATTTTCATTATGTCATTTGCAAATTGTCAAATGCTCTAACCAAGAAAAAGGAAGTAATTTATGGAGTGCAATCCTCAAACCACATTCTCCTTCTCCCTCGCATCACCTCCTCTCTTACCCTTAACTTGATCAACTTGGTCCATTCTCATTCCTGCACCCATGTGAAGTCATTGTAGTTACAGACACATCTGAGGATTAGCTCTTAGACAAATGGCAAATTTTATTATTTTCTGATTCTGGTAACTTGGGCAAGGATGGGCTGGTAAAACTTAAAAATAATTGTGAGTGGTATATTTTATAGACATTTATGTGTGTATATATATGTATATATAATTGTTTATTTTCATGGACACATTGAAAAACATTTCCAGAAATGCTCCATTCCATAATCATTTATTGAACTCACCATCTCCTCCTCTTGGTATTTATTATTCTTTCTACAGCTTCCTGTTATCTTACTGAGTCGAGTACGCATGCCAGTCAGCAGTAAACTCATTTGGTCAAATTCCCATGAAACAATTAACGCTTGGCCAGTATGACCCTAAACATTTAGCTGTTTGAAAAAAAAATTCATAGGACTCACCTAAGTGCTGGTTTTTCGCCTGAGAGAAGTGATGAGTTAGAAAGGAGGGTGGTGAGACTAGGGTGGAAAAAGAGTAACTTGCTAAACAGAAGAAGATGCATTAATTAAGCTGATTGTGGTAATCATTTCACAATGTGCATGTATATCAAATCATCATGTTGCACACTTTAACTATATACAATTTTTATTTGTCAGTTATGCCTCAAAAAAGAGGGAGTGGGAAAGAAGAGCACCTTTCAGAGACATTATCCAATTTCTATTTGCATTCCCATTATCCCTCCCTCACATCCCAGGAAGTGAGTATTATTTGCAAGGCAGTTTAAAAAGTATCCTGAGGGTTCTGATGGATAATCTCAAGAATCTTTTCCCTAGAACAATGGAAGGAAAATTTTGTGTAGAAAAACGTGCATGTATATGAGAAAAAATGGGTGATAGCACCATTGATTGAGAACCGAGGAAAACAAGTTTGGCCACACAGTGCTTTTTCTTTTTCCTTTTCTTTATGGCTTTATCAATCTCTTAAAACCCAAACAATATTTTAATTGTAGCCTCTCCAAAGCTCCTTTTATTGTTTCCTTTACTTTGCTGCTTTCAGCCTTGTTCCTGAGATTTATGCTATTGTCAGAAATCCTAGATTAAAAATCTAGTAGTGTGGCTAAATATGCTTAACTCTCTTTCTCTCTAGGTGTTCAACACCCTTATCAAGGGTTCATCTCTTCATTTGACTCTCTGTGTTTATGTAGATGTGTGCAAGAAACACACACATACATACACCCACCCACACCCACACACACACACACACACACACACACACTCTGCAGGAATGGACTTCGTAGCCACTTTGCATCATCACCCCTATTAGGATTATCAGAGTATTGGATTATGGGTAAAGGAAGATCTATTTCTTTTCCAAAGGGTGAGAAAATGGGAGGGTGTCAGGGAGAGGGAAAAGAGAAGAAAATAAAGTCTGTGTGTGTTTTGGGTGGGGGGGAGGGAGAAAAGGAGAGAGGGAATATGAGTGAGTGTGGAGGGAGGAGGGGGAAATGAAAGGATATTATATATTTTTTTGTATCTGTCATTTCCCTGCTATCTCCCATATGACTTCTTAATCCATCAGAATGCTGGGAAGATAATGTTTTGGGCGAAATAACATGAGAGAGAGGATAGACTCCCAAGGACCAATATCTTTATTGCTCGGAGGATAAACGGATTATGTCAGCCATTTTCTGTTGCTGACAGCTTTTCTTATTAACCGATTTTATTTTTTAATCTTCCAGGGAAGAAATATGGTTTTATGTCACAATAAAACGCCGGTCACATCTAATTCTGCCCTCAAACAAACAGATTTCTGAAAGCCTTGCAGAGAAATTTGAAATAACTTTAAAGAGGGGGGTTTTTGGATAAAGTCTTTATCCAGGGGCTTGTTCAACTGCAGTGTAAAAGGTTTAGAGAGAGAGGAGAGGAGAGAGGGGAGAGAGAAACAGAGGGAGGGAGAAGGGAAGAGAGAGAGAAGAAAAGAAGGAGAAAGGAAGACCCACACAGCTGTTTTGCTTGGTGATCTCTCTTCAAACACACTGGGGCATAGTCAGGAAAATGCAGTTTGGATGAAAGAGGACTGGGTAGATGAAAAAAGGAACGGTGGGCTTCTTGGGCTTTGGGTGTGAGGAGCTGCTTGCCCACACCTCTTTAAAACTGACACTTGTTTCCAGTTTCCTGGAACCATTAGGAGTTGATGGTGTATCTTTCAAGGATCATAAACAAATCAATGTGAGTTCTGTGAGGCATTTGGAGCTCAGAGGCAATTCTCGTCTTTTTTCCATGATTCCTTTGCCAGGAAATTTCAACCTGCTTGAGGATTTAGGTCTTCAGTTAGCCCCAAGAAAATCTTCTGTCAAACAAACATCCCAGACAACTCTGGCCTTTGCTCACTTCTGTAGGCCGGCAATGAGCATATAGCCATCACTAATATAAAAAACCACTCGTTTCTTCTCTTCTGTGTGGCACAAAGCAATTTAGCTAGACAGAGCTCCTGCCCACCAGGGGCTTAGCCCAGAAAACGTCCTTAATTTGTGTCTCTTGCTTTGTTCAGTGCCCAGCTCACTGCAGACCGAGTACTTTGACTGATAATGATGGCCGAGTCTTACATTGTGCCCTGTTGGGAGGTACTGGTGATTTAGAGTACTTTAAAAATCTGTTAAAAATAAATTTCTTGGATTTTCTAAGGTGTTGTTTTTTATAAGAGAAATGGGCGTTTCAAAAAAGCATTCTGAAACCTGGGACAATTTGGGAGCTTAAAGCTTGTCCTAAGGTGAGTGAGACTAAATACCTCCAGCCAACTGTGAGAAGAGGGGGAGATTCAAATTAATAGATTGAGCCAAACCTCTTCTTACCTAGGAACAAAAAGACGGGTTTTCTTGCCTCATTTCTTTGCCTGGAGAGATAGAAAACTGGTAGAAATGGAGAGAAGAAGGTCATTTGAGGTTTTTCCACCAGAGGGTCATGAGGATAGTCACTCAAAGTGAGCAGCCCAGAGGCCGCTTTGATCTGAAGCAAGCCTGAACTTCCAGGAAGTGCTTACGACTCTAAGCTGTGATTAATTTTTTTAAAAATACACAGGTCTTAAGTGAGCAGTTTTATTAGCTTTTGGACATATGTATATATGTGTGTGATCAACACTCCAACTAACACTGAGGACATTCCCATCACTCCTGATTTAAGTGAATGATGCCTCTGACTGTTTGTGCTGCACTATCTGTGTGGACATTTGTGGTGGTCCAGCAGGCAGCTGTGATGAAGATCCACTGGTATAGACGATGATTAACAGATCATTTGGCATGATAATAATAATTACGTTTTGCTTTACCAAGCACATTCACATAATCTTACCATATCCTTTCAAATGATAAAGATAATGATGACAATAATGTAATATCATCATCATCATCAACAGCAGTTACAAACACTGACGTGTTTATTTTGTGTCAAGCACATGTATTACTACATTTAATCCTTTCAGCAATGTTTCGTCTAGTTTATAGATGCTGAAACTTAAGCAAAGAGAGGTTAAGTCATGGTCTAAGATCATAGAATGGATATATGTTAAAGCCTGAGAATCTGCCTCAAACATTTGTGCTTTAACTAAATATATGAGGTCTGGAAAAGGTAGATGACATATAAACAAAGATCACACAGCCAATTCAATGGTGGATCTGGATCCTATAATAGGTTTTTTAAGCTTACATCAACTTACCCTTCAACCTCACTCTCGTTGTCCACCACCACCCAATATACCTACCAATCCATGCCTCAACCCTGCAGAGCTAATTACTGGTCTCTGAGCTTGCTGTCATCTTTTAGGCCTTTGTGCCTTTAAATGTGTTCTTTCCTCTTCTTCTACTGAGAAACTCTCACTCATCCTTCGAGGCTTAGTTCCATTGCCGCCTTCTCAGTAAACTCCTCCCGCCTCTGAACCTTCAGGGACGTGGTCTGTTCCCTCCCTCATAACCCTCTACTACTCCATTCTTCCTATTGGTCATATCTTTGTCTTTCTTGGTAGACTATGAGCCCCTCAAGGATAGGAAATGTGTTTTTGCTTTTTCTATGTGTGGTGTCTAGCACTGTGCTTGACAAAGTGCCTAGTTGAACAGTTTTCACTAAACTATATTAACTAAGACTTATATCTTTAATATTTGATATGGTTTGGCCCTGTGTCCCCACCCAAAATCTCAACTCGAATTGTAATACCCACGTGTTGAGAGAGGGAGGTAACTGGATCATGGGGGTGGTTTCCCTCATGCTGTTCTCATGATAGTGAGTGAGTTCTCATGAGATCTGATAATTTTGTGTTTGACAGTTCCTCTTTCACACAGCTCTCACATGCCACCCTGTGAAGAAGGTGCCTGCATCCCTGGCAGCCATGATTGTAAGTTTCCTGAGGCCTCCCCAGCCATGTGGAACGGTGAGTCAATTAAGCCTTTTATCTTTATAAATTACCCAGTCTTGGGTATTTCTTTATAGCAATTTCTATAACTAAAACAACATTAAATGGGGAAGAAGTGCTTGCGGTTATTTCAACTAAGCCTTTGGTTTATGCTTTATCATTTGGAACCCACAGCTATGAGACACCTACACCAGGTGGTGGCAGCATGCCTAGTTAAGGAATTTCTGGGAGATAAATGGTATTTTTTGAAAAATTTTTAGAGTTGCTAAAATTCAAGACCATAAATTACAAAAAAGTCATAATGTGAGATGAGTTTTATTTATGATTCTGTAACAAAAAGAATATGGTCATATCTGTTGGATATCATTAAAGACCCATCCTCCTGCCAATGAACCTTTACCCAGATCTTGCAATGTGTGGTCAGATCCTTCTTCCTACAATGCTCACCACCATTATATTGCTCTTTATTTTCATGTGTGCATCTTAGGGACACTTTTATAATGCATTTTAACTTAGTAATTCATAGCCAATGTCCTGTAACACTGTCCTAAAGGGCATTAATACATAATTCAGATAATTCAGAGAAGGAGAGAGACACACACACATCTAATTGAAAACAAGCATGGAAAATGCTGAGTTAAGCTTTCTTAAATTGGTTTCTTGAGAGCAGTACTTTAAAGAGCCTCCATTATGTAGTGTTTTCCAGTTTTATTAAAATAGAGAATCATTTTGGGGAGGCTCCAATTAGTATCTTCTATAATATTGTGCCTGTATCATAGGTAGGCTTCAACTCTCAAGCATAAATATCTTAAGACATTTTTAAATTCAAAGTATATTTTTAATTGTTGCTTTCATATAACTATGTATATGAGACAATATTTACCACAATCTGCATTGAGTTATGCAATCACTAGGGACTGGAAGCTTTCAGATTCTATTATTATGCCAGTATAAACTGTGGAATGCTTATAAGCTTCAACTGACCAGCAAGTGAGGGAGGCTTGGTCCCCATGCAGATCTGTGAAAGAAATTTGCTATAGAGTCTGCTGTGAGAATGACTGACTGTGGACACAGACTGTGATCCCATGGTGTGGGACATGCAGAACCCAAAGTCCTGGGCCATGTCCACAGCAGGCAGAGAAGTTTGTTGTGAGTCTTTGATTCATTTATATGGAACAAATGGATCAATTATGTTAATCATGAAGCATGGAGACATATCTGAGCTTTTTGTAAAAACTGAGGTGCCAATGGCCGTCACTAGGTCTCTTCCATGTACACTTCTAATTTAACAAGACATTAAATGTATCATTCATAGATAGCTTTAGTTTCCTTATTGTTAGGAATGTGGAATATCAGCATAACAAAACTGTTTCACAGGGTTGTTGACATAATTGACTGAGATAATGTCTTGAAAAGAATAAAGATAGCTTGGGCATGTAGTAAGTATTCAATAAATGGTGACACCTGTTAAAAAAACCACAATAATAATAGTAATATTTATAGCAAAGTCTGCGCATTGCATTATTTGGGTCACGCTGCCTTTTGCCACCTTGCAGTTCTTGGCACATAGGAAGCATTAAATAATATTTTTAAATGAATGAATACTAGCTTTTGTGGCCTATGATTTCATTGACCAGTTTGTCTCAATGTACTTATAACAACAGATTTTCTTTTGTGTTTCTTGTGGATTTTGTGGGATCTTAAGGCATTACTGTATTAGTTTCCTGGGCCTGCCACAACAAAGTACCACAAACTGGGTTGCTTAAAATAACAGACATTTATTATCTCATAGTCGTGGAAGCTAAAAGTCCAAAATGAAAGTGTCAGCAGGGCATTGCTCCCTCTGAAAGGGAGAAAATGTAGGGAAGAATCCTTTCTTGCCTCTTCCTGTCTTCTGGTGGCTTCCTTTGATCCTTGTTGTTCCCTGGCTCGCAGCTGCATCACTCCAATCTGTCTCTGTTGTCACATGATATCCTTCCTGTGTGTCTCTATCTTTCCAAGGCATTTTTCTCATCCTATAAAGAGCACCAGTTATATTGGATAGGGCCCACCCGAATGACCTCATAGTAACTTGATTATATCTTCAAAGACTCTATTTCCATATAAGGTGACACTCATGGGTACTGAGAGTTAAGACTTCAGCATATCTTTTTGAGGGCACAATGGTTTTAACCTGAGGGGCATTAACATTTCTTTACTTAATAAAAGTTATTTTTTTTTACTTAGTAAAAAGTAGGTGAATGTTACTGCCCCTGAGGTTAAAACCAGTGCTAGTTAGGGTTTCTGTCACTAGCAGCAAATGTATCTTAGGTGATATAACCTGGGAAAGACCAAAGTCACAAGGGCTTCTTGGTACTAGGAGCCAAGGTACACACTCTTGGTAGTAAGTCCAAAGAACCACAGGAATTATGATTACCCGGCTTGAGACATAGGCCCTCCCATTAGTCAGGCTGGAGCCAATGTGCTGTGATTGGTACCATCAGAACCATATGTGAGGAAAAGAAAGGACAATTTTCCAAAAAGAAGATTGAGTAAGAGAGTGTAATTACCTGAAGAGAAAGGAAAGGAGGTTCAGCAGACCAAAGCAGTACATACCAACTATACAAACTAAATGTCTAACTTTGGAGAAATGGTGCCAACTCTTAATGGAATATTACCTGGCCACTGAAAGTGTGTTTATGCACATTTCTGTAATAACAAGTATAAATGTTTATAATGATATTACTATTATAATATCATTATAAAGTATATACAAAGTTGTTTTCAAGTTTAACAAAGATAATACCTCAAAAAAATTTTGAAAGAGTAAATTTATGTAGATGAGGCAACCTTGTGCTAGCTATTATAAGAAGCAATAATGCTATTTATGTTGGTATAAAAATGAATGACTTATTTAGGACAAAAAATCGGTATAAAAATTTATGCCAAGATAAACTTTCAAGACACTTGGCATGTGAAAAGAAAAGGAGATGAAAAAATGTCAAGAGCAAGAGTTTTGACTGGCACAAAAGGTTTAACCATGACAGGAGACTTTCTGAAAGATGGTGGATTAAAAATAGGTCCAAATTCTTTCTCCTGGCTACTTTAACAGAAAAACAATAGCACTGTCTGATAAAAAGAAGATCAATAACCCACAGTGTAGGCTTAGAAAAGAATGAGCAAATCTAAGAAAATGCAGTGACCCCAATTCAACAAAGTCATTGTGCAACACCAGCTGAAAAGCTAAGAGAGAGGCAGGACCAACTCTTGAAGGAGTCTTGAATGAGTTGATAAATTTTAAGAAAATAAACAATGATTGCTAAAAACAAAACAAATTATGAAACCAAAGGACTGCACACAATGTGGAAATGCTATAAAGAGTAAAAAACGGTCACAAGAGGCTGGTAAGAACAAAAATCAGTACAAAAATGCAGATACTCAAGAATGTTTAAATATCTTATGAAGAAAAATAGAAAGTCATGTAAATAGAGGAAATTTATAAATAAAAGTAAACAGGAAATTTTCTCTGACCCCTTTGAAGGCCTTGCTACAGGAGTACCTCACTTACTCAGCCTGCAGCTCTTAACCCCTTGTGGGAGGGGGAGCACACAGATGAGTGGGTGCAGGAGCTAGAAGGAATGCTGGGTGTCATCAGGAGCAGAACTCAGTGTGACCCCCGGACAGTGTCTAGGGGGGTACTCGTGACCCCTGGAGCCCCAGAGGCCATGTATTACAGTGCTCTTTTAGCTTTGCCATCCACGGATGGCTTAAGTGTTACAACAGCTCAGGCATCCACACCTGTGGCTCCAGAGCTCTTGTTCGGTATTCAGGAAGAATCAGGTCACACAAATGAATTGAAGGGTGAAGAATATAGAGGATTTTACTGCCGATGATGAAAGTGGCTTTCCACACAGGAAGGGGAGCTGGAAAGAGGATGGAGCAGGAAGGAGTAGGAAGGAGCAGGAAGTTGATATTTCCCTGGATTCTGGCTGTCCCCATCCAGGCTCTTCTCTAAGTCCTGCCATCAAGCTGTCCCTTTGAAGTCAAGCTGCTTCTCTCTGATGTCTGGCTGCTTCTTCTCTTCTCTCCTTCTCTGCCACTCCTCTGCCAGTGGAGCCTGGGGTTTTTATGGGTACAGGATGGGGGGCAGGGCAGGCCAGCGTAATTTTGGAAAAAGCAACATTCAAGTGGGAAAACAGGGATGTAAAATTCTCACTTTGGGGTGTGGTTCCAGGCTTGAGGATGAGGCCCTTCCAGGGACTGCCCTTTCTACCTGGTATTTCCTGGCCTCCTATCTGTATCAAAAACACTGGAAGAAATGGGAAAGACCAGTCATATGGGTACTAGAATTAGTGATTCAAGGGAAAACGAGTTCCCTGAAATAAATTTCATTATACAAATTGTAAAGGTCCAGAGAGTTTCATTTAAGAATGGTCCTCAAAAAAAAAAATTGTCTTTTTCCATTTTGTTGCAACATTTTGAAATGTTATAGCCAAAGACAAATTACCAAAAAAGAAAAGAAATAATAAGGTAACTAACATGTTTATTCTGAGAACTATCATTTAAAGGTATAAGAATAAACATGACTTTATGTCAATCCTCAGAGTTTGAAGAAGAAAAGGAGTTCAAAATGGTGTATGTTTGTGTGTGCTCATGCATGTGCCTGGACTTGATCTGAAAAATCCATATCAAGCTAAATGTAGGATTATTGAAATGTAGTTATCTTTCTATTTGTTTAATCATTTAATGTCTCTTTTGGATAAAGAATACTTCTCATGTAAGTCTCTTGCAAAATGGAGTTTTGTACTTTTCCTGCATTTAGAAAGAACAGTTATTCATGTGGCCAACCTAGGAGGATAGGGACATTGGGGCAGTAGGTCAGGAAGGAATGGGAGGCTTTCTGCTTTTATTAGCTTCCTAAAAAATTATCATAAACTAAGGGGTTTAAAACAGCATAAATTTATTCTCTAACAGTTCTGGAGGCCAGAGGTCTAAAATCAAGGTGTCAGCAGAGCATGCCCTTTCTGAAGGCTCCAGAGAGAAGACTTTCTTTCCTATTCTAGCCTCTGGTGGTAGCCAGCCATCCTTAGTGTTCCCTGTTTTTTGTTTTGGCAGCATAATTCCAATCTCTGCCTCCATATTCACATGGTCATCTATCTTCTGTTTGTGTCCAAAATCCCCTCTCCTTATAAAGACAATAATCACTGACTAGGTTAGGGTCTACCCTAATCCAGTATGATCTCTTCTTAATTTGATTACATCTGCAAAGACTCTATTTCCAAATAAAGTCACAGTCACTGGTTTTGGGTGGACAGTAATTTTGGGGAAACATTATTCAATCCAGTACACTGCTGTTGAGCCATTTTGGAAGAATCTGAATGAATTTTACTAATATGGGATAGCATCAAGCGTACCACTCCATGCCTTGTGGTAGAGGAAGCCATGAGCAACAGGCAACGTAAGGAAAGAGGAAACTCCTATAGGAAAAGCCAGAATGGTCAAATGCATCCTGTCCTAACCCACCTCTCATACAAGAAGAGTTATGGTGGGAAAAATGGAAATTTGCAATTACTCTGTTTTCCATTTCTCTCTGCTCACTCAAGAACCCAATACAGGCACTGTCCTCTCAATCTTCTGAATCCTTAACTATGTCCTCTCTCAAGGCTCCTATGCATCAAGATGGAGGTATAATGTAAGAAAACTGTATCCGTATGTGTGTATTCAAAAAGACAATACAATGCTGTATTTAAGGCAAAGCCTCATTTACAGAGACCTGGATTGAAGTCATGGTTTTGGCCTCTGCTTGTCATATGATCTTCTTAGGCCTTAGTGTCCCCCACTTTAAAAATGGGAGTAATTGTAGCAACTCTTTCAAGAAGTTTTAAAAATAGTTTTAATTATAGTCATCTGAGGTCCCAGTACAAGATAGCTGAATAGAGACACCAGACACCTGCTCTCTCCAGAGAGAAGAATCAAAATTATGAATAGTTAATCATACTTCAAATAGAACATTTAGGAGAAAACGCTAGAGTTCAGGAAACACCTGAGGCACAGAAGAAGGAGGCAAGCAGCCAGCTCAGCTGAGATTGGCTGGGAGCCCTGAGGAGCTCGTTATTGTAAGGAAAGGGTAAATGAGGGAACTTCGTGGTCCACATCCCCACTACAGACTACTGCAATCCATACCGTAAGAGAGCTGCTTTACCCACGCAAACCATGACACTAGCATGGGTGGTGATTGGAAGACTCTGTGAGGGCATTGCACCAGACAGGGAACTCGTGCTGAGTCACTCAACACCCCCCTCCACCAAGACCTGAGCAGCTGCAGCTGGGCACCATTGTGAGCGCATAGCCATCATAGGACTGCATCATGTCCTGGGAATCACAAACCCTAAATCTCCATACCCTATGAATCCCCACTGACATCCCCCCTGTGTCCACCTGGAGGGCTATAGTGGGATAGCACTGATTAGACCCAAAAGTGCTATGGGGTCCCCAGTACTCTAGCCCACAAAGAATACTACTTGCCAGGGAAAGGACAGTGCAGCACACCAAAAAGGCAGTCCCTGGGATAAAGGAATACAAAGTGTATGTTTTCCAGAGCCTGAGAGCTTGCTGTCTGGGGCTGTGAGAAGTGATCCCACCCCAAGAAGTGGCATAAATTCTATGATGAACCTCACAAGCAGAGAGTGATCCCCTCTCACTGGCAGAACAGCCCCTGCGCTGAGGCTCATGCATATAGACTGTGACCCCTTCTCCTCCTGGACACATTGCTGTGGGCACAGCCTCTGCTACTGCTGCTGGGGGCTGGTGCAGGTGAGTCAGAGGCTACCTGTCTGGGGCTGTGAGTTGCATATGTTGAACCATCCTTGCATCCCCCAGGATGAAGCCCGCTTGATCGTGATGGATAAGCTTTTTGATGTGCTGTTGCAATCGATTTGCCAGTATTTTATTGAAGATTTTTGCATCTATGTTCATCATGGATATTGGCCTGAAGTTTTCTTTTTGGTTGAGTCTTTGCCGGGTTTTGGTATCAGGATGATGTTGGTCTCATAAATTGATTTGGGAAGGATTCCCTCTTCTTTTGGATTGTTTGGAATAATTTCAGAAGGAGTGGTACCAGCTCCTCTTTGTATGTCTGGTAGAATTTGGCTGTGAACCCATCTGGACCTGGGCTTCTTTTGGTTGGTAGCCTATTAATTGCTACTCAACTTCAGCCCCTGTTATTGGTCTATTCAGGGTTTCAACTTCTTCCTGGTTTAGGCTTTGGAGGATGCAAGTGTCCAGGAATTTATCCATTTCTTCCAGGTTTACTGGTTTATGTGCATAGAGTTGTTTGTGGTAATTTCTGATGGTGGCTTGTATTTCTGTGGAATCGGTGGTGATATCCCCTTTATTGTTTTTTATTGCATCTATTTGATTCTTTCTTTGCTTTTTTATTAATCTGACTAGTGGTCTATTTTGCTGATCTTAAAAAAAACCAGCTCCTGGATTTGATTTTTAAAATAAATTTTATTGCATTTTAGGTTTTGGGGCACATGTGAAGAACATGCAGGATTGTTGCATAGGTACGTACATGGCAATGTGGTTTGCTTCCTTCTTCCCCCATCACCTATATCTGGCATTTCTCCCCATGTTATCCCTCCCCCAGCTCCCCATCCCCTGCTGTCCCCTCCCCTAGCTCCCCCTCACAGACCTCAGTGTATGATGCTCCCTTCCCTCTGTTCATGTGTCCTCATTGTTCAACACCCGCCTATAAGTGAGAACATGCAGTGTTTGATTTTCTGTTCTTGTGTCAGTTTGCTGAGAATGATGGTTTCCAGGTTCATCTATGTCCCTACAAAGGACACAAACTCATCGATTTTTATGGCTGCATGGTATTACATGGTGTATATATGCCACATTTTCCCTGTCCAGTTTATCATCGATGGGCATTTGGGTTGGTTCCAAGTCTTTGCTATTGTAAACAGTGCTGCAATGAACATTCATGTGCATGTGTCCTTATAGTAGAATGATTTATAATCCTTTGAATACATACCCAGTAATGGGATTGCTGGGTCAAATGGAATTTCTATTTCTAGGTCCTTGAGGAATTGCCACACTGTCTTCCACAATGGTTGAACTGATTTACACTCCCACCAACAGTGTAAAAGTGTTCCTATTTCTCCACATCCTCTCCAGCATCTGTTGTCTCCAGATTTTTTAATGACTGTAATTCTAACTGGCGTGAGATGGTATGTCAATGTAGTTTTAATTTGCATTTCTCTAATGACCAGTGATGATGAGCATTTTTTCATATGTTTGTTGGCCTCATATGTGTCTTCTTTTGTAAAGTGTCTGTTCATATCCTTCACCCACTTTTGAATGGGCTTGTTTCCTTTTTCTTGTAAATCTGTTTTAGTTCTTTGTAGATTCTGGATATTAGCCCTTTGTCAGATGGGTAGATGGCAAAAATTTTTTCCCATTCTGTTGGTTGCCAATTCACCCTAATGACTGTTTCTTTTGCTGTGCAGAAGCTGTGGAGTTTGATTAGGTTCCATTTGTCTATTTTGGCTTTTGCTGCCAATGCTTTTGGTGTTTTGGTCATGAAGTCCTTACCTATGCCTATGTCCTGAATGGTTTTGCCTAGGTTTTCTTCTAGGGTTTTTATGGTGATAGGTCTTTTGTTTAAGTCTTTAATCCATCTGGAGTTAATTTTAGTGTAAGGTGTCAGGAAGGGGTCCAGTTTCTGCTTTCTGCACATGACTAGCCAGGTTTCCCAACACCATTTATTAAACAGGGGAATCCTTTCCCCATTGCTTGTTTTTGTCAGGTTTGTCAAAGATCAGATGGTGGCAGATATGTGGTGTTGCCTCCGAGGCCCCTGTTCTGTTCCATTGGTCTATATCTCTGTTTTGGTACCAGTACAATGCTGTTTTGATTACTGTAGCCTTGTAGTATAGTTTGAAGTCCGGTAGTGTGATGCCTCTAGCTTTGTTCTTTTTGCTTAGAATTGACTTGGCTACGCAGGCTCTCTTTTGGTTCCATATGAAGTTTAAGGTGGTTTTTTTTCAGTTCTGTGAAGAAGGTCATTGGTAGCTTGATAGGGATAGCATTGAATCTGTAAATTACTTTGGGCAGTATGGCCATTTTCACTATATTGATTCTTCCTAACCATGAGCATGGAACATTTCTCCATCTGTTTGTGTCCTCTCTTATTTCCTTGAGCAGTGGTTTATAGTTCTCCTTCAAGAGTTCCTTTACATTCTTTCTTAGTTGTATGCCTAGGTATTTTATTCTCTTTGTAGCAATTGTGAATGGCAGTTTGTTCTTGATTTGGTTCTCCTAAGTCTGTTACTGGTGTATAGGAATGCTTGTGATTTTTGCACATTGATTTCCTATCCTGAGACATTGCTGAATTTGCTTATCAGTTTCAGGAGATTTTGGGCTGAGACATTGGGGTCTTCTAAATATACAATCATGTTGTCTGCAAATAGAGACAATGTGACTTCCTCCTTTCCTAATTGAATACCCTTTATTTCTCTTTCTTGCTTGATTGCTCTGGTTAGAAATTCCAATACTATATTGAATAGGAGTGTTGAGAGAGGGCATCCTTATCTAGTGTCAGATTTCAAAGGGAATGCTTCCAGTTTTTGCCCATTCAGTATGATATTGGCTGTTGGTTTGTCATAAATAGCTTTTATTATTTTGAGATACGTTGCATCAATACCTAGTTTATTGAGGGTTTTTAGCATAAAGGGGTGTTGAATTTTGTCAAAGGCCTTCTCTGCATCTATTGAGATAATCATGTGGTTTTTGTCTTTGGTTCTGTTTATGTGGTGAATTACGTTTATAGACTTGCATGTGTTGAACCAACCTTGCATCCCCGGGATGAAGCCTACTTGATCATGGTGGATAAGCTTTTTGATGTGCTGTTGCAATCGGTTTGCCAGTATTTTATTGAAGATTTTTGCATCTATGTTCATCATGGATATTGGCCTGAAGTTTTCTTTTCTTGCTGAGTCTCTGCCGGGTTTTGGTATCAGGATGATGTTGGTCTCATAAAATGATTTAGGAAGGATTCCCTCTCTTTGGATTGTTTGGAATAGTTTCAGAAGGAATGGTACCAGCTCCTCTTTGTATGTCTGGTAGAATTTGGCTGTGAACCCATCTGGACCTGGGCTTTTTTTGGGTGGTAGGGTATTAATTGCTGCCTCAACTTCAGCCCTTGTTATTGGTTTATTCAGGGTTTCGACTTCTTCCTGGTTTAGGCTTGGTAGGATGCAAGTGTCCAGGAATTTATCCATTTCTTCCAGTTTAACTAGTTTATGTGCATAGAGTTGTTTGTAATAATCTGTGATGATGGTTTGTATTTCTGTGGAATCTGTGGTGATATCTCCTTTATCGTTTTTTATTGCATCCATTTGATTCTTCTCTCTTCTCTTTTTTATTAATCTGGCTAGTGATCTATTTTGTTGATCTTTTCGAAAAACCAGCTCTTGGATTTATTGATTTTTTGAAGGGTTTTTTTTTTTGTCTCTATCTCCTTCAGTTCTGCTTGATCTTATTTCTTGTCTTCTGCTAGGTTTATGAGTTTTTTTGATCTTGCTCCTCTAGCTCTTTCAATTTTGTGGATAGGGTGTCGATTTTAGATCTTTCTTTGCTTCTCATGTGAGCATTTATTGCTATAAATTTTCCTGTAGATACTGCTTTAAATGTGTCCCAGAGATTCTGGTATGTTGTGTCTTTGTTTTCGTTGGTTTTGAAGAACATCTGTATTTCTGCCTTCATTTCATTGTTTATCCAGTCAACATTCAAGAGCCAGTTGTTCAGTTACCATGAAGCTGTGCAGTTCTGAGTTAGTTTCTGAATTCTGAGTTCTAACTTGATTGCACTGTAGTCTGAGAGACTTGTTTGTTATGATTTCCATTCTTTTGCATTTGCTGAGGAGTGATTTTCTTCCAATTATATGGTCAATTTTAGAGTAGGTGTGATGTGGTGCTGAGAAGAATGCATATTCTGTGGATTTGGGGTGGAGAGTTCTGTAAATGTCTATTAGGTTTGCTTGGTCCAGATCTAAGTTCAAGTCCTGGATATCCTTGTAAATTTTCTGTCTCGTTGATCTGTCTAATATTGACAGTGGGGTGTTAAAGTCTCCCACCATTATTGTGTGGGAATCTAAGTCGCTTTGTAAGTCATTAAGAACTTGCTTTATGTATCTGGGTGCTCCTATATTGGGTGCATATTTAGGATCGTTAGCTCTTCTTGTTGCATTGATCCTTTTACCATTATGTAAGGTCCTTCTTTGTCTCTTTTGATCTTTGTTGGTTTAAAGTCTATTTTATCAGAGACTAGAATTGCAACTCCTGCTTTTTTTTTTTTCTCTCCATTTGCTTGGTAAATCTTCCTCCATCCCTTTATTTTGAGACTTTCTGTATCCTTGCATATGACATGGCTTTCCTGGATACAGCACACTGATGGGTTTTGACTTTTTATCCAATTTGCCAGTCTGTGTCTTTTGATTGGGGCATTTAGCCTATTTACATTTAAGGTTAATATTGTTATGTGTGAATTTGATCGTGCCATTTTGATGCTAGCTGACTGTTTTGCCCGTTAGTTGATGCAGTTTCTTCATTGTGTCAATGCTCTTTACCATTTGTTTTTTTTTTCTTTTTTTTTGGAGTGGCTGATACTGGTTGTTCCTTTCTATGTTTAGTGCTTCTTTCTGGAGCTCTTGTAAAGCAAGCCTGGTGGTGATGAAATCTCTGAGTAATTGCTTATTCATAAAGGATTTTATTTCTCCTTCACTTATGAAGCTTAATTTGGCTGGATATGAAATTCTGGGTTGAAAGTTCGTTTCTTTAAAGATGTTGAATATTGGCCCCACTCTCTTCTGGCTTGTAGGGTTTCTGCTGAGAGATCTGCTGTGAGTCTGATGGGCTTCCCTTTGTGGGTAACCCGACCTTTCTCTCTGACTGCCCTTAGCATTTTCTCCTTCATTTCAACCCTGGTGAATTTGATGATTATATGCCTTGGGGTTGCTCTTCTTGAGGAATATCTTTGTGGTGTTCTCTGTATTTCCTGGACTTGAATATTGGCCTGCCTTGCTAGGTTAGGGAAGTTTTCCTGGATAATATCCTGAAGAGTATTTTCCAGCTTGGATTCATTCTCTCCATCACATTCAGGTACACCTGTCAAACGTAGATTAGGTCTTTTCACATAGTCCCATATTTCTTGGAGACTTTGTTCATTCCTTTTTGCTCTTTTTTCTCTAATCTTGCCTTCTCGTTTTATTTCATTGAGTTGATCTTCGACCTCTGATATCCTTTCTTCTGCTTGGTCAATGTGGCTGTTGAAACTTATGTATGCTTTGTGAACTTCTTGTGTTTTTCAGCTCCATCAATCCACTTACATTCCTCTCTAAGCTGTTTATTCTCATTAACATTTCATCAAACCTTTTTTCAAGGTTCTTAGTTTCTTTGCATTGGGTTAGAACATGTTCCTTTAGCTCAGAGATGTTTCTTATTAACCACCTTCTGAAGCCTGTTTCTATCAGTTCATCAGACTCATTCTCCATCCAGTTTTGCTCCCTTGCTGATGAGGGTTGTGATCCCTTGGGGGAGGAGAGGCCTTCTGGTTTTGGGTATTTTCATGCTTTTTGCGCTGGTTTCTTCCCATCTTTGTAGATTTATCTACCTGTCATCTTTGTAGCTGTTGACTTTCAGATGGGGTCTCTGAGTGGACATCCAGTTTGTTGATGATGAAGTTTTTTCTTTCTGTTTCTTAGTTTTCCTTCTAACAAACAGTCAGGCCCCTCTGCTGTAGGACTGCTGAGGTCCACTCCAGGCCCTGCTTTCCTGGGGGATAACCTGCAGTGGCTGCAGAACAGTAAAGGTTGCTGTCCGTTTCTTCTTCTGCTATCTTTGTCCCAGAAGGATATCTGCCAGATGTCAGTCTGAGCTCTCCTTCATGAGGTGACTCTTTGGATATATGGGGGTCAGGGAGCTGCTTGAGGAGACAGTCTGTCCTGTATAGGAGCTCAAGTGCTGAGCTGTGAACTCTGTTGTTCCATTCAGAGCTGCTGGGCAGGTGTGTTTAAGTCTGCTACAGCAGAACTCATAAACGCCTTTTTTTTACCCCCTGGTGCTCTGTCCCGGGGGGAGTTAGGGCTTTATTTATAAGTTTCTGTCATGCTGTTGCCTTTTTTCAGGGCTGCCCTACCCAGCGAGGAGGCAGCCTAGTCACAGTCTGCCTGCAGAGGCTTTGCTGAGCTGCTGTGGGCTCTGCCCAGCTGCCATGTGAACTTCCCTGCAGTCCTGTTTATAGGTGTATAGTTAGAACTGCCTTGGAAATGGCGGCCCAGTTCTGTAATTGCAGACTGCCTCAGCAATGGCAGACTACCTTGGTAGTGGTGGACTGCCTCGGTAATGGTGGACAATCCTCCCCAACAGAGCTGGACTGTCCTGGGTTCAGCTGTGCTTGCTGTGAAACTCTCAATCCAGAGCGTTTCAGATTGCTGTTTTTCGTAGGGGGTGGGACCAGCTGAGCCTGATCACCTGGCTCCTGCCTCAGACCCCTTTTTTATTTCAGTTGAATGGGCGATTCTGTCTCCCAGGTGTCCCAGTCACCAGTTGAAATGGTGCCCGGATTTGTGTGATTTCTTGTGCTTAGACCCACTGCACCAGCTGAGACAGCTGCTGGAAACTCATGGTGCTTTTTTGCCAGGGAATCTCTGGCCTAGCTCCCCTGTTTCAGCCCCCTTTTCTTCAGTTGAACGGGTGACTCTGTCTCCCAGGCATTCCAGTCACCAGTTGAAAAGGCACCCCAGATTTGTGTGAGAATTTGTACAGAGACCCGCTGAGCTGGCTTAAACAGCCGCACTGGGGGCTCGTGGTGCTTTTTTGCCCAAGAATCTCCTGGCCTGGCTCCCTGTTTCAGTCCCATTTTTATCAGTTGAATGGGTGACTCTGTCTCCCAGGCATTCCAGTTGCCTGTTGAAAAGGTGCCTGGATCTGTGTGATTTCCCATGCGGCGACCCACTGTGCTGGCTCAAACAGCCACGCAGAGATTCGTGGTGTTTTTTTGCCTGGGAATCTCCTGGCCTGGCTCTCTGTTTCAGTCCCCTTTTTTTATCAGTTGAGTGGGCGACTCTGTCTCCCAGGAGCTCCAATCACCAGCTAAAACAGAGCCTGGACCCGTGTATTTTGTGCAGAGACCCGCCGCGCTGGCGACCCATGGGGCTCCTCCTCCTGGGAATTTCCTGGTCTGTGGGCAATAAAAATCCATCTGGAAATGCGGTGTCCACTCACCCTCCATGCTTTTGCTAGGAGCTGCTCCTAATCGGCCATCTTGGATTCTCCTCTTTGAGTGTTTTTGATCTTGCTCCTCTAGCTCTTTCAATTTTGATGATAGGGCGTCAATTTTAGATCATTCCTTGCTTCTCATGTGGGCATTTGTTGCTATAAATTTTCCTCTAGACACTGCTTTAAATGTGTCCCAGAGATTCTGGTACATTGTGTCTTCATTCTCGGTTTCAAAGAACATCTTTATTTCTCCCTTCATTTCATTGTTTATCCAGTCAACTCAAGAGCCAGTTGTTCAATTTCCATGAAGTTGTGCAGTTCTGAGTTAGTTTCTTAATCCTGAGTTCTAATTAGATTGCATTGTGGTCTGAGAGACTGTTATGATTTCCATTCTTTTGCATTTGCTGAGGAGTGATTTACTTTCAATTACCTGATCAATTTTAGAGTAGGTGAGATGCAATACTGAGAAGAATGTATATTCTGTGGATTTGGGGTGGAGAGTTCTGTAGATGTCTATTAGGTCTGCTTGGTCCCAATCTGAGTTCAAGTCCTGGATATCCTTGTTAATTTTCTGTCTCGTTGACCTGTCTAATATTGACTGTGGAGTGTTAAAGTCTCCCACTATTATTGTGTGGGAGTCTAAGTCTCTTTGGAAGTCATTAAGAACTTGCTTTATGTATCTGGGTGCCCCTATATTGGGTGCGTATTTAGGATTGTTAACTCTTCTTGTTGCATTGATCCTTTTACCATTATGTAATGTCCTTCTTTGTCTCTTCTGATCTTTGTTGGTTTAAAGTCTATTTTATCAGAGCCTAGGATTGCAGCTCCTGCTTTTTTTTGCTCTCCATTTGCTTGGTAAATCTTCCTCCATCCCTTTATTTTGAGACTATGTGTATCCTTGCATATGAGATGGGTTTCCTGAATACAGTACACCAATGGGTTTTGACTTTTTATCCAATTTGCCAGTCTGTGTCTTTTGATTGGGGCATTTAGCCTATTTACATTTAAGGTTAATATTGTTATGTGTGAATTTGATCCTGCCATTTTGATGCTTTTGCCCATAGTTGATGCAGTTTCTTCATTGTGTCAATGCTCTTTACCATTTGGTTTTTTTTTTTTTTGGAGTGGCTGATACTGGTTCTTCCTTTCCTTGTTTAGTGCTTCTTTCAGGAGCTCTTGTAAGGTAGGCCTGGTTGTGATGAAGTCTCTGAGTAATTGCTTGCTCATAAAGGATTTTATTTCTCCTTCATTTATGAAGCTTAGTTTGGCTGGATATGAAATTCTAGGTTGAAAGTTCTTTTCTTTAAGGATGTTGAATATTGGCCCCCACTCTCTTCTGGCTTGTAACGTTTCTGCTGAGAGATCCACTGTGGGTCTGATGGGCTTCCCTTTCTCTCTGCCTGCCCTTAGCATTTTCTCCTTCATTTCAACCCTGGTGAATTTGATGATTATGTGCCTTGAGGTTGCTCTTCTTGAGGAATATCTTTGTGGTGTTCTCTGTATTTCCTGGACTTGAATATTGGCCTGCCTTGCTACAGTCTTTACAACTCCCAGACCAGGAGATTCTCACTGGTGCTGACAACACCAGCGCTCAGGTTTCCAGCACAAAACTGGGTGGCCATTTAGCTGGCACCTGGAATGCCTGTGAAACAGAGCTGCCCATTCCCCTGAAAAAAAGGGTGCTGAAAGTAGGGAGTCAAGTGATCTGGTTCGGTGGGTCTCACCCCCACAAAGACCAGCAAGCTGAGACCCACTAGCTTGAGATTTTCGCAGCTGGCACAGCAGTTTGAGCTCAACCTGGGACAATCGAGCTTGGGGCGGGGGGAGGGGGTGGGGCAGGGGGGGCGTCCTGCATTATTGAGGCAGTTCTAACCTTGCCTGCATAAACAAAATTGCAGGGAGGTTTAACCCACGGCAGCTCATCAAGGCCTCTGCAGGCAGACTATGACTAGACTCCTTCCTTGCTGGGCAGGGCATCTCTGAAAAAAGGCAGCAGCCCATCAGGAATTTATAAATAAAGCCCCACATTCTTCAGACAGAGCACCTGAGAAAAGGGGTGGTTATGAGTTCCACTTCCGCAGACTTAAAAGTCCCTACCCAGCAGCTCTGAAGGGAGCAACAGAGCCCCAGCACAGCACTTGAGCTCTGATAAGGGATAGACTGCCTCCTCAAGTGGCTCCCTGACCCCTGTATATCCTAAGAAACACCTCATACAGGAGAGCTCTGGCTGACATCTGGCAGGTACCCTTCTGGGATGAAGCTACCAGCGGAAGGAACAGGCAACAATCCTTGCTGTTCTGCAGCCCCCACAGATAATTCCATGGCAAGCAGGGTCTGGAGTGGACCTCCAGCAGTCATGCAACAGAGCAGCCTGTTAGAAGGAAAACTAAAAAACAGAAAGAAATAGCTTCAACATTAACTGAAAGGATGTCCACTCAGAGACCCCATCTGAAAGTCACCAACAACCTCAAAGACCAGAGGTAGATAAATCCATGAAGATGGGAAGAAACCAGTGTAAAAAGGCTGAAATCGCCAAAAACCAGAATGCATCTTCTCCTCCAAGGGATCACAACTCCTCACCAGCAAGGGAACAAAACTGGATGGAGAATGAGTTTGACGAATGGACAGAAGCAGGCTTCAGAAGTGGGTAATAATAACAAACTTCTCTAGCTAAAGGAGCATGTTCTAACCCAATGCAAAGAAACTAAGAACCTTGAAAATAGGTTTGACAATAAACAGCTTAGAGTGGAATATAAGCGAATTGATGGAGCTGAAAAACACAACACGAGAACTTCACAAAGCATACAGAAGTTTCAATAGACAAATCGATCAAGTGGAAGAAAGCATATCAGAGACTGAAGATCAACCCAATGAAATAAAACAAGAAGGCAAGATTAGAGAAAAAAGGAAGAGTGGAAAAAAAATGAACAAAGCCTCCAAGAAAGATGAGTTTATGTGAAAAGACCAAATGTACTTTTGATCAGAGTACCTGAATGTGATGGGGAGAATGAAACCAAATTGGAAAATACTCTTCAGGATATTATCCAGGAGAACTTCCCCAACCTAGCAAGGCGGGCCAACATTCAAATTCAGGAAATACAGAGAACACCACAAAGATAGTCCTCAAGAAGAGCAACCCCAAGGCACATAATCGTCAGATTCACCAAGGTTGAAATGCAGGAAAAAATGCAAAGGGCAGCCAGAGAGAAAGGTTGGGTTAACCACAAAGGGAAGCTCATCAGACTCATAGCAGCTCTTTCAGCAGAAACTCACTCAAAACTGCATAACTACATGGAAACTGAACAACGTGCTCCTGAATGATGACTGGATAATAATGAAATGAAGGTAGAAATAAAGATGTTCTTTGAAACCAATGAGAATGAAGACACAACATACCAGAATCTCTGGGACACATTTAAAGTGGTGTCTAGAGGGAAATTTATAGCAATAAATGCCCACATGAGAAGTGAGGAAAGATCTAAAATCGACACTGTAACAATTAAAAGAAATAGAGGAGCAAGATCAAACAAATTCAAAAGCTAGCAGAAGACAAGAAATAACTAAGATCAGAGCAGAACTGAAGGAGACAGAGACACAAAACCCCTTCAAAAAATCAATGATTCCTCAAGGACCTAGAAATAGAAATTCCATTTGATCCAGCAATCCCATTACTGGGTATATATCCAAAAGACTATAAATCGTTCTACTATAAGGACACAAGCACACGAATGTTCATTGCAGCACAGTTTACAATAGCAAAGACCTGGAACCAACCCAAATGCCCATCGATGATAGACTGGACAGGGAAAATGTGGCACATATACACCATGGAATATTATGCAGCCATCAAAAACGATGAGTTCATGTCCTTTGTAGGGACATGGATGAACCTGGAAACCATCATTCTCAGCAAACTGACACAAGAACAGAAAATCAAACACCGCATGTTCTCACTCATAGGCGGGTGTTGAACAATGGGAACACATGGACACAGGGAGGGGGAGTATCACACACTGGGGTCTGTCGGGGGGGAAAAAGGGGAGGGATAGTGGGGGGTGGGGAGTTGGGGGAGGGGATAGCATGGGGAGAAATGCCAGATAAAGGTGATGGGGGAGGAAGGCAGCAAATCACACTGCCATGTGTGTACCTATGCAACAATCTTCCATGTTCTTCACATATACCCCCAAACCTAAAATGCAATTAAAAAAAATAAAAAAAAAAAAAAATTAAAATAAAAAAAAATCAATGAATACAGGAGCTGGATGTTTGAAAAGATCAACAAAATAGATAGGCTGCTAGCCAGACTAATAAAAAAGAAAAGAGAGAAGAATCAAATAGATACAATACAAAATGATAAAGGGGATATCACCACTGATTCCACATAAATACATACTACCATCAGATTACTACAAACACCTCTATGCACATAAACCAGTAGATCTAAAAGAAATGGATAAATTCCTGGACATTTACACCCTCCCAAGACTAAACCAGGAAGAAGTTGAATCCCTGAATAGACTAATAACAAGGTCTGAAGTTGAGGCAGCAATTAATAGCCTACCAACCAAAAAAAGTCTAAGACCAGATGGGTTTACAGCCAAATTCTACCAGAGGTACAAAGAGGAGCTAGTACCATTCCTTCTGAAACTATTCCAAACAATACAGAAAGAGGGGAATCCTCCCTAACTTATTTTATGAGACCAACATCATCCTGATACCAAAACCTGGCAGAGACACAACTAAAAAAGAAAATTTTAGGCCAACATCTATGATGAAATTGATGCAAAAATCTTCAACAAAATACTGGCAAACTGAATCCAACAGCACATCAAAAAGCTTATCCATAATGATCAAGTATCCTACATCCCAGGGATGCAAGGCTAATTCAACATACACAAATCTATAAACATAATCCATCACATAAACAGAACGGAAGACAAAAACCTCATGATTATCTCAATAAGTGGCAGAGAAGGCCTTTGACAAAATTCAACAGCCTTTTCTGCTAAAAACTCAATAAACTAGGTATCCATGAAACGTATCTCAGACTAATAAAAGCTATTTATGACAAACCCACAGCCAATATCATACTTAATGGGCAAAAACTGGAAGCAGTCCCTTTGAAAACTGGCACAAGACAAGGGTGCCCTCTCTCAACCATTCCTATTCAACATAGTATTTGAAGTTGTAGCCAGAGCAATCAGGCAAGAAAGAGAAATAAAGGGTATTCAATTAGGAAAAGAGAAAGTCAAATTGTCTCTACTGGCAGACCACATTATTGCATATTTAGAAGACCCCATCATCTCAGCCCAAAATCTCCTTAACGTAAGCAACTTCAGCAAAGTCTAGGATACAAAATCAATGTGCAACAATCACGAGCATTCCTATACAGCAATAACAAACAGCCAAATCATGAGTGTACTCCCATTCACAATTGCTACAGAGGATAAAATACCTAGTAATATAACAAACAAAGGATGTAAAGGACCTCTTCAAGGAGAACTACAAACCACTGCTCAAGAAAATAAGATAGGACACAAATAGATGAAATAACATTCCATGCTTATGGTTAGGAAGAATCAATATCATGAAAATGGCCATACTGTCCAAAGTAATTTATAGATTCAATACTATCCCCATCAAGTTACCATTGACTTTCTTCACAGAACTGGAAAAAACCACCTTAAACTTCACATGGAACCAGAAAAGAGCCCAAGACAATCAAAAGCAAAAAAACAAACCCCAAACAAACAAACAAACAGAGCCGGAGGCATGACACTACCTGACTTCAAACTATACTACAAGGCCACAGTAAGCAAAACAGCATGCTAGTGGTGCCAAAACAGAGGCATAGACCAATGGAACAGAACAGAGGCCTCGGAATTAACACCACACATCTGCAACCATCTGATCCCTGACAAACCTGACAAAAACAAGCAATGGGGAAAGTATACTCTGTTTAATAAATGGTGTTGGGAAAACTGGCTAGCCAAATGCAGAAAGCTGAAACTGGATCCCTTCCTTACACGTTATGCTAAAATTAACTCCAGATGGATTAAAGATTTAAACATAAAACCTAACACCGTAAAAACCCTAGAAGAAAACCGAGGTAATACCATTCAGGACATAGGCAAGGACTTCATGAGTAAAACACCAAAAGCAATGTCAACAAAAGCCAAAATAGACAAATGGGATCTAATTAAACTTAAGAGCTTCTGCACAGCAAAAGAAATGATCATTAGAGTGAACTGGCAACCAACAGAATGGGAAAAATTTTGCAACGTACCCATCTGACAAAGGGCTAATATCCAGAATCTACAAAGAACTTAAACAAATTTACAAGAAAAAAACAACCCCATCAAAAAGTAGGCAAAGGATATGAGCACATACCTTTCAAAAGAAGACCTCTATGCAGCCAATGAACATATAAAAACATGCTCGTCAAGTTCGTGTCCTTTGTAGGGATATGGATGACTCTGGAAACCATCATTCTCAGCAAACTGACACAAGAACAGAAACTCAAACACTGCATGTTCTTACTCATAGGTGGGTTTTGAAAAATGAGAACACATGGACACAGGGAAGGGAGCAGCACACACTGGGTTCTGTTGCAGGGGGCTAGGGGTGGGACAGTGAGGTTGGGGAGGGATAACATGGGGAGAAATGGCAGATATAGGTGATGGGGGGGATAGAGGTAGCAAACCACCTTGCCATGTAAGTACCTATGCAACAACCCTGCATGATCTGCTCATGTACCCCAGAACCTAAAGTACAATAAAAAAATTCCCATCATCACTGATCACTAGAGAAATGCAAATCAAAACCACATTGAGGGACCATCTCATGCCAGTTAGAATGGCAATTATTAAAAAATCTGGAGACGACAGATGCTGGAGAGGATGTGGAGAAATAGGAACACTTTTACACTGTTGGTGGGAGTGTAAATTAGTCCAACCATTGTGGAAGACAGTGTGACGATTCCTCAAGGATCTAGAACTAGAAATGACATTTGACCCAGGAATCCCGTTACAGGGTATATACCCAAAGGATTATAAATCATTCTATTATAAAGCCACATGCACACGTATGTTCATTGTAGCACTGTTTGCAATAGCAAAGACTTGGAACTAACCCAAATGCCAGTCAATGATAGACTGGATAAAGAAAATGTGTCATATATACACCATGGAATACAATGCAGCCATAAAAAAGGATGAGTTCATGTCCTTTGCAGGGATATGGATTAATCTGGAAACCGTCATTCTCAGCAAACTGACACAAGAACAGAAAACCAAACACCACATGTTCTCACTTACAAGTGGGTGTTGAACAACGAGAACACATGGACACAGGGAGGGGAACATTATACACCAGGGCCTCTTGCAGGGTGGAAGAGCTAGGGAAGAGATAGCAGGGGCTGGGGGGATTTGGGAAGGATAACATTAGGAGAAATACATAATGTAGGTGACGGGGGGATAGATGCAGCAAACCACCATGGCGTGTGTATACCTATGTAACAATCCTGCATGATCTCCACATGTACCCCAGAACTTAAAGCAGAATAAAAAAATAAATTACTAAGCAAAAAAAGAGAAAACTATACAAATACATGGAAATTAAACATACACCTGAATGAACATCAGATCAATAAAGAAATTAAAATCAAATTTTAAAATTTTTCTGAAGCAAAAGAAAATGAAAAAATGCAGGACACAGTAAAAGTGGTGCTAAGAGGAAAGATTATAGCAATAAATGCCTACATAAAACAAAAAACCAGAAAGATTTCAAATAAACAATCTAATGATGTACCTCAAGGAACTTGAAAAGCAAGAACAAATTTTTGAATTAACAGAAGAAATATCAGACCAGAAGTAAACTAAAATAAAGACTAAAAAAATACAAATTGTCAACAAAACAACAAGTTGGTTCTTCAAAAAAAAAAAAAAAAAGCTGATATGGTTTGGCTGTGCCCCCACCCAAATCTCAACTTGAATTGTATCTCCAAGGATTCCCACATGCTGTAGAAGGGATTCAGTGGGAGGTAATTGAATCACAGGGGCCAGTCTTCCCCTGGTGATAGTGAGTAAATGTCATGCAATCTGATGGGTTTATCAGGGGTTCCTGCTTTTGCTTCCTCCTCATTTTTCTCTTGCCACTGCTGTGTAAGAAGTGCCTTTCACCTCCTGCCATGATTCTGTAGCCTCCCCAGCCATGTGGAACTCTAATTCCAATTAAACCCCCTTTTCTTCACAGTCTTGGGTATGTCTTTATCAGCAGCATGAAAACAAACTAATACAAAACCCAAAATTATAAACTGCTTACTAAAATAAGCAAGAAAAGGAGAGAGATTACTCAAAATTAGAAATTAAAAAGGAAGCATAACTGATACAATAGAAATACAAAAGTGAATAACTATACACTAACAAACTGGAAACTCTAGGGAAAATGTATAAATTCCTGTACACATAAAATCTATCAAGATTGAATCAGGAAGAAATAGAAAACCTGAACAGACCAATAATGAGCAGTGAGTTTAAATCAGTAATAAAAAATTCCCCCAAAGGAAAGTCCAGACAAGATATTTTACTGCAGTATTCTACCAAACATATAAGGAAGAACCAATGTCAATCCTTCTCAAATGACTGCAAAATATTGAAGAGGAGGGGATTCTCCTTCATTCATTCTATGAGCCAGCATTAGCCTGATACCAAAACCAGAAAAAGATACAGCAAAAAACTACAGGCCAATATCCCTCATGGATATAGATACAAAAATCCTCAACAGAATACTAGCAAACTGAATGCAACAGCACATAAAAAAGATAATACACATGATCAAGTGGGATTTATCGCAAGGATACAAGAATTGCCCAACATACACAGATCAATAAAAGTAATACATCACATCAACAGAATAAAGGACAAAAACCATATGGTCAACTCAATAGATGCAGAAAAAGCATTTGTTAAAATTCAATATCCATTCATGATAAAAAGTCTCAACACACTAGGCATAGAAGGACCATACCTTAAAGTAATAAAGGCTATATATAACAAACCACAGCTAACATTATCCTAAATGGGAAAAAGTTGAAAGCTTTTCCTCTAATAACTAGAAAAAGACAAGGATACCCACTTTCACTACTCCTGTTCAATGTGCTACTGGATGTCCTAGCCAGAGCAATTAGGCAATATTTATAGCACTTAATGCCTACAAAAAAAACAAAAGATGTGTCAAATTAATAACTTCATCTTCCACCTTAAGAAACTAGTAAATGAAGAGCAAAGTGAACTCAAAGTAGGCAGAAGAAAGGTCTCAAATCAATGACTATGCTTTTTCCTTAAAATGCTAGAAAAATAAGTGCAAATTAAACTCAAAGTAAGTAAAATAATAAAGATCAGCTTAGAAATCAAATGAAATAGAAAAGAGAAAAAAACCAAAATCAATAAAATCAAAATCTGATTCTTTTGAGAAGATCAATAAAATTGATAAATAGCTATCCAGACTTGTCTCTGATAAAATAGACTTTAAACCAACAAAGATCAAAAGAGACAAGGACATTACATAATGGTAAAAGGATCAATGCATCAAGAAGAGCTAACAATCCTAAATATATATGCACCCAATACAAGAGCACCCAGATACATAAAGCAAGTTCTTAACGACCTACAAAGAGCCTGAGACTCCCACACAATAATAGTGGGAGACTTTAACACTCCACTGTCAATATTAGACTGATCAATGAGACAGAAAATTAACAAGGATATCCAGAACTTGAACTCAGACCTGGACCAAGCAAACCTAATAGACATTTACAGAACTCTCCACCCCAAATCCACAGAATATACATTCTTCTCAGCACCACATCACACCTACTCTAAAATTGACCACATAATTGGAAGAAAATCACTCCTCAGCAAATGCAAAAGAACAGAAATCATAACAAACAGTCTCTCAGACCACAGTGCAATCAAGTTAGAACTCAGAATTCAGAAACTAACTCAGAACCACACAGCTTCATGGAAATTGAACAACTGGCTCTTGAATGTTGACTGGATAAACAAAGAAATGAAGGCAGAAATACAGATGTTCTTCGAAACCAACGAGAGCAAAGACACGACATACCAGAATCTCTGGGACACATTTAAAGCAGTGTCTAGAGGAAAATACACAGCAATAAATGCCCACATGAGAAGCAAGGAAAGTTCTAAAATTGACACCGTATTGTCAAAATTGAAAGAGCTAGAGGAACAAGATCAAAAAAATTCAAAACCTAGCAGAAGACAAGATAACGAAGATCAGAGCAGAACTGAAGGAGACAGAGACACATAAAACCCTTCAAAGATCAATAAATCCAGGAGCTGGTTTATCGAAAAGATCAACAAAATAGATCACTAGCCAGATTAATAAAAAAGAGAAGAGAGAAGAATCAAATAGATGCAATAAAAAACGATAAAGGGGGATATCACCACAGATTCCACAGAAATACAAACCATCATCACAGATTATTAAAAACAACTCTATGCACATAAACTAGTTAAACTGGAAGAAATGGATAAATTCCTGGACACTTGCATCCTACCAAGCCTAAACCAGGAAGAAGTCGAAACCCTGAATAAACCAATAACAAGGGCTGAAGTTGAGGCAGCAATTAATACCCTACCACCCAAAAAAAGCCCAGGTCCAGATGGGTTCACAGCCAAATTCTACCAGACATACAAAGAGGAGCTGGTACCATTCCTTCTGAAACTATTCCAAACCATCCAAAAAAGAGAGAATCCTTCCCAAATCATTTTATGAGACCAACATCATCCTGATACCAAAACCCGGCAGAGACTCAGCAAGAAAAGAAAACTTCAGGCCAATATCCATGATGAACATAGATGCAAAAATCTTCAATAAAATACTGGCAAACCGATTGCAACAGCACATCAAAAAGCTTATCCACCATGATCAAGTAGGCTTCATCCCGGGGATGCAAGGTTGGTTCAACACATGCAAGTCTATAAACGTAATTCACCACATAAACAGAACCAAAGACAAAAACCACATGATTATCTCAATAGATGCAGAGAAGGCCTTTGACAAAATTCAACACCCCTTTATGCTAAAAACCCTCAATAAACTAGGTATTGATGCAACGTATCTCAAAATAATAAAAGCTATTTATGACAAACCAACAGCCAATATCATACCGAATGGGCAAAAACTGGAAGCATTCCCTTTGAAATCTGGCACTAGATAAGGATGCCCTCTCTCAACACTCCTATTCAATATAGTATTGGAAGTTCTAGCCAGAGCAATCAAGCAAGAAAAAGAAATAAAGGGTATTCAATTAGGAAAGGAGGAAGTCAAATTGTCTCTATTTGCAGACAACATGATTGTATATTTAGAAGACCCCAATGTCTCAGCCCAAAATCTCCTGAAACTGACAAGCAAATTCAGCAATGTCTCAGGATAGGAAATCAATGTGCAAAAATCACAAGCATTCCTATACACCAATAACAGACTTAGGAGAACCAAATCAAGAACAAACTGCCATTCACAATTGCTACAAAGAGAATAAAATACCTAGGCATACAACTAAGAAAGAATGTAAAGGAACTCTTGAAGGAGAACTACAAACCACTGCTCAAGGAAATAAGAGAGGACACAAACAGATGGAGAAATGTTCCATGCTCATGGTTAGGAAGAATCAATATAGTGAAAATGGCCATACTGCCCAAAGTAATTTACAGATTCAATGCTATCCCCATCAAGCTACCAATGACCTTCTTCACAGAACTGGAGAAAAACCACCTTAAACTTCACATGGAGCCACAAGAGGGCCCGCACAGCCAAGTCAATTCTAAGCAAAAAGATCAAAGCTGGAGGCATCACACTACCGGACTTCAAACTATACTACAAGGCTACAGTAATCAAAACAGCATGGTACTGGTACCAAAACAGAGATATAGACCAATGGAACAGAACAGATGCCTCGGAGGCAACACCACACATTTACAAGCATCTGATCTTTGACAAACCTGACAAAAACAAGCAATGGGGAAAGGATTCCCCTGTTTAATAAATGGTGCTGGGAAAACTGGCTAGCCATGTGCAGAAAGCAGAAACTGGACCCCTTCCTGACACCTTACACTAAAATTAACTTCAGATGGATTAAAGACTTAAACATAAGACCTATCACGCCAGTTAGAATGGCGATCATTAAAAAATCTGGAGACAACAGATGCTGGAGAGGATGTGGAGAAATAGGAACACTTTTACACTGTTGGTGGGAGTGTAAATTAGTTCAACCATTGTGGAAGACGGTGTGGCGACTCCTCAAGGACCTAGAAATAGAAATTCCATTTGATCCAGCAATCCCATTACTGGGTATATATCCAAAAGACTATAAATCGTTCTACTATAAGGACACAAGCACACGAAATGTTCATTGCAGCACAGTTTACAATAGCAAAGACCTGGAACCAACCCAAATGCCCATCGATGATAGACTGGACAGGGAAAATGTGGCACATATACACCATGGAATATTATGCAGCCATCAAAAACGATGAGTTCATGTCCTTTGTAGGGACATGGATGAACCTGGAAACCATCATTCTCAGCAAACTGACACAAGAACAGAAAATCAAACACCGCATGTTCTCACTCATAGGCGGGTGTTGAACAATGGGAACACATGGACACAGGGAGGGGGAGTATCACACACTGGGGTCTGTCGGGGGGGGGGAAAAGGGGAGGGATAGTGGGGGGGTGGGGAGTTGGGGAGGGATAGCATGGGGAGAAATGCCAGATATAGGTGATGGGGGAGGAAGGCAGCAAATCACACTGCCATGTGTGTACCTATGCAACAATCTTGCATATTCTTCACATATACCCCCAAACCTAAAATGCAATAAAAAAAATAAAAAAATAAAATAAAATAAAATAAAAAAAATAAAAAATTACAATGCAAAAAAAAAAAAAAAAAAAAAAAGACCTATCACCATAAAATCCCTAGAAGAAAACCTAGGCAAAACCATTCAGGACATAGGCATAGGTAAGGACTTCATGACCAAAACACCAAAAGCATTGGCAGCAAAAGCCAAAATAGACAAACGGAACCTAATCAAACTCCACAGCTTCTGCACAGCAAAAGAAACAGGCATTAGAGTGAATCGGCAGCCAACAGAATGATAAAAAATTTTTGCAATCTACCCATCTGACAAAGGGCTAATATCCAGAATCTACAAAGAACTAAAACAGATTTACAAGAAAAAAACAAACAAACCCATTCAAAAGTAGGTGAAGGATATGAACTGACACTTTACAAAAGAAGACATATATGAGGCCAACAAACATATGAAAAAATGCTCATCATCACAGTCATTAGATAAATGCAAATCAAAACTACATTGAGATACCATCTCATGCCAGTTAGAATGGCGATCATTAAAAAATCTGGAGACCACAGATGCTGGAGAGGATGTGGAGAAATAGGAACACTTTTACACTGTTGGTGGAAGTGTAAATTAGTTTAACCATTGTAGAAGACAGTGTGGCAATTCCTCACGGACCTAGAAATAGAAATTCCATTTGACCCAGCAATCCCATTACTGGGTATGTATTCAAAGGATTATAAATCGTTCTACTATAAGGACACATGCACATGAATGTTCATTGCAGCACTGTTTACAATAGCAAAGACCTGGAACCAACCCAAATGCCCATCGATGATAAACTGGACAGGGAAAATGTGGCACATATACACCATGTAATACTATGCAGCCATAAAAAACGATGAGTTTGTGTCCTTTGTAGGGACATGGATGAACCTGGAAACCAACATTCTCAGCAAACTGACACAAGAATAGAAAACCAAACACTGTATCTTCTCACTTATAGGCGGGCGTTGAAAAATGAGAACACATGGACACAGGGAGGAGAGCATCACACACTGGGGTCTGTTGGGGGGAAATAGGGGAGGGGACAGCAGGGAGTGGGGGAGTTGGGGGAGAGATAGCATGGGGAGAAATACTAGATATAGGTGATGGGGAGGAATGCAGCAAATCATACTGCCATGTTTGTACCTATGCAACAATCTTGCATATTCTTCACATGTACCCCAAAACCTAAAATGCAATAAAAGAAAAAGAGTACAATGAAAAAAAAATAGCTATCCAGACTTATCAAGAGGAAAAGAGAAACAAATTTTAAAATACTGGGAATGACAGAGAAAATATTATTACAAATTCTATGAATATTAAAAAGGATAATAAAGGAATATTGTGAAAAACTTTGCCAATAAATCCAACAATTTAGGTGAAGTGGAAAAATTCTTTGAAAGATGCAAACTGCCAAAGTTCAATCAAGAAAAATAGAGAACACTTACCTGGCAGGGGAGATACCATGATCATGAAGGTGGTTTTCCCAGGGCAAGGCTTATCCATTGCACTCCGGATGCGCTGACCCCTCCGATTTCCCCAAATGTGGGAAACTCGACTGCATAATTTCTGGTAGCGGGGAACTGCGTTCGCACTTTACCCTGGTTATTTTTTTTTTAAATTAAAAAAGAAAAAATAGATAACATAAATAAGTATATCTATTGACTAAATAGAATTTATAGTTTAAAATTCTCCTAAAAGAAAACTTCAGACTCAGGTAATTATACCATATACCAAACATATAACACCTATTCTACATAAACCTTTCCAGAAAACCGAAAAGAAAATACTTTCCAATTCATTTTACAAGACCAGCCTTATTCTGCCCCCCCAAAATATGAAAAGAACATTACAAGGAAAGAAAATCATAGAAAAATATACCACATGAGCTCAACAGAGGGTAAAAGCTCTAAACAAAATGTTAGGAATTTGAATCCAATAATATACAAAAAGGCATAATATATTATGACCAATCATAGCATACTCCAGAAATGTAAGGTTGGTTTAACATTTGAAAATCATATGATTATCTC
Source organism: Ateles fusciceps (assembly GCA_036589455.1). Classification (NCBI taxonomy): domain Eukaryota; kingdom Metazoa; phylum Chordata; class Mammalia; order Primates; family Atelidae; genus Ateles; species Ateles fusciceps. The sequence goes on along the minus strand of JAZHEH010003356.1, from coordinate 4,503,241 downwards.
AACAGACATGAAAAGCACCTGATAGTATTTAAAATAATTCACAATAAAAATTTCCAGCAAAGTAGGAATAGAAGGAAACATCTTCAAACTGACAAAAGGCTTCTACCAGAAACCTACAGCTAATATTATTTTTTATGGTCAAATGCAGAATGATTATTCCCCCTGAACCCCTATGCCATCTAAGGTTAAGAAAAAGACAAGAATGTCCACTCCCACCACTTCCATTCAGCACTTCATTGAAGGGTCACAATAAGGCAAGAAAAAGAAATTAAAGGTATCCAGATGAGAAAGAAAGAAAGCAAGCTATTTTTTATTCACAGATGATATTATCAGCTATGCAGAAAATCTGATTGAATCTACAAAAAAGCTGCTAAAACTAATGAGTGAATCAAGCGAGATTGCATGATATGAGATCAAAATATAAAAATCAATTGTATTCCATATATTAGCAATAAACAATGAGAAATTGAAATAAAAATACCTTTTACAATAGCCTAAACAAATAGGGGTTAAGAATAAATCTAACAAAAGATGTTCAAAGCCTATTCTCTGGAAATTAAAAACCATTCCTGAAAGAAATTTATTTAAAAAACTCCATAAAGGCTTTTATTAACTAAAACCATAAACAAAAGGGAGGATATACTGAATTTATGGGTTGGAAGACTTGATAATGCTAAGATGTCACTTTTCTTCAAGCTGATCTACAGATTCAATGCAATACAAGTCAAAATCCCAGCAGGCTTTTTTTTTTTTTTTTCAGTAGAAATAGACAAATCTGAAATTCACTTGGAAATGCTAAGGATGTAGAATAACCAAATCAACTTTTAAAAATAAGAACACAGTCAGAGGAGAAACAATACCTCATTTTGAGGCATATTATAAAACTACATTAGTTAAGACAGTGCGATATTGATATCAGGATAGGCAGATAGAATGATGAAACACAATAGAGGATCTAGAAATAGATTCACACATATGTGGATGTATTTGGGTTTTTAAAATTTTTTTCTAAATTTTTAAACTTTAAAAGTCATCACTAACCATATATGGATTTTGGACAACATTGTGAGGGAAATGCAATAGAGAAAAGATTTTGACTCTTCAACAAATGGTGCTAAAACAATTGTTTACAATATGCAAATAAATAAACTTCAAAGCACATCTCACAATAATTCAAAAATTAATTCAAAATGGACCATATATTTAAATTTAAAGCCTGAGTCTATAAGATTTCTAGGAGAAAATGTAGAAAAAACCTTTTTTGACTTCAGATTAAACAAATACACCTTAGACACCATACAAATGGATAAACTGAATGTCATCAAAATTAAAATGCCATACCTTTGAAGGATACTGTTAAGAGAATGACAATACAAGCCACAGACTAGAAGGAAATGCTTTTAATACATATATCCGGTAAAGGAATTTATCAGAATATTAAGAACTCTCAAAACATATAAAAAAGGAATTGATGGGCCAAATATTGGAATAGGCATTTTGCCATGGAAGTTATATGGATAGCAAATAAGCACATGGAAAGATTCACAGCATCATGTGTCATTAGGGAAATTCAGATTAAAACCAGAAGATGATATCATTTCACACTTATTAAAATGGCTGAAATTAAAAAGACTGCCCATGCCAAGTACTGGCAAAAATGCGAGCAATTAGAGCCCTCATAAACTGCTGATGGGAACATAAAATGGCACAACCAATCTGGAAAACAAACTGTTAGTTTTTTCAAAAGCTAAACATTCACCTACCATATTATATAGTTATTCTACTCCTAGGTATTTACCCAAGAGTGAAGCCATATATTCAAAAGTATGCACAACTTTGCAGCTCTCTTTATAATAGCACCAAATTGGAAATAACCTAGATATCCATCAGTAGTTGAATGGATAAAAAAAATTATGGTACATCCAAATAATGGAATATTATTGACCAATAAAAACAAATCAACTACTGAAACATACTATAACAAGGATAAATTTCAACGTAATAAATATGGATGAAAAAACTAGAAAGAAAAGACTATGTACATCTGATTCCATTTACTGAAAATTCTGGAAAATGTATACTAATCTATAGTCACGGAAAGAAAAATCAGTGATTACCTGGGAACAGGGTGGATTATGCACAGGAAGAAGTAGAGTAAGGGATTGGAAAAGGAACAAGGAAACTTTTGAGAGTGATGGGTATCTTCATTATCTTGATAGTTTCATGAATGTATGCCTATACAAAACTTATCAAATTTGACTATACCCTGTGAGGATGGATGAAATAGAAATAATGACAAAACCCAAGGTCAATGAGGATGTAGGGCAATTGTAACTCATACATTGCTACAGGTAGTGTAAATTGATAAAAATCATTTTGGAAAACTCCACAATGTTTATCTACTATCAAATACTGCATACCTTGTCTTCATACTACCTACCCTATGACCCATCAGTTTCACTTCTGGACATATATAACCAACAAAATTAGTCTTTTTTTTTTTTTTTTTTTTTTTTTTTTTTTGAGATAGGGTCTTGCTTTCTCACTTAGGCTGGAGTGCAGTGGCACAATAACTGTTATCTTCAGTGGCTCACTGCCAATTTCCCAGGGAGCTCAAGTGGTCCTCCTGCCTCAGTTTTCTGAGTGGCTGCGACTACAGGTGCATACCACCCTGCCTAGATTTTTTTTTAAATTTGTTTTTTGTAGAGACAGAGTCTCACTGTGTTGCCCTGGCTGATCTCAAACTCCTGGTCTCAAGTGATCTTCTTGCCTTGGCCCCCAAAAGTGCTGGGATTACAGGCATGAGCCATCATGCCTGGCCTCGTTTATTTTTTTAACCATGAAAAAAATGTACAAGAATGTTTATAACAGCCTTATTCATGATTAGTGACTGAAAGCAGCCTATGTTTATGATCCATATAGTAGATAAGTAAATTGTGATATGTTCACAACTATGAAATCTATTGACATACACAACACAGATGAGTCTCACAGATATAATGTTAAGCAAAAGAAGCCAGTTACAAATAATACATACCGTATATATGTTTTCTATTGCTGCTTTAACAAATTGCCACAAACTAAGTGGTTTAAAACAACAAAATGTATTATCTTATAGATCTGGAGTCAGAAGTCCAAAATCAGTTTTGCTGAGCTAAAATTAATGTGTCAACAGAGCTGTGTTTCTTCTGGAGACTAAAGGTGAGAATTTGTTCCCTTACCTTTTCCAGTTTCTAGGCTCCTGGCCCCTTCTGCCACCTTCAAAGCCTGCAGCATATCATCTCCCAATGACCTTCTCTCTGTACCTCTCCTCTTTTTTCAATATCTGCATCTGTTGTCATTCCTCCTCCTCCTCCTCCTCTTCTTCCTCCTCCTCCTTCTTTTTCTTCCTCTTCCTGTTTTTCTTCTGATGGAGTTTCTTCACTCTTGTTGCCCAGGCTGGAGTGCAATGGTGTGATCTTGGCTCATCACAACCTCCACCTCTTGGGTTCAAGTGATTCTCCTACCTCAGCTTCCCGAGTAGCTGAGATTACAGGCATGTGCCACCATGCCCGGCTAATTTTGTATTTTTAGTAGAGATGGGGTTTCTCCATATTGGTCAGGCTGGTCTCAAACTCCCGACTCAGGTGATCCACCCACCTCAGCCTCCCAAAGTGCTGGGATTACAGGTGTGAGCCATCACACCTGGCCATCTCTCCTTCTTTAACTCACCTGTCTCCTGATTTCTTTCATATGGACTCCTGTAATTACACTGGGTTATTAAAACAAATAAGTACAAGTTTATTTGGGTGCAAAAAGTTGATCCATGCATAGTTTTTTCATAATATGCATTGTCATGTATTTTTAAAATCCCTTGTATATGAAGTTGACTGAAATGTCATTACTTGGCACATGACTATAATTTGTTTGCCTTAAAGGACTCTATTTTATTTCCACTAAATAATTAATTATATATTTAAAATTTTATGTGTTATATTATTCAGGGAGGAATGTGTTAGAATGAGCTAGGTTATACTGCAGTAACACAAACAGCAAAGGCTTAGTAGTTCTTAATAAGTGTCTTTTGCCTGCTCATATCACAGGTCCATTGCAGGTTTGCTGGGAACTCTGCACCATGCCTCCTTACTCATGGAACCTTGCTGATGGAGTATCTACCATCTGGAATGTTGCTGGTAGTCACAGAGGAAAAGAGGTATAAAAAGGTTTGTTCTCACACTGCTAATAAAGACATACCCAAGACTAGGTAATTTATAAAGAAAAGAGGTTTAATTGACTCACAGTTCTACATGCCTGGGAAGGCCTCAAGAACCTTACAATCATGGTAGAAGGGGAAGCAAACACATCCTTCTTCTCCATGACGGCAGGAGGAGAAGTGCTCAGCAAACGGGGTTTACTCCCATAACGTGGTGATTATGGGAACTAGAATTTAAGATGAGATTTGGGTAGGGACACAGCCAAACCATATTAAAAGGGTGTTCACAAATGTGCCAGGTTCTTTAATTTTCCTTCTAAAAGTGTGACATGTTACTTCCATCTACATTTTATTGCCCAAGGAAGTCACAAGGCCACAACTAACCTAAAGGGGGTCAGGAAAGTGTAATTCTATCATGTGTCTGAAAGTGGGGAGAGCCAGAAATATTTGGTGAGAAGTACCAATATCAACTACTAGGGGTTTGGATAAGAACTAATACCCAGACTGTGCAAAGAGTCTTAACACTGGTGAAAAAGTGAAAATGACAAGGTAGAAATAAGTAGTAAACTCTGATTCAGTGAGCATCTAATTGCTTCTCAACTCTAAGTTCCTTGAGAGTAGGGATTTTTTTTTTTCTAAATTGTCTTATTGACATGACATAGCCTAGTGACTATGGCATCAGACATACTCAACTTCATGATTTATTTGTTGTATGAACCCATCCATGCTTTTTAGGGAGAAAATAGATTATGCCAGCCCCTATGCCCACAGTTGTACTCAGAGAATAACAGCTATTTTTTACTGAGTTCCCCTTGTACTCTAAGGCTATATGTTTTGGCTGAAACCAGCTAGTTGTTCAACATAACTGTTTTCTTATTTTCTTGGACACATAACTAGAATATAAACAGTTGGATATGGCCACGTGACTAAGTTTCAGAATTGAAATGAGAGTGGGAGTGATGTGTACCATATCCAGGCTGGGCTACTATATCCTCCTGGGCATGATTTTCAGTGCTCTTTCTCCTATTAACCTAATGCAGGCAAACATGGTGATCACAAAAGCCACGTGTGAGAATAGCAGAACCGTAATAGAAGGAGCCTGGATACTTAAATCATTGCTTTGAGAGAAAACCCATTTGCCAATCAGATTCAGCCATTTTGGATTTATCTTGAATAAGAAAGAAACTTCTTTTTTTAAAAAAAATTGTAACTGAGATGGGGTCTTGCTATACTGACCAGTCTGGTCTTGAACTCCTGGCTTCAAGCAATTCTCCCATCTCAGCTCCCTAAAGTGCTGGGAGACATTATTCTTTTTCCTTTGATTGTTAAAGCAGCCAACATTTCCTTAACTGATACAGATGTCTTTGATGAGAGATAAGGTCTTGGTGAGCTGGTGGAGAGGCCCTTTTTTTTCTCTTTTTTTTGTGAGATGCAGTCTCACTCTGTCATCCAGGCTGGGATACATTGGCGCAATTTTGGCTGATGGTAACCTCCACCTCCTGGGTTCAAGTGATTCTCCTGCCTCAGCCTCCCGAGTAGCTGGGATTACAGGCACATGCCACCATGCCCAGATAATTTTTGTATTTTAGTAGAGACAGGGTTTCACCATGTTGGTCTGGCTGGTCTCCTGACTTCAAATGGTCCACCCGCCTTGGCCTTCCAAAGTGCTGGGATTACAGGCGTCAGCCACTGAGCCCAGCCAGAGAGGCCCATTGAGGAGACAATTTGCCCTCAGATTTTGGCAGAAGGTTCTACAAGAAAAGGAATGGTAGGAGGGGAAAGCAAGAAAAAAAAAAAGCAGGAATTCTTTCTTAGAGATGGAGAGTCAGCTCCTGGCCAACTCCATCCCTGTGGAGAGAGCTGATGCTATGGGGTGAGGAGTGGGATTCTTCTCATGTCTGTGTGAACAGATAAGAGTCTTAGGCTATCTGGAGAGCCCCAGTACCCTAATGATGGTGAGCTGAGGGCACTGTGCAAGTAGATGACAGCCACATCAAATGTGAGAATTACCCTCAAATTTTGTTTCCCACATGCTGGAAATCCCCCACTGGGGTATTTCCTCTGAGCTTTAGCATTGACTCCAGAAGATTCCGTTAAATTATATGCAAACTGGATGGGCGTGGTGGCTCACGTCTGTAATCCCAGCACTTTGGGAGGCCGAGGAGGGTGAATCACGAGGTCAAGAGACCATCCTGATCAACATGGTGAAACCCCATCTCTACTAAAAAAAATACAAAAATCAGCTGGGCGTGGTGGCACATGCCTGTACTCCCAGCTACTCAGGAGCTGAGGCAGGAGAATCACTTGAACTAGGGAGCCGGAGGTTGCAGTGACCCGAGATAGCGCCATTGCATTCCAGCCTGGCAACAGACTGAGACTCTGTCTCAAAAAAAAAACAAAACACAATTATATGCAAATTATCAAACAACATAACTAATAAACCCAGAACCATGTTTTAACTAACAGGTAATGTCTGCAATATAAGAAAGCTAGGGATGAAGTGGAAGGAGGCTGGGCAACCATATGTGGGAATTTCTATTTCAGTCCTGACATGGCCAGCTTGATGTGCTAATTTGAGAAAGTCCTTGTAACTCTGTTTCCTAACTTCCTAGTTTTACTCCTTTGTTTCCTAAGAAGGCAACAAATCTAGAGATTCAGCTCAGATGCCATCTTCTTGAAGGCTTCCCTGACCCCCGCCTAGGAGAGGTACCCTGGCAGATTGGGCTCCTCCTCTGTTTTCCCACAGGGGAGCATGCACTGCAGCACCATGGCTGTGTGTCTCTACAACTGGACCGGATAGTCTCAGAAGCAGGAACTATGTTTTACTCACTGTTGAATCTCCAGCGTGTGGCCCAGGGTCTGACTTATCAAAGGTGTGTTGAATACATTAGCAACTTATTTTGCTGGGAGGTTTGTGTCCCACATGAAAAAGAGATCATGGCAATCTTCATCTCAAAAGACAGGATCTGAGCTAGGACCTAAAAGAAGGGAGGGGGAAGAGGGAAGAGGGAATTCCAAGTAGAGGACACCAAATGACCAGGGCCCTCATAAGACTGGATTTGGAACAGCCTTCACAGGATAGTGCAGTGACCCAGAAGCCCCTTGAATTTTGGGTGGCATAGACGTCTCTCAAGGTCTCTCCATGCAGACAATGGGAAGAGGCTGGTGGAAACAGAATCCTGCGCTATTGACCACAGAAATGCCCCGTCACCTCAGGAGCTGTCTGGCTGCTGTCCTCAGGCTTGGGCTGTCATCAGTAATGGCAATATCCAGGGAATAAAATAAATAAAGCGATATTAATATCAGCTCCATTAGAAACACAGGAAATAAATTAATGTTGGCCAAATGGGAAAAGAAAAAATTCAATAGGGAAAGAAATATTATTTTTAATCTTCTGAGAAGGTTTTTATAAACAACAGAAAGGGAAGAAAATACAAACCATGAAAAAGGATCTGCCATCATCCTTTTAACCTTTATTTATTATCACTCATTCTATATCATCCTGAACTGCATAATTTAAAATTTCATTTTAATTTCATATAATTCAATGTATCATATAATTCAACCTAGCCTTTTACAGCATTTTTTTTTTGGCTGAAAACTTTTTAAATGTCTTGGAAGGAAATGTAACCAGGGAGAGGGAGGGTGAGAAGTCCTATAACCTTCTAGAGTAGTCATTTAATTTCCGAGACTGAAAGGTCTGTGCAAAAATATGATAACACTAAAAGCAACAGATACGAACAATGTGAATGTCCCTTAATGGCATGCTGAATCATGTAGCATGTCTATGGCTTGGCTTTCTCTCTGTGTCTTCTGTGCTTCTACTTGAATTCAAATTATTTTAGCCATTTTGGTTGTTTTAGGAGAATATGCCTTCATTTGTTTCACTATGGTATATTCTGAGAGAAAACTTCTCCTTTCTGAGACTTGTCCTATAGGTCGTACCTGAGAGACTTCTAGAGTTTAGGAAGATACTCATATTAGTAGCTAGCATTTACTGAGCATGTACTTTGTGGCAGACATCAACTTAAGTGCCATAAATGCCCTTTGTTAATTAATTCTCGCTGCCTTGTGAGATGGAGGGCATTATTGATCATATTTTATAGAAGAAAACTGAAGCTCAGATTGATTGACAAAATGCCTAAGGTCACATAGCTTCAAGGTCAATGCCCACCTTGACCTTGAAATAGTAGAGTTGTGAGCCCAAGCCCAGCAGATGCCCAAGACTGTGCTTTTAGACTCATTAAAAGGAGGGTAATTAATGAGAGGGACCAGAGAAGTTCCTGACTTCCTTTCTCACATTGCCCCACCAAGACTCCTGCATGAGAGATCCCACTATACCACAGCTTTCTTGAGAAATCTATAATATTTTTCCAAGCAAATAACTTACTTACTTACTGAGAATAAGCATCCTCTGTGTGACCCCTGGCTTTGGAGCAAGGCTGGACCTGTAACACAGTCAGCAAGACCTTTACTTTATCTTACAGTCTCCATTCTGGGTTTAGCTCTGGTCTTATGCTATTGGCTGTAAGCAAATCTGAGTTGGCCTCTGGTTGCTTTTGACTGAGAGATGTGCTGAGATCATCTCCCTATTTAGTAAGTTCATTCATCATTTATTCACTTAGTCACTATGTTAGGATAGGTTAGATTATACCAAAGTAACAAACAGGACGTCTTCTCCAAAACTTGGGGGCATAAAATAGCAAACATTTATTTTTCTGAGATGTATTTTCAATATGAGGTGTCAGAGGGCTTTTACTCAAGTTCCACCTTGACATGTGCTTCCCTGAGATGCAGGGATGAGAACATGCAGCCAGGAGAAGGGAACATAATGAATCACACACTGTCTCTTAAGGGCTCCATTCAGAAATGATGTGTGTCACTGCTACTTACATCTCATTGGCTAAAGCAAATGAGATAACTAAATGTATCTGGAAGGATGTGAGCTGGATTGTTTGCGAATAGCTTTGATGATGGCCATGACACTATTCTGGGCAATGTGGATGCTGTAAAATGTCTTCATACTAATGGGGCAGGTAGTTAATGAACCTGGGAATAAATATAGAGTACAATTTTAAGCTGAATTAAGTGCTATGGAAATTTAAAGGATGAGCAGAGAGTGATGGAGGCAATGGATAGAGGAAACTTTTTTTGATAAGGTATTCAGGAAAGATCTCTCTGAGACATGGCATTTGAGCTAATAATTACAATGAAAAAAAGAGATACAAAAAGATCTAGATGAACATTTCAGGAAGAAGACACGGCATGTGCAAAGATCCTGAGGTGGGAATGGACTTCACATGTTAGAAGGCCAGCAGGCTGAAATGTAATGAGGGAAGGGAAGATGGCTGCTGCTGAGGGCAGAGAGGAGCCAGCTCATGGGAGCCTTAGAGGCTTTGATAAGGACTGTGAATGTAATTGGTGGGTTTTTTAACAAAGGAGTGGCATGAGTTAATTTACACTTTTATAAAGATCATTTGGCTGTTCTGAGAAGAAATTATAGAGGGTGACGATATGAGCAGGGAGACCACTCAGGAGGCTTCCGTCAGCCTAGTGTCCTGTTTTCCTCCCCTGGGAAACCAGAGACAAGTGTCCATGGTTTGGATCTTTCTGCCCTTCAGAGTTGGTCCCCTCAGCTTTCACTGGGTCATCCACACAGGTGAGGCCTGGCTCGGGGGAGATTCTTCCTAAGGGATGCATGTTTTCTGCCCATGCCACAACCAAGAATTTGCAAGGAAGAATGGCACTCAGACTCAGGATCTCATCCCCTAATTGAAGAATAGAGGAGACATGGCTGCAGGGTTGAACTGAGGCCTGTGGAATCTGTTTATGATGGCTGAGAGCCACCCTCACGTTTGATTGCCACAGTTTTTATGTATAAACATAACTGAAAAATAAACTCCTTGCTTTTTAAACAAAATGTTATTTCCAAAATTCCTAAACATTAATTTGCTTAATGCTGCCCTGTTGCAGACCATGTGTTTCGCTTGATGCTTTGGCACGAGAGATGGGCAGAAGGCGCCTCATATATTTGTGTCAGGCTCCATTGGCAGTGGTGTTTGTCAGGGACTGCTTAAGTGACAGCCACAAAACACCTGATTGTAGACCTAGAATTACCTATTATAGAAGAGCAGCTCACGTCTGTATCTGCCATCAGTGATTTGTATATTTCAGCCGAAATGGGCACGAAGCAAATCTGGAAGGAAGTAGATATCCAAATTAGTTCTCCGACCAACCTTTCACAATGGAAACAGGCATCTTCTCTGAAAGTTTCTGTGTGGCGAGTTTACTTGGGGCATTTGTTTGCTGTCTCTATCTTTTCCTCTGCCCAGGTATAAGCACTTAGGCTTAGTTAAACCCAGGGGAAGGGGCCTAATTCAGGCATTGCAAATGATTTTCAATTAGAGAGGATTCATTTCTATTATTTCTGAATCTAGCCCAAATTGGCATTCAATCCTCAAGACCAGAAAAGAGAAATAGATAAACTTCCTCAACATTTGTTCAAAACCCAATTTGACATTTTCTTGGATTAAATCTGAATTATTATGGAAATTAAAAACAATGCATTAAAATAATGAAGAATAAGAAAGACAGCACATTTATAACTCTGCCACTTCTAGAAGCTTATTGTCATGAATGCAATACCTATTTTTTTAATTTTATCTCTTGAGTAGGTAATATTTTTATATGCTTTGAAAATAAAAATATATGCACATATCTGCAGAAATAACAATTAGAAATAGGTTTTTTTTTCTTTTACTTCTCATTTTGGAATAACTTTAGATTGATAAAGAGTTGCAAAGATAGTACAGAGTTCCCAATATACCATTCGCCCAGCTTCCCTTAAAAATGAACATCTTATATAACCACAGTAAATTTGTTAAAATTAAGAAATTAGCATTGGTACACTACTACTGACTAAAGACTTTATTCAGATTTCACCAGTTTTTCTACTCATATTCTTTTGTGTGTTTTAAGATGCAATCCAGGATATCACATGGATTTAGTTGGTGGGTCTCTTTAGTTTTTCTCTGATCTAAGTTTCTCGGTATTTTGTTGTTTGCTATGACCTTAACAGCTTTGAAGAATACTGGTCAGATGTTCTGCAGAATGTCCCTCATTTGGGGTCTATCTTATGTTTTCTTATGATTAGACTAGGGTTGCAGTTTTTGGAAAAGCATATCACAGAGGTAAGGTGCCCCTCTCATTGCATCATATCAGGGGTATGTGACATGCTAAAGCTGATGACTTGGTTAAGGTAGTGTCTACTTTCTTCCAGATTTCTCCACGTAAATTTATTATTTTTCCATTTCCATAATCTGTGATTTGGACACAGGTCATTAGCTCTAGCCTCCCACTCTACAAGAGGGAAATTCTACCTCCTGGAGAAGGGACTTTCCACATGTATTACTTGGAATTCTTCCATAAGGAATATTTATCCCTTAGTCTCTCATTTATTTATTTGATTTCTTTTATATCAATGTAGACTCATGGATATTTACTTTATTATGGAGGTTATAATTCAATACTATTGTAATTAATTTTGTAACTCAAATTGTTCCCTCTTTGGCCATTGGAAGCTCTTTTTAAATGGCTTCTTGGTCCTTTTGACTTGACCCCGTATTTTGATTTTTTTTTTTTTTCTCCTTTGATTGCTTTCTTGGTTTCTGACTTGATGAGATGGTCCAGGCTTATTGTGGAGTTTCCCTCTCTCAGCAATAGAATCAGCCATTTCCCCAAAGAGCCCCGGTTCCTTTCATTAAAGAACGGTATTTAAAGGCTGGGTGTGGTGGCTTATGCCCATAATCCCAGGACTTTGGGAGGCCGAGGCAGGAGGATTACCGGAGCCCGAGTGACTAGCCTAGACAATAGAGGGAGACCCCATCTCTAAAAAAAAAAACAGAAAAAGAAAGAAAGAAAAAAAAACAATTAGCTGGACCTGGAGATAGGTACCTCTTAGTCCTGGCTACCGTGAAGGCTGAGGTGGGACGATTGCTTGAGCCCAGGACGACAAGCCTGCAGTGAGCTGTAATCATGCCACTGTACTCCAGCCTGGGTGACAGAGTGAGACTGTGTCTCCAAAAAAGAGAGAGAGAGAGAGAATATTTAGAAGTCAAAATCTGGGCAGTAGTGTGCTTGTTGCTAGTAGGGTATCACTGCTTTTTGTTCTCAGTGAACAAAGCAAGGAAATAATCAATATATATATACAAATTGATACCTGTCTCACTCTTACAACAGCCAGGAGTTCACACTTAACATCTCTGGCTCTAACCCACAGGAGAAATGGTCCAGAGTCCATCTCTGACTCCTATCCACAGGATATATTGTAGTCTTCCACCCTTAATTATTTGTAATTCCTTTCTATGATAGTGAGAAAATTGGCTTCTATTATCTACAATGTATTTATTTTGTTCAATCCAGCATACACTAAGTTTCAGGATTGCCAACCCATATGCCACTGAGAAATACATGTATCAAATAGAATAGTAGTGTTTGCACGTAATTCCTTTGTCTCTGGCCTTAGTGTCCAGCTCACACACCACTTTCCAAAGCTACTTAGGTCAGCTCCTTTTTACTGTCCTCTTTTCAGTGAAGTTATGTCATACATTGAGAATACAGTTAGATTCATTTGTCTTAGTCTGCATTCCACCCTGGGATCCCTTCACTTTCTGCTTTAGTGTTTTTTAAATTAGCATACAGTAACATTCATACTGTACTGTGTACAGTTCTGTGAGTTTCGACAAATGCCTCCACCACCCTACGACCCTACAGAGCTGACATGCCCTTGTGTGGCCCTTTGTAATCAGCCCTTCCCCTCTCCCCCCAAACAACCACTGATTTGTTTTCCATCCCTAGAGTTTTATATATACTTACCACTTTTCCTTCACATTATTTTAAAATTCAGGTAGCTCCTTGTTACATGGACTTAGATACATCATAGTCCACATCTTCTCAATGTTGAATGTGTTAAAGGATATCTATCTGCAGTAAGAAAACTAAGACATTGCTTGGGTACACACCAGCTCCAATATTTACTAACTGTAGGGCTGTGATCAAATTGCTTAACATTTCAATGTCTCAGTTTCTTTATTTCTAAAGTGAGGATGATAATAATAATACCTGTTTTCTAAGATTGTTGTGTGAAAAAAAAAATGGGCTGATATATGGAAAGTTCTCAGAATGGGGCTTAGAACATAGCAAGCACTCCAAAATGTTAGTTGTTATTATCATCATTATTGTTAGTAATCTATATGCTGAGTCACCTCATTAAAAGTGAAAAAAATCCTCTTTATTAAGTATTTCATCCACTAAATTACAAGTAGAAAATCTGGTGGTTGGGGAATGGAAACTATTTTTTTCTTGCTTATTGATACTGCTCTTTTCTTTATAGTTTAACTCTTGCTCACTAAACAGACAACACACAGATATAAGAATTTATTCATGACTTAGTACTGTAATGGCAACCAATTTTCTCTTTTTTTTTTTTTTTTTTGAGACAGAGTCTCGCTCCATCGCCAGGCGCTAGACTGGAGTGCAGTGGCACGATCTCGGCTCACTGCAACCTCCGCCTCCTGGGTTCAAGCAATTCTCCTGCCTCAGCCTCCTCAATTTTCTTATTACTTGCTATTGCTAGCACATGGTAGATACTCAACATCTAATGGCAGCCTCAATGAATGGGACCTCCCTGTGTGCTGCTGGTCCTTGGAAATACAAAGCTGAATGAGTTCTGGTCCTTCAGCTGAGCAAGTGAGACAGGCAGGCAAGTGCTATGACCAATGCCTCCACCTCCCAGAGGTAGGCTTGGCTGGCTTTTCCTGAGTGGGATGCATAGTCGGCACTTGGAGACAGGTCTCCAAGGAGGATTGGAAAGCTCCTTTGTGGATAAGATGGGAAAAGGGATTCTAGCAGGGAACCTAACACATGTAAGTTTCTGGAGGCTTGAGAGATCTCAGTATGTTCCAAGAATGACAAGTAGATGATGTGGCTGAAAGTGGAACGCTTCGTGATGGGAGGCAGGAGCTGAGGCCAGTGTGGAAGCCAGGGCCAGATCTTGAAGGTTTTTATGTTTTATGCTGAGGAGCTTAGAATCTCTTATCAGGGGAGTTGAAGCCAGGGGAAGACTTTTGAGCAATGGGATAGAAAGGTCAAGTTTGTGTTCAGTGGATCAATGAGGTTGCAATAGTGAGAATGGATAAGAGGTGGTAGGCAGGTGTTTCAGAAGCAGAGAGTCCAACTGGAAGCCATTGGCGCTATCTAGAAGAGAGATGGCTGTGGTCTGAACTGGAACAGTGGGGAGGAAGAATGGAAGGGAGGGGGCAGTTGAAAGACATTTTGATGGTATATCTGATAGTATTTTGAGATGAATTATATACAGTAGACTGAGGACAGAAAGGAGTGGAGAAAGTAACAGCTTGTGTGCCTACTTGGGTAAACTACTGGATGGTATACTCATTCCTGGACATAAGACTTAGGCCTGGGTGAATAGGTTTTGGGGTGAAAGTAGGAGTGAAAGAATGAGTTCAGGTACACACAAACATAAACATTGCATATACCTATGCACATGTAATGCATACACATCATTCATTCACCAATAATTATTGACATTACAACAGGAAACACAGAATCAAAAGTGACAGGGAAAGTTCTGTGCGTGCTTGAAATAAACATGAGGATATGTCTTCCCAGGAATGTTCAGATTGAGGTTGAGGCCAGGAAAGTGACTAGGTGCATAGTCACTGGCTTGTGGGATGACCTAGCCCTGCTTTGTCTTTAGTCACTGCTGATTGACATGGCGTTTTCCCGCTAATGGTGACTTTCTATTCACAAAGTAACGTATTTTGTGGATGGATATGACCCTGCTGCCCACTGCCCACAGGAGAGACCCTCTGAGTTTCTGTCATCCTTTGGATGGTGACATTTTCACAGCATCAGCTGGTGTGGATTACAGGTACAGCCACAGACCATGGAGCAGAAGGAAACTGTGGACTGGTCCCCCATAAAAATGGAGGCCCTATGACCTTCCCCTTGTCAATGATGCTCTAATCAGTGGAACAAACCAGCAGCACCAGGCAGAAGGTGCTTTATACTCCAGTCACTGCCTGTTTTCCTGAAATAACATGCCTTGTGATATAATGTTGAAATGAAACGCTAGAGTCAGAAGAAAGGTCCTGTGTTATGGAAAGGAAACTTAAAGCACAGAAGCAAAGAGAAAGAGGCCTTCATGCTGACACCTTGAGGGGAACAGGGAGGCTCAGTCCTTTAACTGTGCTGGGTACCCCTTTCCTATCAATGTACATGTGCATTGCGGGGTAGGTGAGAGTTGGTCTCACTCAGCAATGCCAGAAATATAATAGGACACCTTTATGTCAAGCAAAGAGGCACGTTTATTACATAGAAACTTTTGCTCCAAGCTGCAGATGAGAAAAATTCTCTAATCTCACTCAATTTTAATCCTGGATTAAGGCAGATTTGTTAATAAAACACTAGTAAAATCAAGAATAGTTTGCAATTATCTTTAACTTCTATTACTTACATTACAGTATATAGTTTTAAAAATACACACAGATGAAGTAAAGTATGTTTTAAATTCCCTGCACCCTTGAAGAAAGAGTTCAGAAAAATTAAGAGTTCCTGTGATAAAGCCACTACTAAAAAACTCAAGGAAGAGAAGGAAAGAGCGCAGAAGAGAATGGCTCAATTAGGATAATATTTTCAATTTTTGTATAAACAGGCTAATCTAACTCAGAAAGATGACCCCAAACAGTGTTGGCAGAGGGTAATGCTGAGTTTGTTGGGATGAATGTAGTGTATGTTGAACTCAGACACAGATATGCTGACCCAGGCCCTCCCTCCCACCTAAAGGGAGAGCTACATTACCTATGCAGACAAGTGTTTCTGAGGCAAGGCAGGAAGAATAAGCTGTCCTCATGCATCAGCTCTGCACATAGAACTCAGCCAGAAAGAGCATCATATACCTGGTGAATCTGTGAAACTGTGAAGGGGACAGACATGGTTAGACTATTCTTAAACAGTCTGCAGCTCCAGGAAATGCCTTAAGTAGCTACCTCTTTTCTTATTTCTAGAAGCTGGGCTGCTGTTTGTGCCAAGGCAGTGCCAGTTAGAGGGCAAAGAAGCCTTGCTTCTCTGAATCTCTGTGAGGGTGCTTGGATAGCACTCATCAGTGAGAACTCATCACTTTCCAAACATGCTTTCTGTGTAAACTTGTCCACTTTCATTTCCACTTTGCTTTAAATTTAGTTGTGCCCATCTCCTCCTTCTCTGGAAGTGCCCACGGAGCTTCTCTCTTCACTCAGGACTGATGTGGGAGGTGGGGGAGGTTGCAGAGAAACAGCCATTCACAGCCATCCACAAGCAGGACCCAGCTCACATAATACGTTTTGTTTGTTAGCGCAGTTAGCTCAGACAACATTGAGGGGAAAGGAATACACTTCACATAACAACCCAGATTTATGGCTCCTAAAAAATTTGAGAGCTGTGGTAACCCTGAGCTGCGTTCCAACCGGGCAGCAATCTGCAGAAGGGCAGAGGCAGCTTCCCATTGGATCAGGTGGTGTCCACATACTTCATGCTGTCTGGCCACATGACTCCCTGCTTCCCACTCATCTCTGATGTAAGGGTCAATGCCACTGAATCCTCTGCTAGTGCTGTTGTTCACCTTACAGAAAGAAGAAATGGACCCTTTCTTGTTCCCATGTTTCTCTCTAATAGACCACTAAGAGGGCATGCCCCTTTTTTTTTAAATTTTACTTTAGGTTCTAGGGTACATGAGCACATCATGCAGGATTGTTAAATAGGTACAAACATGGCAATGTGGTTTGCTGCCTCCATCCCCCCATCACCTATATCTGGCATTTCTCCCCATGTTATCCCCTCCCCGACCTCCCCACCTCCTCGGTGTCCCTCCCTTGGCTCCCCTCAACAGACCCAAGTGTGTGATGCTCCCATGTCCATGTGTTCTCATTGTTCATTACCCATCTATGAATGAGAACATGTGGTGTCTGATTTTCTGTTCTTGTCAGTTTGCTGAGAATTACAGTTTCCAGATTCATCCATGACCCTGCAAAGGACACAACTCATCATTTTTTATGGATGCATAGTATTCCATGGTGTATATGTGCCACATTTTCCTTGTCCAGTCTATCGTCGATGGGCATTTGGTTGGTTCCAGGTCTTTGCTACTGTAAACAGTGCCACTATGAACATACGTGTGCATGTGTCTTTATAACAGAATGATTTATAATCCTCTGGGTATATACCCAGTAATGGGATTGCTGGGTCAAATAGAATTTCTATTTCTAGGTCCTTGAGGAATTGCCACACTGTCTTCCACAATGGTTGAACTAGTTTACACTCCCACCAACAGTGTAAAAGTGTTCCTATTTCTCTACATCCTCTCCAGCATCTGCTGTCTCCAGATTTTTTAATGATCGCCATTCTAACTGGCGTGAGGTGGTATCTCAATGTGGTTTTGATTTGCATTTCTCTAATGACCAGTGATGATGAGCATTTTTTCATATGTTTCTTGGCCTCATATATGTCTTCTTTTGAAAAGTGTTCATATCCCTCCCCAACTTTTGGATGGGTTTGTTTTTTCTTGTAAATCTGTTTTAGTTCTTTGTAGATTCTTGATATTAGCCCTTTGTCAGATGGGTAGATTGCAAAAATTTTTTACCATTCTGTTGGTTCCCGATTCACTCTAATGACTGTTTCTTTTGCTGTGCAGAAGCTGTGGAGTTTGATTAGGTCCCATTTGTCTATTTTGGCTTTTCTTGCCAATGCTTTTGGTGTTTTAGTCATGAAGTCCTTGCCTATGCCTATGTTCTGAATGGTTTTGCCTAGGTTTTCTTTTAGGGTTTTTATGGTGTTAGGTCTTTTGTTTAAGTCTTTAATCCATCTGGAGTTAATTTTAGTGTAAGGTGTCAGGAAGGGGTCTAGTTTCTGCTTTCTGCACATTGCTAGCCAGTTTTCCCAACACCCTTTATTAAACAGGGAATCCTTTCCCCATTGCTTGTTTTTGTCAGGTTTGTCAAAGATTAGTTGGTTGTAGATATGTGGCATTGCCTCCAGGGCCTCTGTTCTGTTCCGTTGGTCTATATCTCTGTTTTGGTACCAGTACCATGCTGTTTTGTTTACTGTAGCCTTGTAGTATAGTTTGAAATCAGGTGGCGTGATACCTCCAGCTTTGTTCTTTTTGCTTAGGATTGTCTTGGCTATGCAGGCTCTCTTTTGGTTCCACATGAAGTTTAAGGTTGTTTTTTCCAGTTCTGTGGAGAAGGTCATTGGTAGCTTGATGGGGGATAGCATTGAATCTGTAAATTACTTTGGGCAGTATGGCCATTTTCACTATATTGATTCTTCCTAACCATGAGCATGGAATGTTTCTCCAGCTGTTTGTGTCCTCTCTTATTTCCTTTAGCAGTGGTTTGTAGTTCTCCTTGAAGAGGTCCTTTACATCCTTTGTTAGTTGTAGTCCTAGGTATTTTATTCTCTTTGTAGCAGTTGTGAATGGGAGTTCGCTCTTGACTTTGCTCTCTGTTAGTCTGTTATTGGTGTATAGAAATGCTTGTGATTTCTGCACATTGATTTTGTATCCTGAGACTTTGCTGAAGTTGCTTATCAGTTTAAAGAGATTTTGGGCTGAGAAGATAGGGTCTTCTAAATATACAATCATGTCATCTGCAAATAGAGAAAATTTTACTTTCTCTTTTTTCTAATTGAATACCTTTTATTTTTTCTTCTTGCCTAATTGCTCTGGCTAGAACTTCCAATACTATATTGAATAGGAGTGGTGAGACAAATCCTCATCTAGTGCTGGATTTCAAAGGGAATGTTCTCAGTTTTCACCCATTCAGTATATTGGCTGTTGGTTTGTCGTAAATAGCTTTTATTGTTTTTAGATATGTTCCTTCAATACCTAGGTTATTGAGAGTTTTTAGCATAAAGTGCTGTTGAATTTTGTCAAAGGCCTTCTCTGCATCTGTTGAGATAATCATGTGGTTTTTGTCTTTGGTTCTGTTTATGTGGTGAATTATGTTTATAGACTTGCATACGTTGAACCAGTCTTGCATCCCTGGAATGAAGCCTACTTGATTGTGATGGATAAGCTTTTTGATGTGCTGTTGCAATCGGTTTGCCGGTATTTTATTGAAGATTTTTGCATCTATGTTCATCATGGATATTGGCCTGAAATTTTCTTTTTTTGTTGAGTCTCTGCCGGGTTTTGGTATCAGGATGATGTTGGTCTCATAAAATGATTTGGGAAGGATTCCCTTTTTTTGGATTGTTTGGAATAGTTTTAGAAGGAATGGTACCAGCTCCTCTTTGTATGGCTGGTAGAATTCAGCCGTGAACTGGTCTGGACCTGGACTTTTTCTGGTTGGTAGGCTATTAATTGCTGCCTCAACTTCAGCCCTTGTTATTGGTCTATTGAAGGTTTCAGCTTCTTCCTGGTTTAGGCTTGGGAGGGTGCAAGCGTCCAGGAATTTATCCGTTTCTTCCAGGTTTACTGGTTTATGTGCATAGAGTTTTTTGTAGTAATCTCTGATGATGGTTTGAATTTCTGTGGCATCTGTGGTGATATCCCCTTTATCGTTTTTTATTTCATCTACTTGATTCTTCTCCCTTTTCTTTTTTATTAATCTGGCTAGCAGTCTGTCCATTTTGTTGATCTTTTCAAACAACCCGCTCCTGGATTTATTGATTTCTGAAGGGTTTTTTGTGTCTCTATCTCCTTCAGTGCTGCTCTGATCTTAGTTATTTCTTGTCTTTTGCTAGCTTTGAGTTTTTTTGATCTTGCTCCTCTAGCTCTTTCAATTTTGATGATAGGGGTGTCAATTTTAGATCTTTCGTCGCTTCTCGTGTGGGCATTTACTGCTGTATATTTTCTTCTAGACACTGCTTTAAATGTGTCCCAGAGATTCTGGTATGTTGTGTCTTTGTTTTCATTGGTTTCAAAGAACATCTTTATTTTTGCCTTCATTTCATTGTTTATCCAGTTGACATTCAGGAGCCAGTTGTTCAGTTTCCTTGAAGTTGTACTGTTCTGAGTTAGTTTCTTAATTCTGAGTTCTAATTTGATTGTACTGTGGTCTGAGAGACTGTTTGTTATGATTTCCATTGTCTTGCATTTGCTGAGGAGTGATTTACTTCCAATTATGTGGTCAATTTTATGGTAGGTGTGATGAAGTGCTGAGAAGAATGTATATTCTGTGGATTTGGGGTGGAGATTTCTGTAGATGTCTATTAAGTCCGCTTGGTCCAGATCTGAGTTCAAGTCCTGGATGTCCTTGTTAATTTTCTGTCTCATTGACCTGTCTAATATTGACAGTGGAGTGTTAAAGTCTTCCATTACTATCGTGTGGGAGGCTAAGACTCTTTGTAGGTCGTTAAGAACTTGCTTTATGTACCTGGGTGCTCCCATATTGGGTGCGTATATACTTAGGATTGTTAGCTCTTCTTGATGCATTGATCCTTTTACCATTATGTAATGCCCTTCTTTGTCTCTTTTGATCTTCGTTGGTTTAAAGTCCATTTTATCAGACACTAGGATTGCAACTCCTGCTTTTTTTTTGCTCTCCATTTGCTTGATAAATCTTCCTCCATCCCTTTATTTAGAGCCTATGTGTGTCCTTGCATGTGAGATTGGTTTCCTGAATACAGCATACCGAGGGGTCTTGACTTTTTATCCCATTTGCCAGTCTGTGTCTTTTGATTGGGGCATTTAGCCCATTTACATGTAAGGTTAATATTCTTATGTGTGAATTTGATCCTGTCATTTTGATGCTAGCTCAATGTTTTGCCAGTTAGTTGACACATTCTTTTCATTGTATCCATGGTCTTTGCCATTTGGTATGTTTTTGGAGTGGCTGGTACTGGTTGTTCCTTTCCTTGTTTAGTGCTTCTTTCAGGAGCTCTTGTAAGGCAGCCCTGGTTGTGACGAAATCTCTCAGCAATTGCCTGCCAATAAAGGATTTTCTTTCTCATTTGCTTATGAAGCTTAGCTTGGCTGGATATGAAATTCTAGGTTGAAAGTTCTTTTCTTTAAGGATGTTGAATATTGGCCCCCGCTCTCTTCTGGCTTATAGGGTTTCTGCCAAGAGATCCGCTGTGAGTCTGATGGGCTTCCCTTTGTGGGTAACCTGACCTTTCTTTCTGGCTGCCCTTAGCATTTTTTCCTTCATTTCATTTCAACCCTGGTGAATCTGATGATTATGTGCCTTTGGGTTGCTCTTCTTGAGGAATATCTCTGTGGTGTTCTCTGTATTTCCTGGACTTGAATGGTGGCCTGGCTTGCTAGGTTGGGCAAGTTCTCCTGGATAATATACTGAAGAGTGTTTTCCAGCTTGGATTCATTCTCTCTGTCACATTCAGGTACACATATCAAATGTAGATTTGGTCTTTTCACATAATCCTGTATTTCTTGGAGGCTTTGTTCATTTCTTTTCACTCTTTTTTCTCTATTCTTGACTTTTCGTTTTATTTTATTGAGTTGATCTTCAATCTCTGATATCCTTTCTTCTGCTTGGTCGATTTGGCTATTGAAACTTGTGTATGCTTTGCCAAGTTCTCGTGCTGTGTTTTTCAGCTCCATCAAGTCATTTATATTCTTCTCTAAGCTGTTTATTTTAGTTAGCATCTCATCTAACCTTTTTTCTAGGTTCTTAGTTTCTTTGCATTGGGTTAGCACATATTCTTTTAGCTCTGAGAAGTTTGTTATTACCCACCGTCTGAAGCCTGTTTCTGTCAATTCATCAGATTCATTCTCCATCCATCTTTGATCCCTAGCTGGTGAGGAGTTGTGATCCTTTGGAGGAGGAGAGGCGTTCTGGTTTTTGGTGTTTTCATCCTTTGTGCGCTGGATTCTTCCCATCTTACTGGCTTTATCTACTTGTGGTCTTTTTAGTTGTTGACTTTCAGATGGGGTCTCTGGGTGGATGTCCTTTTGTTGATGATGAAGTTAATTCTTTCTGTTTTTAAGTTTTCCTTCTAACAGTCAGGCCCCTCTGCTGCAGGACTGCTGGAGGTCCACTCCAGACCCTGCTTGCCTGGGGATCATCTGGAGGGGCTGCAGAACAGTAAGGGTTGCTGCCAATTTCTTCTTCTGTTATCTTCATCCCAGAGGGGTACCTGCCAGATGTCGGCCTGAGCTCTCCTTTATGAGGTGTCTCTTTGGGTATATGGGGGTGGATAGCTGCTTAAGAAGACAGTCTGTCCCTTATAGGAGCTCAATTGCTGTGCTGGGAGCTCTGTTTTTCCATGCAGAGATGCTGGGCAGGTATTTTACGTCTGCTGTAGTGGAACTCATAACCGCCTCTTTTCCCAGGTGCTCTGTCCTAGGAAGGTCGGCTTTATTTATAAGTTCCTGTCATGCTGCTGCCTTTTTTCATAGGTGCCCTGTCCTGCATAGAGTAGTCTAGTCACAGTCTTCCAGCAGAGGTGTTGCTGAGCTGCTGCAGGCTCTGCCGAGCTGCTGTGTGAACTGCCTCAGTAGTGGTGGTCGCCCTTCCCCTCACTGAGCTGGACCATCCTGGGTCCATCTGCACTTGCTGCGAATCCAGAGCATTTCAGATTGCTTGTTTTGTGGGGGTGGTACCCACGGAGCCAGATCGCTGTGCTCCCTGTCTCAGCCTCCTCCCTTTCAGTTGAATGGGTGGCTCTGTCTCCCAGGCATTCCAGGTGCCAGTTGAAACAGCTGCTCATATTTGTGTGGGTTTCTGTGCACCAACCTGGCACCAGCTGAAACCGCCTTGCTGAAAACTCGTGGCTTTTTTCTGCCTGGGAATCTCCTGGTCTGTGGGCAGTGAAAATTTGTTTGGAAATGTGGTGGGCACTCACCCTCTGTGTTGTTCTTGCTGGGAACCGCACTCCGGAGCTGTTCCTATTTGGCCATCTTGGATCCTCCGAGTGCATGCCTCTTACCATGCTTCACTCATTTATGGTACTTGCCTGACCTCTGTCAACATCTGTTTTTGTAATTCCTGCAAGTCTAGGCATGTACATGGCTGAGAGTCTGAGCTCTTTGGGAATTAACAACATCATTTTAGCATATACCATAAGAGCACACATATTTCTCTTGGCTCAAACTGCCGTGTTTTAGTTAGGAGCCATCACTTTCTCCCATCTCTTCATTTCCATCACCAGCTCTAGCAGTTGGCGCTCTTTTCAGAGCCATTTTCACAAGAAAAAAAAAGTGTACAATCACTTCTTGAGGATTATCATGGCCTGGACTTAGAGTAGAGCTGCACTGTGGACTGCTGATTTGCAGGCAGCAGCTGGGCTCACTCATGGGCTTGGTGATTGGCCCTGCCACCCTGATACAGAACAGAATCCTGTTCTGTATCTCAGAACTGTTATAGAACCTGCATCTCAGATTTGATGAGAGGCCGTGGAACTTGGGACACCAACTTGTCCAAATCATAAATGTTAAATCCACAAATCTCCTGGATAAAATTGTGGGGAATAGTTTCTTAGAATTCAGGCATAGCTTTAGGAGGTCCAGAACACTTTAAACTTCTATATAAAATTTCATGTGACTAAGAGGATGTGTTTTTTCAATGATGAGATGGTTGATAACTTTCATTAGACTCTGAAAATACTTTATGTTTCAAAATAGTTAATGACTGTCAGTGTTCTGTGTGTATTTTCACCCCATCTTATTCCACCAAATTTAAGGTTATTTGGGAAAAATGTCTACAACATTAAAGTTGTAAATTAGAACCAAGTGTTAAAAATGAGGGCTGGTTCAACTGATCTGGCTGGTTGGAATTAGAACTCCTTACCTCTGATCCTGTCATATGTCTCTCTTGTATCATTCATTATTCATGGTCATCAGGGTGCTAGTAAATCCAGGCTGTAGCTCCCAGCAGGTTCTTAGAGGAGTAATGACTTTGGGAAGGAACCACATCTCTGGGGCATATCGGAGAGAAGAGAAGGAGTTGACAACTCTTTCTCAGAAGCAAAACTGGGAAATCGTGTGTATGCACAGGTATAGGTATGTTTATGTGTATGTACAATTGTATTTAGTTGTGTGGAAAAATATGTGTGAGTTTGAAAATATGAGTGTGTGTATATGGTAATGTGCACACAACTACATCAACTACATATGTGAGTGAGCTTCATTATGTGTTTGTGTTCAGATTTGAGTGTACATACAGGTGTATCACATCCACAAATACACAGAATATTGAGGATGAGAAAGGGCAAGGCCTAGGAGAAATATAATAAGTAAAGAGAGGAGACAAAAATTCCCTGGGAATATTTTTAAAGTAATGAAGAGCATAAACAGTATTTCAAGATATCTTCAATGAGCTAAATATATATGTGAGTTCTATTGGTGATAAAGTCACAGGTACTGCTAATACTACTACAGTTTGTTGCCTACATTAATAATAGAAGGGAACATTAAATTTCAGTTTCAGCTAGTAAAAATGAAGATGTAAAATTTCCCATTAAAAGTTATGAACCCTCTGAAATATATTCACAGCCCTTATTTAAGTGCCCATTTAACCTGTGTTAAGAAACCCTGATTGAGACAGTCACGACCAACATTTTAAAGGAAAATACAGAATAGAATGGAAAACATCAGAAAATATTTCACATAGGAAGAATAAGTATTAAGTGAATATATTGTTTCAGTTACTAGGTGGTGTGTGTGTATGTGTGTGTGTGTGGTCATGATGTGAAAACAGGCAATACAGGAAAACATTATGCCAGGGAATTAAATTTAAATAAATCATAAATGTCTTGGAATACCAGGAATTACAGGAGACACCTGACTAGGGTTCAGTTTTAGAAAGCTTTTTTCTGATAGCTGTAAGAAGGATGGACCAGAAGGGGGTGAGGCAGAAGGAAGACAGCTGTTAAGAGGTAACGTACCATGAAATGAGGGGAAGAGGAGAGTATCTGGAATGGCAAAAAGCAAGGTGGGGCTGGGATAGGTTCCAAGGCTACGAAGGAGGTAGAATCTAGGGATTTGGTGACTCATTAGATGTAGTAGATGCGGCAAAGAAAGGAGTCTTGTTTGCTTCCGGTATTCTTATCTAGGTACTTAAGGGGATGAACATGCCCATATGAGACAGAGCTCACAGGAGCACGAACAAGTCTGAGGGAGAAAGAGAGGAGTTTGGTTTTAGAAATGCTGATTTTTGACACTCCAATCTGGGATGTCACAACCGCTCTAGATCTCAGTTTTGTCATTTCTGAAATGTAGTATTTTTGTCTAAAAAAGATTTTTTAAAGCCTTATTCGATATAAAGTTTCAATTTTATAAAGGTATTTACATGACTACATTAAATGAGCTTATATATGTGAAAAGGACTGTCTAAACTGAATCTTAAAGACCTTTCTACAAATGATAGTTATCTACTGTATAAGGAAATTCTGTTCTCTGTGCGAAAAACAAAACTCAAAGCAAACCAAATTGATTTCAAAGGGAACATATCAACTTGTTTAAATACAAAGTGTAGAGATAAGTCTAAGCTTCAGGTAAAGCTAGATCCAGGAGTTTTTGATTTTGTTTCAGCTCTCAGCTGGGTCCCACTCTTCTCTGTGTGCTGGCTCTATTCTCAGGGAGGTTTTCTCTTCATGTGATCAACTTGGTAGCAACAGCTCCCCCTTCCCAGGCTCCCATGTTCCAGTTCAGATGAAAATCTTTTCATCCTACTTCGTGCAAATGTGTTATTCCGATTAGATGAGTTTAGGCTACTTGCCTACCCATGGATCAATGAAGGGAAAAATGATTGACTAATTTGCTTAGGGTTGGAGACAGTAGTGGATCTCATTCAGATCACTGGCCTGAGGGAGAAGGGGATCCCTAAAAAAACATTGGGGGCTATTCCCAGAAGAAGGTAGAATGGATACTGGGGAGGCAAACATGAAAAGTGTGGATATCTAGACCAGAGAGGATGACAGCTTGGTGTAGGGCTGTGGTTAGAAAAGGTGTTGAGTATACTTCAGCTGAACTGGATCTTTGGGTCCAAGTTGAAAGTTCAAATGCTCACATAGCTCTGAAGAATCAGAGAGCTTTTAGGAGATTGGCTGGGATGAAAATTCAAAAAGTCCTTAATAACTCTGTATCCTAGGAAGCCCCATTAAGGGAGGGAATCAACATTTAGCAGGTAGAGATGTCTACAAGAATTTTGATTATCTTCTAGATTATTAAATTGAGGGATTTCGTAACTCCTTATGCATTGGAAAAGAATATTCCTGAGCCTCCACAAAAGGGAAAATAGCAATTGCTCCCTTTCACCTGCTCCACGCACTGTGGAGCCCCTGTGCTTGGAGGCTGTTCCAGCTGTTTCTTTGGGTGGGAGTCCTGAGAATAGGCAGAGTAGGCTTTCAGAGATAAGTTTATGGTTAGTACTTTAGCTCTGGTCAGTTGATCATAAATAGATTTTTATACGTGCACATAAAGTACTCCGATTGCCCAAACATACCTACAAGTGGATTTGCACGTGTGTGTGCATGCACACACACACACACACACACACACACGCACACACCTCAAAAAGCAATTTTCCCCCCAGAGCATCAAGAAAGTTCCCCTTTCCACTTAAATGGTTTTCCAAATAGTCTTATTTTATTTTTTTTTATTTATTTCTCTGCCATATCCTTTTCAATCTGGAAAGTGACTTGGCCTCTTTTCCCCATCTATTTTCTGCCTTCCTGCTATTCAGTTTAGGCATGAAACACAGAACTAGATTGAAAGCATTCAATGGCTATTCAATCGGAGAAGAAAAGAGCCCCTTGGAGCTTTATTAGATATGAAGATCCACAATAAAAATCAATTTCTGCCTCTTTATGCAGTTTAAATGACAAAGCACCCACCCATTCTGCGGCCATTGTGCTGGGGAAATGTAATTCAGTCCCTGAGCTGGGCCCAGAGCACCGCGGACTCCCTGACCTGCACTGACAGATTCCAATATGATACAGACCTTCGGAGATAATGACAGCCACTTCATCTCACTGCAAGAAAAAAGTTATCTGATATCTTTGAGGGTTAAAAGGCTATGTGGGCAGCATTTTCAATAACCCACTAAATCAGCATCTTAAAAAATACCTAAGCTTTTGTTCCTTTAAAAAAAATTTGCCCCTTACTCCTAACTCCATTTCTGAGCCCCAGCTGATAGTGTCACAAGTGTCTCCTGCCACATCTATTGAGCCTTCCTTGCCACAGAAGGGGACCCTCCTAGATAATTAGTCCAAGGGGAAACAAGGTGAGAAAAACATCTTTATTCCTCTGAGGAATACAGATCCTCAGGTCTCCAGGTCCTGATAAAATGAATGGTATGAAACTAGTGAAAAAAAGAAAAAAAAAACCTGGTCCCCCAAATCTGTCCCAACCTGCTTAAAATGTTACTATAAAAAGTTTATTTGTTTTTTTATAGAAATGGACACACAGTCCCTTTAATAGAAAGAAGTTTGTATTAGAAGAAAGTTTGTGATGGAGTTGTTGCCAAGGGAACCAGTGAAAACACTGTCTTTGGTCATTAGTTTTCATGGGTTGAAACCATCTTGATAGAAGAGAGGAAAATCAAGAAATGAGATGTGTATTTCCCCTTTCATTTAAAAAGGTTAACTTGCAGGAAAACGTGTATTTGGAAAATAGGCTTTTGGAAATAGTGGCTTATGCTCTGAGACTTACAGAGAAAGAAACACTTAGGCGAACTTCATTCTCTCACTACTACCAAGGAGGAAGGAGGGTAAAGAGATGATGGAAAGACAAGCTATATTGCTCTCTGGTCTCTAGGAAGGACTCAGAGAATGAAAGAGCTACAGGATATTAAACAAGGATGGTGGAAAGGATCTCCGACTCTAAGTTGAGAAAAGTGCATTATGTTACAAAACCACCTGGTCACGGTCTATAAATAACATTAGGAATTCAAATGAATCAAAACAATGATGCATTGCCGGGGTAGCAGTGGGGCGTGGTGGGAGTGCGGTTGTATTCAAAGAGCTCTGTGTGACTTTAGGAAAGATTCTTCATTACTTGGGCCGTAACTCCCTAATCAATGAAATAGGAAGTCTCTGCAAAATGATTTTGTAGTCTACATTTTAAAAAAGGTAGAAAGAAACTGGTATAATTAATTTTTAAAGCATACTATATTTAACTCAATATATCTAAACTATCATCATCTCAACATATAACCACAATTTTAAAACTTTAAAGAAATATTTTACTTTCTTTTTTTTTTTTGAATAAAGTCTTCAAAACCCAGTGCATTTTACAGCTCAACTTAGGTTAGCCACATGTCAAGTGCTCAATAACCACATGTGGCTTGTGGCTGCCAAATTGGAGAGTATATGTCTAAAGCCTGGTGTTGAGAAAGGTTGTGAGGTTGTCCCATGGGCAGCCAGAAAGAGTTCTTTGCTTGATCTGAATCTGCAACTATATAACTTTTCCCTTTTCCGGAAGTGTTCGGGTTAATTCGTGCCTGCTTTATTATAATAAAGAACAGGAGGAACGAATTTTTCAAAATATGAGCAGCTATTATCTTTATTTTTGACTATCTTTGTGATCTCTTTGTCTTTAAGGGAAGTCATGGAATAATCTTTTACATTCAAAAAAATTTATCTTTCCAACTCCACTTTACTAGGAGTAATGGATGATGTTTGTCTTCAAGAAGTCCAAGAGAATGAAACTGGAAGGGTAGCCAGGATATTTTAGTAGAATCAGCCTTTTTAGGATTTTATACATTTCTAGGAAGTTCAGTCTATGCTGATTCTTAATTTATGGAATGGCTATTTTCTAGGGAAGTGACCTTCAGATTTTTTGAGTAATGATATACGTAGTTTATTCATTATAGAATATTTCTTGGGTAGATATCTTAAAACCTAATGACTCTTGCTTCTTTTGTGGCCTTGAGGAAATTATCTGGTCATACTTTTCTCAGTGTAATTCAATTGAGTTCGAATTTCAAAAGTATTAATAAAAATGTTAGTGAGGCACTTGAAACCTATTGAAGAAAGATAAATAACAGGATGAGGTAAATATTTATAAATTACTTTTGATTACTCTCTTAATTTAGAATCTTAGGCTCTTGAATTGTACTCACCCCAATTTTAATATTTGGTAAGATCAAATACTTAAATGTGCCTGCATGTTCACAGAAAACTTTCTGAAGAATGATAGAGCCTAAAGAACTCCATCATTAAATCAGATCCTGTTAGACAAAGTAATAAGGAAAGGCTGATAAAATTGCTCATATGGTTCAGATATGCTCTCACCTTCTACCCTAAGTAGTAGAGCAAGGTTGGCTGACTCCATGGAGCAACGAATTAGGGGAAGAATACTTTGCCACATCTCAAAAGATCACAACTGACACTGGAAAGGGCTATCGATGGAAAGATTCCTGCTTTTATTTACCTCACAGGTTGTGTGGTTGAAGACAGAGGACTTACTTGGCCAAGCTCTGGAAACAGAAGCCCTGTCTCTGGATGCTGTAACATAAACCTGATTTTGGTTGGATTGGCATTTGTCCAGCTTCGGGAGATGAATTGTTGTTTAAGCCAATCATTAGCTTTCAGGTGGGCATGTGAACGTGTTCCAGACCAAGAAACATAAACAGAAAACTAGGGGATTTCAAGAAGGATTTCCCTCCCCTGTAAAAAGTGAAAGACCACAATGAAATAGCCTGTCCCACACTTGCCTGGTTCCTGATTGGCATCTTATGTTAAACCAATGCTTCAAAGTGTGGTCCCCTCTTTGAGAACCATTTGGATACTTGCTTAAAATGTAAATTCTCAAAAGTTAACACAGCAGGCCTGAGACTACTTTCCTTAGAAGATCCTACTTGAAAAGTTAGCACTGTTTGGCATCTAGAAATTTGGATTTCAGGAGCGTCTCACCACTCTCTAATCAGAGTGACTCACTGTAACTAAACTATACAAACAATACCATTTATGATTAATACCTGCTTTCCTTCTGGGAGTCTGAAATTTTGCTATATGCTAGGCAGAGGACGCCTATGTGACTAGCCCCCCCGTGAAAATCTTGGGCACTGAGTCTCTAATGAGCTTCCCCGGTAGATAACATTTTACATGTGTTGTCACAACTCATTGCTGGAGAAATTAAATGCATCCTGTGTGACTCCACTGGGAAAGAACTCTTGGAAGCTTGTGCCTGGTTTTCTCCAGACTTTGCTTCATGTGTCTTTTTCTTTTTTGCTTTACATCCTCTTTGCTGTAATAAATCTTAGCCATGATAACTGAAAAAAAGGTAAATCCTCAGTTAACTCTCTCTCCTCACCAGACCTACTCAATCATGAACTCTGTAGGGGAACCAACTACTGTCTTTTAGCAAATCTTCTAGGTGATTCTAATACACACTGAAGTTTTAGAGCCTCTGGTAAGGCAGTGATGCTTGCAGCTCCTGCAAACTTCTTGTCCCTTGACCTTATGACCCTATCAGTGATGACAGCATTAAGTGACTTAGACCCTGAATCCTTATGCTTCTAAATTAACTGGTGCAGGACTTGTCTACCTTTAGACTTCTTAAATGAGAGAATAATATATTGTTGGCTGGGCATGGTGGCTCATGCCTATAATCCCAACACTTTGGGAGGCTGAGGTGGATAGATCATCTGAGGTCAGGAGTTCAAGACCAACCATGGTGAAACCCTGTCTCTACTAAATATATACAAAAAAAATTAACCAGGGGTGGTGGCAAGTGCCTGTAATCCTGGCTACTCTGGAGGCTAAGGCAGGAGAATCGCTTGAACCTGGGAGGCAGAGGTTGCATTGAGCTGAGATCACACCATTGCACTCCAGCCAGGGTGACAAGAGTGAGACTCCATCTCAATCAATCAATCAATCAATCAATCTAAAACATAAAAGAATATATTGTTTAACAGCTTATTAAGTTAAAACAAAATTGACAGCAAGTTCATTGACACTGTTCCAATCCAGAGGAGATCCTTGTTGCACACCTCTTGAATCTGGGCTCGCCTGTGCCTGCTTCAACCCATAGAACAGAGTCGAAGTAATGAACTTCCAGTCCTAGGCCTAACTTTTAAAAGGACTGTCAGTATTTGCTTTCTTCCTCCTGGAGCCCTGAGCCACCATGAAGAAGCTCAACTTCCCCAGTGCCACTACACTGCCAAGACATTTAAGCTAGCCACATGAAAAGGTGATATGGAAATGATATGATATGGAAACCTCCTAGGGGGAACTCAGGGGTTAGCAAACTATGACCTACAGGCCAAAGCTGATCAGTTCCTTGTTTTTGTGTTTTTTGAGCTGTGGATGGTTTTTACATGTTTAAATAGTTTGGAAAAAAGCAAATTAAGAAGGTTTTGTGACATGAAAATTTTATGAAATTCATGTTTCAGAGTCTATAAATAAAATTTTTTGAACACAGTCACACTCACTTGTTTGCATATTTTCTCTGGCTGCTTTCATGCTAGAGCAGCAGAGTTTAGTAGTGACAGAAACCATATGAACAGCAAGCTCAAAATATTTACTCTCTGGTCCTTAAAAGAAAAAGTTTATTGACCCTTGCTACAATTGATTGACCTGCTTTACTCCACTTTCTCAGAAACAGAAAAAAGGCCATATGCTTCCAGATTTTCCAGTCAGTTATGTATATACTATTGGAATTTTATAAGCAGGAAGTACAGTATCTCTTTCCTAAGATCATTCTCCTTCCCCAGAATTATCCAAAAACCCTGAAGAGTAAGTCCTACTTCTGATTTCCAGACAGAGAGGAACTCGGGAGTCCACCTATTGCTTCATCTCTGCCACACTGTATTACCAGGTAAAAAGGCTCCACTGGAGGACCCTTGTCCTCTGCTGCCCTGAGGCTCTTACAGGTACAGAAACCAGACAGGCCAGGGTGGTGAGCTCTCCATGTCATATATACATGGTTAACCTTCACTTTTAGAGCAATGTTATTCGCTGGGATGGCTGGGTCCAAAGAGGCTGTCACGGCAGCCCTTTCCCTTCAACCTACAGGCTCATATGTGACCTGGATCACTCAACCAAATGCCCCTTCTTCGCACTAGGTTCCTCTCTAGGGACCTTGGTGTCATTTTCTGTTCAGAGACATTGGCCAGAATCACTGTCATCCATCCCTACAATATTCCTTAACTGTGATCCTTACCTCCCAGAAAGCCCTTGGGTTTCTCCTATGGATTTGCCTGGACTTCCTTCAGAGCTCTGGACAGATTTTGCCAAACTGTGTGGAGGAAGAAAGGTCTTCTTATGTTTTCCCCCCCAAAGTAAGGGAGGAAGGCTTCCTAAGTGACTCTTATCAGAACAAAAGAAATCTGCTTGAAGGTAATGTGTCCCTCTCTAAGACATGAAATTAGCTTATACATTTTTTACCTACAGCAAAATGAAACTTGCAGCAAGTTCTCTGACACTGCTTCAATCAAGAGTGAAGGAGACCTTTGGTGCACACCTCTTGAATCTGGGCTGGCCTGTTTCTGCTTCAATCCACAGAACAAGTTGAAAGTGATGCATTGCCAGTCCCAGGCCTAACTTTTAAAAGAACTGTCAGTTTTGGCTTCCTTTCTTACAGAGCCCTGAGCCACCGTGAAAGATGCTCAACTGCCCCAATGCCACTACAATATGAGGAAGCTTAAGGTAGCCACGTGGAAAGGTGGTATGGAAACAGGGGAGATTCTTCCATGGCCAGTCCCTACTTGCAACCTGCCCCTTTAAGTCCTCCTAGCTGAGACTCAGAAATAATGGAGCAGAAACGAGCAATTACCATTTTAACCTGTCCCAAATTTCTTACCTGCAGAATCATGGCTGCAATGATAAAATACCTGTTTTAAGCAACTTCATTTCTGGAAGTATGTTATGCAGCAATAGATGCTGGTAGAACCTTACTGTGTTGCTAAGTTTTGCTCTTGCCATATTTTAACACTGATTAGAGAGGGAGCTAAAATCTGCCTGAAGAGAAATTTCCTTCAAATAAGGCCTTAGTTTAGTTAATAGTGTTGTAACAAGGTTAATATCCTAGTTTTAATAATTGTATTATGGTTATATAAACTGTTAACATTAGGAGAAGCTGGATGAAGCATATAAACTCTCTGAATTGTTTTTGCAGCTTCTCTGTAAGTCTGAAATTGTTTCAGAATAAAAAGTAATCCAGGAAGTCTTACTCTATACCTGCTCTTTTTTCTCTGAGGCAGCATCTGCAAAATGTAAGCCTTCTGATGGAAAATTGTCATCTGCTTAAATCTCCCAGAAGTCTTGAAGGGGTATGGCTATAATATGAAAAATGTAGATCTCTAAATTTCCACCTATGTTGTATTCATCTTAGAACACTGCACCCAGGACTTGGAGAGAAGCTTCTGAAGCTTCTCTACAAGGCTGTCAATGGCCCTGTCTAAAGGGACAGTAAACAGAGATGAGAGGAAAACCTAAATGGGAGTCATTTGCTCTATAAAAGATATGGCAACTGGAACAACCAGTCCCATCAATTATGCAATTACACTTGCAGAATGTCTTACAACACAGCTCTTCCTTCTTCGCTCAAAACTTCACTTTGCTAGCATCAACCCTTACCTTAAAATACAACTAACCCAAACACTTTTTTCTGACATCTCACCCAAAAAACTTCCAAGCCCAACCCAAATATCAATTTTCCTAATGAAATATTTCTGAATTGCCTATGTGATATTATTTCTCATCACTGTAGTAAGCCAGTAAGACTTAGTTTACCTATTGTGTAACAAGTCCCTCCCTCCTTCCCTCCCTCCCTCCTTCCCCTCCTTTCCTCCTTCCTTCCTTCCCTCCTTCCCCTCCTTCCCCTCCTTCCCTCCTTCCCTCCTTCCCCTCCTTCCCCTCCTTCCCCTCCTTCCCTCCTTCCCTCCTTCCCTCCTTCCTTCAATGGAGACTCACTCTTTGCCCAGGCTGAAGTACAATGGTGTAATCTCAGCTCACTGCAACCTCCGCCTCCCAGGTTCAAGTGATTCTCCTGCCTCAGCCCCCCAAGTGGCTGGGATTACAGGCTCCTGCCACCACGCCCAGTAATTTTGGTATTTTTAGTAGAACGGAGTTTCACCATGTTGGCCAGGCTGGTCTTGAACTCCTGGCCTCAGGTGATCCATCCCCCTCAGCCTCCAGAGTGCTGGGATTACAAATGTGAGCCACTGTACCCGGCCACAAGTTTCTTCTTGAGGAGGGGCCTTTCTGCAAAGAAGAGTGAGGAAGGTTGCAATTGAAGCTCCACTGTAGAGAGGGATTTTTAGGTGGGTTGCAGAGAGGAATTTTCTTGTAAAAAGAATAGATTTAGATTTGAAGCAGGACAAAAGCGCTGTATGTCATTAATTCATTTCATTTTTCATCTAAATGTGCCAAGTGCTAAGGATTTAAAGGATAAAATGATATCTTTTTTTATGATGTAAGAGACAGATGTATAAACAGTCAGGGACAAACAGTGATGACCACAAGGACAGAAGAAAGTGCACGGGCCTTGGGAGCAAGAGGCTGGGGGAAACTATCTTTGCCTGGCATCATATCAGTGCCACTTCCTTGCCCTCACTCAGTCTGCTGCAGCCACATTGGCCTCCTTGCTGTTCTTCCAGCACACCAAGCTTGGGCTATACCTCAGGGCCTTTCTACTGGCTGTTTTCTCAGTCTGGAACATTCCCAAGTGTTCATGCAGTTTATTTCCTCACTTGCTTCAGCTCACATGTAACTTAGCTAAAATTTCAACTTTCTCCATGCTTCATTCCCTTTCTCTTCAGGCTTTAATTTTTTTCCAGAACATATTTTACTTGTCTTATTTACTGGCATTTTCCCCAGATAGAATATAAACTTAACAGGCGCATGAACTTTATCTGTTTTTTTTCACCATGGTATCCCCAGAGCTTGGAACACTGTTTGGTTCCAGTAAGTGCTCAATAAATGTTGAATGAGTAAATGAAACAGTGAGGTCTTTCCTGATTTCCCTGTCTCTTCCTAATATAACCCTTACTCTGCTTAATTTTTCCTCATAACACTTGACAAACTTCCTGTTTATCTATTTTATTTGTTTGTTTGTTGTCCCTGCTCTCTAGAGCATAAGCCCCATGAGGGCAGGACTTTGTTTTATTCTTTGCTATTATAACTCATGTGCCCAGAGCAATATCTGGAAGTATGTTCATGCTTGGTGTTTTTGAACAATGAATTAATAAGTGGGTAAATGAGTGAGAAGTGGATAAACAAATGGACACAGTTCATTTAGTGACCATTTCCACACACATCTTGGCTACAATTCACTAGTTATAGAGTCATGAGGCTCAAAGACCAATCTTCACTAAACTGGGCCTCTCTGAGGGTATTTAGGAAAAAGCCAATCAAGTAAGAGCCAACAGAATGAGGAACCAGGAGCACCTTGATAGTCAAGGCCTCAGGTCAGCTCATCCAGGTACTTACCCATAAGTCCTGCTAGACCTTTAAGCTGGCCTGGACATAGGTATACAGGGTGTGGGCACTCCTTTCTCTCAGATGGTAAGCTGCTTCACCCAGCAGATGATACAGAAACTGAGACTTCTCCTAAATACATAAAACTATCCATTTCTCTGTCTGACAGTGCCTTTTGTTTCACTCCTATCACCATCCTAGGTGTGAGAGGGTGCAAAAGAGTAAAAACGAAGATGCCATTGTTCATTCCCCAGCATCCCTGGCCTCAGTAAAACATAAGAACTATCTGGACTAGACTGAATTTGCATAGCTTCCTCTCATTATATCCTCATTCTCTACCCTCCCACTCCCCATCCCCTTTAATTCTGGCCTTTAGAAGCTTTGCAGGGTTTTTAATTACAATCAAAA
Organism: Ateles fusciceps; assembly: GCA_036589455.1. NCBI lineage: Eukaryota > Metazoa > Chordata > Mammalia > Primates > Atelidae > Ateles > Ateles fusciceps. Next base: position 4,467,267 of record JAZHEH010003356.1, on the reverse strand, counting down.
GAGGGCATGTTCAATAGTTAAGCAAAATAAAATAACAATACTTAAAATTACAATTGAGCCCCAAACGATCGACGGTTTATTCTCTGCCTTAAAATAAAATAGCTTTCATCTTTTCCGCCTTACAACAGCCTCCTCCGCCTAGATAATGCATTTCGTTAGATTTATTTGCTCAGCCCTGAAAACTTGACACTAAGGGGATTATTTAGTTTTAGATTTGCTGTAGTCCATAGTAATAGCCAACAGGAAAAGGAATGAAGCAGCAATATTAGCAGGGCGATGGGAGGGGAGGGGGCTGTGCAGTTTGCAGCTAAGCAAAACTGCTTGCATAAACACCATTAAGAAGATTTAGACATTGCTTTCCTTATCATCAGCACTCCTGGACGAAATAAAAAAAAGAAAAAGAAAAAGAAAAAAGGGAAAAGGGACAGGCCTTGACTTGCTGTGTATGCGTTTCCATTAAAGGTTCAATAGAAAATAAAACCAGTTGAGAGTCCAAATGCAATGATGCTACAGACCTATCCATGCTACCTCATCATACTCCAAAAGAGACATTTATTCCACATGTTACCGGAAGAAGCAGCTGGACAGAGAACAAAACACCCTGCATTGCCCCATCTGTGTGAGCATATGAAACTAAGCCTGCTTCCTGGGTTGGCCCTACGTTCCATTTATCACACCCCCATCCGTCTTTCTTTACACCCCCTCTACACATGCACGCACGCACACACTCACATCTCAAGGTAAAATATTCCTGATTTTCCATGCTCTACCCAAGCCACTAATTATCAGGGTGCTGAGACAAGAACCAGTGGGAGACAGGAGGGACTTGTAATGACCACAAAGCCTAGTCCTTATTTGGCTGCAGGGTTATAAGAGTTGTGTGAGAGAAAGATGAAAGGAACCCAAGCAGGAGGGAGAAGTAGTAGAGGAGACTGTGGTCAAATCCCAAGAGGGAAAGTGGGAAAACATTTTAGCAAACCTCCCCCCACAAACCCCAGAGGGCTGAAGCTCTGACTCTAGTGGGTTGCATAGCGAGTGCCAGTCTGAGAGGAACCCTGAATGATCCAGCCCAGTGGAGGAAGGGCACAACCCACCACTAGAGGGGTGGGACTGGGCTACATGTTTTAACAAAAAACACAGAAAGCCTACATAGCAACGGGACGGTGTTCTCCACAACCCAGCAGCCCCTACAGGTCAGCAGAAGAGGCGGGCCTAATCTCCCAGCATAAACAAAAACGACACAGGAAGCTTCCCTAGTAACCTGAAGGAGTCCCTAGAAACCCAGTAGCACCCCCACAGGCAGACAAGTGACCTCATCAAGCAGCTCTCTGACACCACAGCCAGGTAAATCCACAAAGGTGGGGAAAAACCAGCTCAAAAAAGGTGAAACCACCAAAGACCAGAACACCTCTTCTCCTTCAAGGGATCACAACTCCTCAACAACACAGGATCACAACTTGACTGAGAAGGAGTGCGAAGAATTGACAGAAACAGGATTCAGAAGGTGGATAATAACAAACTTCTCAGAGCTAAAGGAACACGTTCTAACTCAATGCAAAGAAACCAAAAACCTTGAAAAAAGGTTAGACGAAATGCTAACTAGAATAACCAGCTTAGAGAAGAACATAAACGACTTGATGGAGCTGAAGAACACAGAATGAGAACTACGTGAAGCAAACACAAGTTTTAATAGCCGAATCAATCAAGCAGAAGAAAGAATATCAGAGATTGAAGATCAACTCAATGAAGTAAAAGAGAAGGCAATACAAGAGAAAAAAGAGTGAAAAGAAATGAACAAAGCCTCCAAGAAATATGGGATTATGTGAAAAAACCTAATCTACGCTTGATCAGTGTACCTGAATATGATGGGGAGAATGAATCCAAGCTGGAAAACACACTCCAGGATATTATCCAGGAGAATTTCCCAAGCCTAGCAGGGCAGTCCAAATTTCAAATTCAAGAAATACAGAGAACTCCACAAAGATATTCCTCAAGAAGAGCAACCCCAAGGCATATAATTGTCAGATTCACCAGGGTCGAAATGAACGAAAAAATGCTAAGGGCAGCCAGAGAGAAAGGTCAGGTCACCCACAGAGGGAAGCCAGTCAGACTCACAGCAGATCTCTCAGCAGAAACCCTACAAGCCAGAAGAGAGTGGGGGCCAATATTCAACATCCTTAAAGAAAAGAACTTTCAACCCAGAATCTCATATCTAGCCAAACTAAGCTTCATAAGTGAAGGAGAAATAAAATCCTTTACAGACAAGCAATTATTGAGAGATTTTGTCACCACCAGACCTGCCGTATAAGAGCTCCTGAAAGAAACACTAAGCATGGAAAGGAACAAGTACCAGTCACTGCAAAAGCAAACCAGTTGGCAAAGACCAAAAATGCAGTGAAGAAAATGAGTCAACTAATGAGAAAGAAAACCAGCCAGTAACAAAATGGCAGGATTAAATTCACACATAACAATATTAACATTGAATGTAAATGGCCTAAATGCTCCAATCAAAAGATACAGACTGGCAAAAAATTTTTGCAATCTACCCATCTGACAAAGGGCTAATATCCAGCATCTACAAAGAACTAAAACAGATATACAGGAAAAAAACAAAGAACCCCATTCAAAATTGGGCGAAGGATATGAACAGACACTTTTCAAAAGAGGACATATATGAGGCCAACAAACATGAAAAAATGCTCAGCATCACTGGTCATTAGAGAAATGCAAATCAAAACCACACTGAGATATCATCTCATGCCAGTTAAAATGGTGATGATTTAAAAATCTGGAGACAACAGATGCTGGAGAGGATGTGGAGAAATAGGAACACTCTTACACAGTTGGTGGGGAGTGTAAATTTGTTCGATCATTGTGGAAGACAGTGTGGCGATTTCTCAAGGATCTAGAAATAGAAATTCCATCTGACCCAGCAATCCCACTATTAGGTATATACCCAAAGAAATATAAATCATTCTGTTATAAAGACACACGCACATGTATGTTCATTGCAGCCCTGTGTACAATAGCAAAGACCTGGAACCAACCCAAATGCCCATCAATGATAGACTGGACAAAGAAAATGTGGTACGTATACACCATGGAATAGTACGCAGCCATAAAAATGATGAGTTCATGTCCTTTGTAGGGACTTGGATGAATCTGGAAACCATCATTCTCAGCAAAATGACCCAAGAACAGAAAGCCAAGCACCTTATGTTCTCACTCATAGGTGGGTGTTGAACAACGAGAACACGTGGACTCAGGGAGAGGAGCATCACACACAGAGGACAGTTGGGGGGGGTAGGGGAGAGAAAATGGGGGGTGGGGAGGGATAACATGGGGAGAAATGCCAGATATAGTTTACACCTAAAGTAAAATAAATAAATTATTTAAAAAAAAAACTGGTTTTAAAGAAGTGCTGGAATCAAATGGGCCATTCCTAGAGAAGTGTCTGTTGGTCTGCCTGTCCAGGCAAGGATAAGTTGCAAGTAGGTATTGCATGTTTATTGAGTACCAAGAAAAGATAGTAACTCTTCTGTCCAGAAAATAGCATTTGGGATTTTTGACACTGTTCCATTTTTTAGATCCATCCTCAGCAAGAAATTGCTAAATGGTAAAAGGCTATGTATCTACATATTATGTATATGTATTTTATGCAGACATAAGAACTCTTGGGGTTTATATACACATTCTCTTAAAAACTAATTGGTAACTAAATGTTATTAGCAAAACACAAGGAAACATTTTTCAATATCAAATTTGTGCATAAAATATTGGCATCCCTGGAGCTCTACACTTTTTTTTGCCTTCCCTCCACTCACCAGACCTTCTATTCTGTGAGTTCATGTTCCTGGAGGCCAGATATCTTGGGAACTCTGGGGATTGCATCCACAAAACCTTTTTTTTTTTTTTTCTGCTGTTTTTGAGACAAGGTCGCACTTCATTGCACAAGCTGGAGTGCAGTGGTGTGATTATGGCTCACTGCAGCCTCGACCTCCTAGGCTCAAGTGACCCTCCCACCTCAGGCCCTCAAGTAGTTGGGACTACAGGCATGTGCCACTATGCACAGCTGATTTTTCTTTATTATTATTATTATTTTTTGTAGAGATGAGATTTTGCTATGTTGCCCAGGTCTCGAACTTCTGAGCTCAAATGATCCACCTACCTCCGACTCCGAAAATGCTGAGATTACAGGCATGAGCCACCACTCCCAGGCCTTCCTGTTTTTAGAGGATATAGATAGAATGGATCCTGTGTCCCATAGCAAATTAAGGGTAACTTGTCACCCCCTTCCATATAAAGACTGAATCAGTAGACACCACAGCCAAATCAGATAGAGGGTAGGATGGAATGGGCCTCACTTGGCTAAGCAATGGAACAACATCAATAATAATATAAACATAATTGCAATTTACGAGTCCTTGTTATTTTCCAGGTTCTGTAATTAGTGCTATCACTACTATCTTCTTCTTTTTTTTTTTTTTTTTTTTTTTGCAGATTCAGAAGCTGGTACTTGGAGGAGTTAAATAAGTAGGCCCAGTCACTCAGTTAGAATATGACAGCCTTTTTCTGCTTGTTTCCCAAGCCTGTGCTCCTAATAACGACTTACACTGCTCCGGCAAGATGAGGGGCTGGTGTCTTCAAGGCTGTTCATTCCTAGAGCCATGTAGATCATCCATAGCAAATTCTCTTTAATGCACCTCTCCCAGGCTCATTAAGCTCTTACAGGGGAGGGTGGGAGTGGGGAATATTAAATCTTATACTCTCATAACTGTGAAAGATAGGAATAAGAAAGAGAGTTGTTTTGACATGACCATGGTTATTATTTAAGTCCTCAGACCAAAAACCAGGACTGACCAACCCAAGGGTCACCCTCATAGCCATCTATTCACCATGAACCAGGAAAGTCTGCTTCATCCATCTGGGCATTCTGAATGAGCAGACTCTTGCTTATGCTCTCAGCCTTAGCACATACATCAGGTTTTTAAGGTCTGATATGAGAAACATGTGGTCAGTCATCTCTGGTTCCCTATGGTCTTCAACCTTCCTGTGTCCCTAGATCCTCTGGAAACTTGCCCCACACCTCGAGCTCGCTGATGGCAGGGCCTATGCTGGTTCAGCTCTGCATCCGCAGCATCCAGAACTTCTGGCATAGAGTGAGAGCTCAGGAAACACCAGTGCTACTGTCCATTTCACTGCATCCATTGGCTGCTGGGAACACTTCTTGTCCACTGCCACCAAGCGGGACTGACTGAGCCCCAGACAGGCAAGTAGCTATGCTTTTAAATGTTGTTTCTAGTAAAATAGTTTTCCACTAGACTTAATAAAACATTACAGCATTTAATAACTCCCTTGTCAGAAAGTTTTTTACATTAACCAACTTCTTTCATGTCCATCCACTATAGAGATAGAGAATAATTAACGATACACCATCCCTTATGTAATAATTCTTTATCTGCTTGAATGTTATTTACTGGTCTAGTGAAAATTATCCTTCTATTGCCCTAGTCCCAGGGTGCTAGTATAATGTAATTATGGAGAAGTAAGGACTGACATAAACCCTAACCTCTAGTTTTTTCCTGCCATGATTTTAATTGAATGTCAAATGAAAAGATGGGCAACTAATAAGGGTCCAGGTCAATACTGCTCAGAGATGTCTCACCCATGCAGAATAGTTTCTGTGCAGTTGTAGCTCATGCTGACATTCTGCAAAGCCCACCCACCCCCTTCCCCTGGGCCCCAGAGCACATCCATTATGGACAGGGGCTCGCCTTTTGGAGGCCTGCTGCCATTATCTGGGATCCTTGAGTCCAACACAAATGTCTCAAATGCTTAACAACAATAGCCTAATTTGTGAGTGCTTATGCAGATAGACATATATGGGCTATTTGTGTGAGGTATTTCTAATAATGGCAGGGTCTGTGGTACAGATTAAAAAATAATTGGTACTGCCTGTAATCCCAGCACTTTGGGAGGCCGAGGCGGGCGGATCACGAGGTCAAGAGATCGAGACCGTCCTGGTCAACATGGTGAAACCCCGTCTCTACTAAAAATACAAAAAAAATTAGCTGGGCGTGGTGGCGCGCACCTGTAGTCCCAGCTACTCGGGAGGCTGAGGCAGGAGAATGCTTGAACCCGGGCAGCGGAGGTTGCAGTGAGCCAAGGTCGCGCCACTGCACTCCAGCCTGGCGCCTGGTGACTAGAGTGAGACTCTGTCTCAAAAAAAAAAAAAAAAAAAAAATTGGTACTAAATATTAGCAAAACACAGAGAAACACAAGGAAACTTTTTTTTCATTAACAAACTTGTACATAAAACATGTCAGACATTGTTCCATCTCTTTGGCCCTCATTACTACCTATAAAACAGGTTTTGTTATTATCCCCATTTTACTGAAAAGGAAATACAAGATAAAGTGACTTAGTGAACTTGTACCAACTACTCCAGTTAATTATTGGTAGAGTTGAGAGCTGAACCCCAATAGCCTGACTCCAGAGCTTGTGGTTATAACCCAACAACATAATGCCAGCACAGTGCCTGGCATACAGTGGGCACCCAATATATATCTGGTGAATTTCAGTTGAGTGGGTGATATATTTTCTAGAGATCTGGTTAGCCAAAGGAATCTTCCCCAAGAAGTCTCAGCTTTCCTTCAAGACATTATTCTCTCTGTCAGAGAGTTAAAAGCAAAACTTCCAGAATTCAAGAATAACAGTGGTGCAAGGAATATAAAATCTTTAAAAAAACCTCTTAATCTACTAGGGAGAAATAATGAGTTTTATTTAAGAAAGAGCATGGAATAGTTTTCAAGGAGAATATAAGTAAATAAATTAATTAACAAATACTAAGCCAAGCTTCCAAGATGAACTCATCTGTGACATAAAAAAATACAAAAACTTTTTTAATGTAATTGTTGGCTGCATGTACGTCTTCTTTTAAAAACTGTCTGTTCATGTCTTTGCCCACTTTTCACAGGAATTTTTGTTTTTCTATTGTAAATTTGTTCAAGTTCCTTATAGATGCTGTATATTACACCTTTGTTAATGGCATAGTTTGCAAACTTTTTCTCCCATTCTGTAGGTTGTCTGTTTACTCTGTTGATAGTTTGCTGTGCAGAAGCTCTTTAGTTTAGTCAGATCCCATTTGTCAATTTTTGCTTTTGTTGCAATTGCTTTTGGTGTTTTCATCATGAAATCCATGTTTGTGCCTATATCCTAAATGGTATTGCCTAGGTTGTCTTCCAGGGTTTTTGTAGTTTGGGATTTTACATTTAAGTCTTTAATCCACCTTAACTTTTGTATATGGTGTAAGGAAGGTATCCAGTTTCAATCTTCTGCATACGGCCAGCCAGTAATCCCAGCATCATTCATTGAATAGAAAATAATTTCCCCATTGCTTGTTTTTCAGGTTTGTCAAAGATTATATAGTTGCAGGTGTGAAGTATTATTTCTGGGTTCTCTATTCTTTTCCATTGGTCTGTGTGCCTGTTTTGGTACCAGTACCATGTTGTTTTGGTTATTGTAGCCCTGCCGTATAATTTGAAGTCAGGTAGCATGATGCCTCCAGCTTTTTAAAAGCTCAGTATCACTGATCATTAAGAAATGCAAATCAGAACCACAATGGGATAACATCTAACACCAGTCAAAATGGCTATTAAAAAGTCAAAAAATAAAAGATGCTGATGAGGTTGTAGAGAAAAAGGAATGTTTATACATTGTTCGTGGGAGTGTTAATTAGTTCAACCATTGTGGAAGATGGTGTGGCAATTCCTCAAGGACCTAAAGACAGAAATACTATTCAATCCAGAAATTTAATTGCTGGGTATATACCCAAAGGAATATAAATCATTCTATTATGAAGACACATGCATGCTTATGTTTATTGCAGCACTGTTCACAATGGCAAAGACATGAAATCAACCTAAATGCCCATCAAGATAGACTGAATAAAGAAAGTGTGGTACATACACACTATGGAATACTATGCAGCCATAAAAAAAGAATGAGATCATATTCTTTGCAGGGACATGGATGGAGCTGGAGGCCACGATTCTTCGTAAATTAACACAGGAACAGAAAACCAAAGACTGCATGTTCTCACTTATAAGTGGGAGCTAAATGATGAGAACATATGGACACATGGAGGGAAACAACACACACTGGGGCCTTACAGAGGGTGGAGGGTGGAAGGAGGGAGAGGATCATGAAAACTAACAGATACTAGGCTAAATACCTGGATGATTAAATAATCTGTACAACAAACCCCCATAACACAAGTTTACTTATGTAACAAACTTGCACTTGTACCCCTAAACTGAAAAGTTAAAAAGAAAAGAAAAACACAAAAGTATGTCCACTTAACTCAAATATTTTACAATTTACTTACAGTGACAAAATTAATGCCATAGAATCTTGCAAGAAAAAAGGATCATTGGGCAATCTGGATTAGTGCCATCAGGCCATCTGATATGGTTTGACTCTGTGCCCCCACCCAAATCTTATCTCAAATAGTAATCCCCACTTGTCAAGGGAGGGACCTGGTGGGAGGTGATTGGATCATAGTGGGGGCAGTTTCCCCATGCTGTTGTCATGATAATAAATGAATTCTCATGAAATCTGATGGTTTTATAAGGGGCTCTTCTCCCTTGGCTTTCTCTTCTGTCTCCTGCCACCATGTGAAGATCTTTGCTTCCCCTTCGCCTTCCACCATGATTGTAAGTTTCCTGGGGCTTTCTGACCATGTTTAACTGTGAGTCAATTAAACTTCTTTCCTTTATAAATTGCCCAGTCTCGGGTATTTCTTTATAGCAGTGTGAAAACGGACTAATACACCATCTTTGCATACATGGGCCTTGAAGATCTGCATGATCAGCATTCTGCCAACCTCTCCCCCTCACTCACTTGCCTGAACCCCAGTGGCCTTCTCCCTGTTCTTTTCTACTAGCAGCTTCCTCTGTCCAGAAGGCTCTGTCCCATGTCTTTAACATGGTGTCTCTTCATGACATTCAGGTGTCAACTTCAATATATCCTCTTCAGAAAAGCCATCTCTGAACTCTGAGGCCAAATCAGACCCTCTTCTCACACACACACACGCATACGCACACACACAAGCCAGTTTTAGTCTAGCTCCTGTTGAAATGACCAGATCTTTATCTGCTTACATATTTATCATCCATCTCCTCCACTGAATTTATAGCCTTCAAAGCATGTTTTCTGCTATATTTATATCAGAACCTACATTAGTACCTAGCACTATTTTTGAGTGATTTGATTTCTTTTTAAAAATCTTTAAAAATTGATACATAATATCTGTATATATTTATGGGGTATGTGTTATTTTGTCACAAAACAGAATGTATAATGATCAAGTCAGGGTATTTGGGCACCCATCACCTTGAGCATTTTCCATTTCTATGTATTGGGAACATTTCAAATTCTCTCTTTTAGCTAGAGGCATATATTTTGAAATGTACAATACACTGTTTTAAACTATAGTCACCCTCTTCTGCTATTTTTTCTACCTAACTATGTTTGTACCCATTAACCAACCTCTCTTCAGTCTATCCATCCACCTACACACCCGTTCTATCCTCTGATAGCTATAATTCTACCCTCTACCTTAACAAGATCAAATATTTTAGCTGCCACATATGACTTAGAAACAGGTGGGATTCATCTTTCTGTACCTGGCTTATTTCAATTAACATAATGACCTCCAGGTCCATCCATGTTGCTGCAAATGACATAATTTCATTCTTTTTTATGCCCAAGTAGTATCCCACTGTGTACATATATACCACATTTTCTTATCCATTCATCCATTGATGAATACTTATGTTGATTCCATACCTTGGCTCTTGTGAGAAGTGCTGCAGTAAACATGGGAGTGCAGGTTTCCCTTTGATATACTGATTTATTTTCCTTTGGATAAATTCCCACTAGTGGGATTGCCAGATTATGTGGCATGTTTGCTTTTAGATTTTTGAGAAATCTCTATTTTCCATCGTGACTGTATAAATTTACATTCTTGCCAACAGTGTATAAGATTCCTGTTTTCTCCACATCTTTGTTATTTTTTATCTTTTAAGTAATAGCCATTCTTATTGGGGTAAGATGATATCTCATTTGGTTTTGATTTGCATTTCCCTGATGATTAGTAATGTTGAATGTTTTTCATATACCTGTTGGCCATTTGTAGTCTTCTTTTGAGAAATGTCTATTCACGTCTTTTGCCCACTTTTAACTGAGATTTTAAAAAAAATTTCTTTACTGTTGAGTTCATTGTATATTCAGAATATTGGTCCCTTGTTGGATAAATAGTTTGCAGATATTTTCTCCCATTCAGCAGGTCATCTCTCATTCTGTTGACTGTTTCCTTTGCTGAGCAGAAGTTTTAGTTTAATATAGTCCCATTTGCCTATTTTTGTTTTTGTTGTTTGTGCTTTTGAGGTCTTAGCCATAAAATCTTTGCCTAAACCAATGTCTGGAAGAGTTTTCTTTACATTTTCTTTTAAGTAGTTTTATAATTTCAGGTCTTACATGTAAGTCTCTAATGTATCTTGAGTTTATCTTTGTAGATGGTGGGAGATAGGGGTTCAGTTTCATTCTTCTGCATGTGGATATCCAATTTTCTCAGCACCATTTATTGAAGAGGGTGTATTTTCCCCAATGTATGTTATTGATCCCTTTGTTGAAAATATGTTGGCTGAAAATATGTGGATTTTTTCCATGTCCTCTATTCTGTTCCAGTGGTCTCTGTGGCTGTTTTTATACCAATACCAAACCATGCTGTTTTGGTTATTATAGTCTTTTTAAATATTTTGAAGTCAGGCAGTGTGATGCCTCCAGCTTTGTTCTTTTTGCACATGATTGCTTTGGCTATTCAGGCTCTTTTGGGGTTCCATAAAAATTTTAGTATTTTAATAGTTATTATATCTTCTTGTTGAAATGATCTCTTTATCATTATATAATGACCTTCTTTGTCTCTTTTACTGTTTTTGACTTAAAGTCAAAAACGTTATCTGGTGTAAGTATAGCTACTTACACTTGCTTTTAGTCTTTATTTGCATGGAATATGTTTTTTCCATCCCTTTACTCTCAATCTGTATATTTCTTTACAAGTGAGATGAGTTTCTTGTAGGCAGCATAGAGGTGGGTCTGTAGGTGGCATACAGTTGGATCATATTTTTTAATCCAGTCAGTCAGTCTATATCTTTTAAATTGGATGTTTAATTCATTTGACTTCAGGGTTATTTATTTGTGAAGACTTGATTTTTTTTAATCAGTCTTTTTTGTAGAGCATAATTTATATACTAAGTAATTCACCCATTTTAAATGTACATTTCAGTGAATATTGACAAATGTGTAGTCATGTAACTATTGCCATAATCATAGTGTATAACATTTTCATATCTCAAACTTCCCTCTTGTCTTTGGTAATTAGTCCCCCTCAACCTAGCCCCTGGCAGTCATGAATCAGCTTTTTGTATGTGTGTATTACGTAATTTCTAATTTCTAAATAGAATTTTGAAATATTTTAGTAGTTCTCTCTTTTCATCAATTTTTATTGAATAATGACTCTCTAATCAGTTTTTTGTTTTAACAGATTTACCAGATTTAGTTATTTAATTGTAATAAGACACATATATTTCAAATGCACAATTTAGTACATTTTAACATACTTATATACCCAATAAAACCATTGCCACAATCAAGAGAGTGATTACATACATTGCCAAAAAGATTCCTCATATCCTTTTGTAAACACTTCTTCCCATCCCTCCTCCTCACTCCCTATCCTCAGGCAACTATTAATCTGCTTTCTATTGCTATCATTCACATTTTCTATAATTTTATATAAATGGAATCTTACAGTGTGTGATATATTTTGGCCTGGCTTCTTTCACTTGGCATAATTGTTTTAAGATTTCCATATTTTACATATTTCAATAGTTCACTCATTTTTACTGCTGGGTAGTATTCCATTATATGTATATATCACAATTTTTTATCCATTCAACTATGCATGGACATTTGGGTTGTTTCCACTTTTTAGCTATTGCAAACAAAGCAGCCAAGAAAATTTACATACAAGCATTTGAATGGACATATGCTTTCATTTTGATTTTTTGAAGCCAGACAAAATCATAGAGTACATACTCAATAATTACATCGTATGAAATTCTAGAAAATGCAGGAAGCTAATAAATCGTTGTCTGGGGATAGGAATGGAAAGGGGTGGGATGGAGGGATTATAAAGAGAGATGAGAAAACTTTTGCAAGTGATGGAAATGCTCATTATCTGGATTGTAGTGATGATTTTTCAGGTATTAATATCAGTTAAAACTAAAAAATTTATAATTTTAATTATGTGTAATGTATTGAATTTCAATTATACCTAAGTAAAACTTTTAAATTATTAGTCACTCGGAATTAATAAACTGTGATGCATCTACATAGTGGAGGTCTACAAGGAAACGCTGCTGATACATATAACAACATGGATGAATGTCAAAAGCATTAGGCTGAAAGAAGTCAGACACAAAAGACTACAATAATATGATGTCATTTACATGAAATATTAGAAAAGGTAAAACCGTAATGCCAAACACCTGCTTCTAACTAAGAGAGAGCAATAGGTTCCTGATTTACCCCCTGGCTAAAAGAATAAAACAAACAAAAAACCGCAACAGATAAAATATATAAAATCACAGCTTCATAACTTGAGAAACAAACCTGTTTGTCCCAATCTATCTGAACCTTTACTGATACAAATCTAATCCTATACAAAAAAGCAATGGTTTTCTAGTTACTCAGAACAAGAGCCAGAGTCATGGGACACCATATAAGATTTGCCGCTTTCCCCTGAGCCCCATCATCATTGTATTCACATCACACCAACAATACTGGTTTTGATGTTTTTTCCCAAATACTCCAAGCCCACTCCCATTTTGGATTTCTTCCTTTTGTCTGGCTGGGACACAGTACTGCTGACAGATTTATGCCTTATACCTTCCCATTTTTCAGGTCTCTGTTCAAACCTCACTATCCAGTGAGGTGGTCACTCACTACTGTCCTTGAGATTTTAACACCTTCACCCTTAGCCCTCCTGATTCCTCTTCCTCACTTCATTATGCTTCATAGCACTTATTATGATCTGACACACTCTATATTTTACCTATTTATTTATAGCTAGTCCCTGGAATGCAAGCTTTATGTAGAATGAATGTCATATATGTGGTAAATTATAGCAATAATAATAGTAATAATAACAATAATGGCTAACATGTATTAAACACTCTGTAAGGCAGTATTTTCTATATATTAACCTATTTAATCCTCACGACAATCTTATGAGATAGGTAGAATTATTATACTCATTTTACAGATGAGAAAACTGAGGCACAGAGAGTTAAGTAAATTTCCTAAGGTTGTAGAGCACAACTGTGATTTGAACCCAAGAAGTCTGGTTCCAGAGCCTATGCTTATGACTACTATGTTATATTGCTTGTTGAAATCCTAAAATTGGCAATTTTTCCCCTCCATCTAAAGCTTTCTTCATCTGTCAGAAAATGTTGCAATGTAAAGAAGCCAATATTCTAAAAGCTGAGTTTTAATACAAACTTTCCATTAATAACAGGAGTTTACTTTCCATTAATAACAGGAGCCTGAGATAATCTTTCCATTGTTAGCACTATTCTTAAAGAGTGTTCTAACAGCACTATGGGTCAGAATAATCACTGTGATTTCCATCCATGTGACTGGCAAAGGCCTAGCGGTGCCAGCAGCATTCTACCTCCAAACATGCCCCACACCCCAGTTGGTCACAAGGTAAATACATTAAGGACATATTGACATCTTTGTCACTGCCATAAGAAGTTCCAGGATCCTGAAGATCCACATTCTTTAGTAGGCTTCCCAGGTTGGCATGCTCCTTTTTCCCATTAGTGCCAAGTACTGACTATTTTAATAGCCGAGAATGCTTAGATACATAAATGCATTGACAAGATGCTCCTTCAGTTTCAGCTGAAATACTGTTCACCCAAGGTTAGGATTAATTTATGCTCCTGAACTAGCCTCAAGTTAAGAGATAAGTAGACAGCTTTATTGGCCTGATTTTCATCCCTTTATAAAGTTAGCACACAGAACCTACACAGTGGACTTATATTAGAATTGAAGTGGAAGCTGGCATTTGAATTAGGGGTTTTGTGCAGAAGATGAAATGGGATTTATAGACATCATATTTAAGTTTACTGAGTATTTGCAACATGAGAGCCTGCATGTAACAAAGTTAAATGTGAATGAAAAATAAAACCAGGATGAAAATAGATTTTGAATCTGGGACTGACTTTATCTAACTGAAACATCTCTTGATAATGTTCTGAATTGGCAAATCTATCCCAGAGGCAGCTACATATATGACAAATCATTTCTTGATGAACTGGTCCCATACATGGTCTCCTTCAGACAAGACCTCACACTTGGGATACAATTTACCACCCCATTCACATTCCCCTATAAAGTTATTTTCAAGAATTCTGAATTCAGAATTTTAATTTAGTTATCTTTTTAGTTTGAAGTAAATTTATGTTTTTTAAAACTATCACAGCAAGAGCAAGATTATTGCCTAGGTCATGCTTTAAACTTGTCCGAGGATCAGGAAAACTTGGAAGACCCTAAATAACTATTTAAAAGATTTAAAAGAACTTTAAAGAGCTTCTCTGCTTACTATGTGAACACAACTCACATTCAGTTATAAAACAAGGGTCTTACCTGAGAAAGGAATGAGATCTAGAAATGTGGATATGTGTACAATCCAGTGATTTGAGTTTGGGTAAGGGTTGGAATAGAACAGAATTGTGGAAGTATGTTTATCCTCTTTAGAACTTGGAAGCAAGTAGTGAGGAGATAAAGAAACTACAGAATGGAAACAAATATGGGGATGGGTTCTTACATTAACCCAGGCTATAAATGCAGGATCTATCTTAGAGTAATCTGTGTGTGAAAGTCATTAGGGATGCTCCCTCTGGGAATATCAATGCATTATATTTCTTTACCCACTTGAAATTAGCTGTGGCCATGCTGTTTGCCTTGCTGAGTGAGATATGAACGGAAGCATTAAGAATCAGTGTGTGCTTTGCTATATCTGGTTTTACATCTGGCATGGTAAATAGCAATATTTATAATGTGGCTGCTACATGGCCTGAGTCCCTGCCAATCTACAATGACATGTAAGTAAGCAAAACCCTTTGTTGTTTTAAGCCACTGGGATTTTAGGGGATGTTTGTTACTGTGTATACTCAACCTATCCTGACTAATACATTACAAGAGCCAAATGATTGAAGTATTTAACCATAAGATATATTTAGAATTAAAATGGGCCTTGAGAGCAAGATATTTAGGAAAGAGCTGACCCAATAGCTAAGTCAACAAATGAGCAGCACTGGTCTTTACTATGCCAGGAGAAAAGACCACAGGAACACTAGCCAAGAATACTCTGGCAATATGATACACTGAGGATCAAAGGATGGCAGAAGAGAAAGATATTTTCCACACTCTCCTTCATCACGTAGCCACAGGACCCATTCCTGGGGAAAAGAGATGGGAAAGAAAGACAGAGAAGAATTTCCTAATTGGCTGAGCTTAAATCTGGAATAATCTGACTAATTACCTGAAAGGGACCAAATTACATTTAATTGACAAAGACAAAGTTTGCCTGATTATCACTGGGAATGAGAGAATGAGAGCACAATGAAATCAGCTATGGACAATAAATAATGCTGCATTCTTTGTCTGCATATATTATAAAAAATAAATATAGACACCATCACATAAAGGCCACACAATAACTACAATTAAAAAATAACTAAACAGAGGGATTGTTGAAAGCAGAAAGCACAGTATGAAATTATACAAATAAACAAGACCAAACATACATGTTCCATGAATAAACGTAAGTAGGATAACATAATGTAACAGGAAAAATACTTTAACAGATGAGCAAAACAAAAGCCTTTGGAATAAAAAGGTATTTCAAAAGCAAAGTCATGAACTATCTACTTAACTTAAGCAGAACTTTTATGCTGATAATTATGAATTCTGGGAAAACAATTTTATAAATATTTAAAACACTATCTGAAGATCCTGGAAAATGGCCAAATGTAAATAGAAACTTGAAGAAATATAGCCCCTGAAAGAAGGAAACCAAAATGCTTGAGATCTACATTTATTCAATTCTTCTCCTCTCAAGAGCACTTCTCAGTTCATGTGGTAAAGGGGTCAGGGATAGAACTCATGAAGAAAACAGAAGTCTTATTGGGCTGCAGAAATCAAAATTTTGAGCTCAGAATGGTGGTCGGAAATTGAAATGGGAAATCTCAGAAAAGTGAGAGAGTTGCAGATTATTAAACTCCCAAATTTTCATGCAAACTTTACTTAAACTTTGCATGACTCCTGAAATGCACATGTACAAGGCAAGCCAGCAAGGAGTGCAGCAAAAGTGACAATTGGATGACTGGAAGAACCGAGCAGAAACTTCAGCAGCCAACACCACTGGAATGACAGAATTGATTGAATTCCTGTCAGGATAGAATGGCTTGTTGAGTTTCTTTAGATTTCCACTGAAACTCCAGAAAGTTCACATGTTAGGAGCAGAGACCTAATTTTGGAAATATGGTGGAGCATATCTTAAGATTGAGAGAAAAGTGCAGTAGTCTCCATTTAATAAAGCCTAAAACAAAGCCTACACAAATCAAAATGATCCACTAACAATTAAATTGTTCTACTAGAACAAAACACAACACTCTTCAGAGGAAGATAACTGAAACAGGAATCTCAATAATTTAAAGTCCTCAATTTCCAGTATGCAATGAAAAATTACTAAGCATGTAAAGAAATAGGAAAATGTGATATGTAGTAAGAGAAAAAAGTAGTTAATAGAAACAGATCCACAGATGAACTATACATTGAAACGATTATCATAAAATGACAAAGAATTTATAGTAAAATATGATATAATGGGTGAAGATATGGATAAAATCAGAAGAGATAAAGAAATAAAGCAGGGGGTTTTGTTCCGGGTAAGATGGCCAAAGAACATTCCATCCTTTCTTTCCCAGTATATGAAACTTTAAAACCTGAACAACATTCATAGAACATCTTGAAAATCTGAGGATTTTGAAAAGTAATAGCAACAGGCAGATTGGGGAAGAATGACTGAATTCAAAGTATCTTTAAAGCGGTAATGTGTTTGACAGTTTTTTCCTTTCTATTTTCCCCCATCCTGAATTTAATGTAGGCAGAAAACCAGAAGTGAGCACTGTGACTACAGAAAGCTTCAGAAAAAAATCCCTCTAATTCTTATTTGAGAAATTAGAGAAAACCTTAATGCTCAGAGACCACATACAGCTTCCTTCCCCGAATTTTTCTTTTTCTTCTCTTCTATTACGTGATATGGGAACCCATAAGAATCAAAACTGTGAGGAAATGGAGTTCTCAGTGGAGTTCCTGTTCCAAGAAGAAGGGATCAATCCCATTTCATTTTCTCTCTCTGTTATTCTTTATCTGGACCTTAAATATGGTCTGATCTTGGAAGTGGTTAATTTGTAGGCAGAGGGCTTAGCAGGGGTGTCCCTCAGAGAACCATAAAGTACTAGGAGAATCATGGAGAGAGAGAAAATTGGGAAGTTGATCCATAAAGTTTCTAATAAACATCTGTGTTTGCCTCTGAACTGTACATAGTGTATCCCATTCTAATTAGTATACCACAGGCTTGAAGAACAGAACTGAAAAATAGACCTCTACTCATATTCTGGACTGAACGCTGTGTGTAGTGCATGTAAGACCAATGCAAATACCACTGCAATGCCTTTGAAATAGGAACCAACATTGGAACTGGACCCAATAAAGGGCAAGTTAGAAGTTCTTGCCTAAACCTAACCAGATCAGTTGACAGCTAAGACAAAATTATACACAGACATTCTTCATAGGACTTAAACAACATAAAGAGTCTCCTAATGTAATAGTCAAAATGTCCAGGATACAATTCAAAATTACATGGCATATAAAAAGACAACAAAACTCAACATGCATGGGGTAAAGATCAACAACTATTAATAATTAGTTGGTACAGATACTGAAATTATCTGACAAGATTTTATATCAGTTTCAAAAGTTGCTCAAATAAGCAATGGTAAACACTCTAGAAACAAATACAAAGATAGGAAGTCATCCAAAGAAATGGAAGATTTTGAAAGGATCAAATAAAAAATTTAGAACCAAAAAATATAACAACCAAAATTAAAAACTCCCTGAATGGATTCAATAGCAGAATGGACATAACAGAAGAAGTCAGTAAAGTTGAAGATAGACTAAAAGAAAATTTACAACCTGAACAAAAGACAAAAGAAGATTGGACAAAAAATAAACGGAGTCTCAAGGACATGAGAGCCAAGAACAAAAAGTCTAACATTTGTGTGACTGGAATTCTAGAAGGAGATGGAAAAAGGGCAATATTAAAAAATATTTGAAAAAATAATGGCAAAATATCTAAAGTATGTATTTTGTGTTGCTTTAAGTAACCACTATCAAAAAAAAAAAAAAAAAAAAGAATGAAGATGGAATATCAGTATAGACTCTCCATAGCTATTAAAAGGATAGTAAGGGAAGACTATGAGTAACTGTACATGCAGAAATTCAACAACCTTGATGAAATCAACAATTCCTTGAAACCCATAAATAACCCAAACTCATCAAGATAAAATGACTAATTTAGCCCTTTATTAAATAAACTTAATTTGTAGTTAAAAACTTTCCACAACTACAAATCTCTGGGGCCAAGATCGTTTCACTATTAAATTCAACGTTATGTACACACACACACACACACACACACACACACACACACAACACACACACTTTGCTAACTCTGTCAACTCTAGAGCCTAGAAGCAATGATGTCTTGGTAGCAGTGAACACATCTGGTGCCTATATATTTGTTTCTAAATACCATTCTCTACTAATAGGAACCAGGGCTCCCTAGGACTGGGACAGAGAAAATATAAAATGAATTTGAAATATCTTCTTGAACTAGAAAGTAAGAAACTCTCTAAACATTAATGGAGATATGTCAAAAGGACGTAGGACCTGGATTGAACAGCATCCTACTCATCAAGTCTTGGATCATTTGTACATTAAAAGAAATGTTATAATAATGAATTATTATCCATTGGTTTATTGGATTTAGTATTATTCAATGATAATTCAATATATATTCAATTACTGAATTATACATTGAATTATTGGGTTATTATCTTATTGAATAAACTAACACTCCATGAATTTATAATAGTAAGTATTTAGTTTACTAATTAATGAAGGGAAAAGAAAAGCTCCCCTTATATTCAAATACCACCAGAAAATGTAGAAGAAATGATGAAATTTAAAATTTGACAGCCATCATAGTTATAATATTTTCAGTCAAGAACAATCAATGGATTCTAAAACTGGCAAGTAGAAAATTTGAGGAAAAAAAACAGAATATTTGAATAAAGTATCTCTCCATACTTATTAATAATTTGTGAATTAACCTGTTACATATCATCTTAACCAAATGATAAAAGTTAACATCATCAATAATGGGGCAACTTGGCATTGAGTGCTTCCTAATACAATGTCCTGAAAAGAATACAGCATTGTCTTTTGTACATACTTCCATGGTGACTCTGACAAAAATGCTTGTATCATGAGGTAATATCAGGAAAACTCAAAGGAACTTGTCTGTGCTTTTCAAAAACATCAACTTCATACAGTCAAGTAGTAAGCAAATATTCCAGGCAGAAGAGACATGACAACTAGATTCACCAGGTATCCTGGATTGCATTCTAGATCTATAAAGAACATTACAATATTAGCAAATGTGAATGGGATCTGTGGATTCGATAATATTGGATTGATATTAATTTCTTGATTTTGATGGTTATGTTCTGGCTTTCTGAGAAAGATTTCAGAAAATATACCCTAAAAATTGAGAAGTATTTCTTCTTTATGTTTAAAACTTATTCTCTAGGGTTCAGAAATGTTGTCAATTGGGAAATTTGGTTGAAGGGTATATAAGAGCTCTTTGCATTATTTTTTCAACTTTCATGGTTTTAAAATTATTTTAAAATAAAAAGGTCAAAACATACAAAAGTAAATAAAAATTAAAGTAAATAAATTAAAAAGCTAATACAATTATCTAAATAGCAAATATATAGCTAACAAAGTCAACTCTATACTAAAAAGCAAAGAATATGCATCTTTTCAAGAGTATTTGGAACACTTGCAACAATTCACCATACGGTAGTGTATTTAACACTCATATTTACTGATAACAAAATGAAAATAAACGTATATAGCATTTATATCCATCAGGACATAAGTTATTTTGCTATAATAGATAACGGTAAAACATCTGAAGGACTGAAGACAGCAAAATTTTTTTTTCTTTCTATTCATTCATAGTCATTCAGGTTGATGGAGGCTTGCATGGTCACCAGAGGAAAGGGATAAGGACGTGGAAAAGTGTGCACTGACTCTTACCCCACTTCCAGTGAAGGGTGAGACATATCAGTTCTACTCATATCTCATTGTGTAAGGCAAATCATATTTTCATAGTGAGTTATGTAGAGAAGCAATTCTACCATAATCCCAGAAGGAGCATATTTTAAACAATCCTAATGCTACATGAAGAAATCAACTCCAAAAGTTAGCAAAAGAATAACAGTAAGAACAAAAATAAAAACAAAGCAGACTGATGTGATTAATTAAAAACAAAGCAGAAATAATAATACAATAAATAATAAAAATTAGTACATATGTTTACAATGTTGCAGATTGTAAGTCCCTCCTAAATCTAAGTTCCCCTTCTTTCATAGCAATAGGATACATGGCAGTCTTGAGAGATCACAATTTCCAGTCTTTCCTGTGGCTCTGTGGGCCACTGAATTAAGCTCTCACTAATTGGGTGCTCATTCTATGTCACTTACTTTAAAGAAAATGTATGGCTTTGAGTTTCTTCCTTCTCTCTTTTCCGTTCTGGAATGCAGACGTGGTGATTATCCCACTTTGGCTATACAGGTGAAGAAAATACCCTTGGAGTGGATGAAGTTTCTGGAGAAGAAAGGGGGATCTTGGAGGACTTTGAGAAACAGGGTGCCTAACCTGGACTAGCTGGACTGTTGTGTGAAGAAGAACAAAACTTCTATCTGGTTTACACCACTGTACTATGAGGTCTTTTCCTTCTATCAACTTAGCCTTTGCTCTAATTAAAATTACATATACAGGCTAATTTCTTAAAAAGGGCTATGAAATAGATAAAGGTAGGTAACAATCAGGTAAACAAGAGCCAGCACAAAATCAGAAATGAGGGTGGGGAAGTATCCTCAAATAATGAATTAACTGGACATATAACATATACTTTGACACTATGCAAATGATGATTTTTTTCTATAAAAATATAAATTTTCAAAATCTACCTCAAAGAAAAGATATGACTGAAATTGTTTCAGAGGTGAATCCAATAGAATAATCAAGACAAATAAAATTCTAATACTACACAAACTGTCCCAGACCATAATGAAAGAAATAACTCTTCTAAATTGTTTGCAAAATGAGCATAATTTTGACAGAAGAACTTGACCCAGATGCCACTAAAGTAGAAAACTACCTGTCAGTCTACCCAGAATATCCTTATAGAAATCACAAATAAAATATTACTTGCCTACTTACAAATACAATCTAATACCACAATAAATGTAGACTGTACCACAATACAAGGATAATTTGCTACTAGAAAACATTTTAATGTAATTATCCACATTAGTAGAGAAAAAGAGAAAATTTAAGATCAAAGGTTTTTTTAACAAAACATAACATACATTCCTGATTTTAAATGTCTTATTATACCAAAATTAATAGAAACATTCTTATTGTAATTTTATATATACAGAAGTATGGTTCATTTTATATTGAGAGTGTTATAGTTAATTTCACTAGAAGCATATTTCCATTAGAGTGGAAATGCCCCCATCAACATTTCTATATAGCATTGTTCTGGAAATTCAGGCAAATGCAATTTAGCAAGAGGAGGAGTAAGTGGTATAGTATTTAGAAAGGAGGAGATAAAATAATTATTTTTAGCATGTGATACGCCTTTTAACCTGGAAAACCCAGGAGAATCAACTGAAAAATACTTTATAGAAAAGAGAGAATTCAGGAAAGTGCCTAGTTGCAATGTTAAATAGAAAAAAAAAATAGCTTTCCAGGGGACAAGCAAGCTCTAAATGCAGATGGAAAAATATGTTATTTAAATAGCATCAAGACATTTAAAATACTGAAGAAAAATTTTGAATAATGTTTCATCTTTATATGAAGAAAAATTTTCAGCTTTGTTAAGAGATGCAAGAGAATTGACGGAAAGATCTACTATATTCTTGCTTAGGAGGACTAGATAGAATAACAATGTTAATCTTTCTGAATTATTCTATAATTTAAAAAGTCAGTAAGATAGCAAAATGATTTTTCTTTTAGATAAAAGTATTAAAAAACTCAGATGAAAGCATAAATATTTGAGGATAACGAGAATAAATCTGTAAAAAAAAGAATATGAGGGGACACTATACCAAATAATAAACATATAATAAACTTACAGTAATTAAAACAATCTGGTACTGGCACAAGAATAAACAGATTATTGGAAAAGAGAGATCAGAAACAGATCCAAGCCCATATGGGAATTCAATTTATGAAATGTGGCATTATCATTCAATGGAATAATGATAGATTAATATCAGCAAATGATGTTGTGGCAACTGGCAGCCATTTGGACCAAAATAAACCTTGATCACTACCTCGTTTATTATATCAAAATCAATTACTTGGATCACAGTTTTAAACATAAAATATGAAATCATAAAAGTAACAGTAAACAACAGGAGGAAATTTATTTTTGACACTTGGTGCAACCTTACTTAAAATTATGAGAATATACATTGGAATGACACCAAGATACCATGTTTTGTCTATCAAATAAAAAATTTAAAATATGCTTTTAAATTTTATAGTTGGAAAATAAATATTTTCAGAGCTAGTAGTGAGATTGCAAATCAATGGAAGCTCTTTAGAGGGAAATTTGACAGTTTGAACCAGCATTTCCATGTCTAAGAATTTAACTTTCAGATGTACTTACAAATTGTGTAAATATGTATTTACAAGAATGTTTGCTTCCACATTGTCAGCAAAAGCAAAACACAAAACAAAACAAAAAACCCAAACACTCCTCTCCCCACAAGAAACAGCAGAAAGGAAACAACTTAAATGTCTTTTACCACATGACTGGCAAATCAAGTATAGTAAGTCATTACAAAAGCATGCTACGCAGCCATAAAAACGTGTTAGATATGTATCTCCTAATAAACAACAATATTTAAGTTTTATTGTTAAGAGAGAAGTGAAAAAGACATGTAGAGTATGGTATAGTCATTTGATTTAAGTATATAACTTTAAACATACATCACATGTTTAATTGTATATATACATATATATGCCTTTATACTCAGGCACACCAGATTTCCTACTGTTCTGCCAATGCTCCAGCACGTTCCTGCCTCAGAGACTTGCCCTGGGCACCTGGCTCCTGTGTATCTTCATGGTTTACTTTCTCCTCTCCTTATATGTTTGCTCAGATGTCACCCTTTCAGTGAGGCTGAACCTGACTACCCTACTTAAAATTACAATCCCTCAAGACTCTTTAATCTGCTGTGCTGCTTCTCTTCCTCTTTCAATTACCCATTTATACTATTTGCTTACTTTTTCCATGGGGTTGTTTTTCTTCTCTGTGTTGATTCATAAAAAATCTTTTCACACTTTGAAAACTAATCACCTATTTTTATATCAATGGCAGATGTTTTCTCCTAGCCAGTGGCTTGTTTTATAAAAAGTTTATAGTTTATTTTATCACACAGAGGGGTTTTTTTGCTTTAACATGTTCAAATTTATTAACATTTTTATGGTTTATGCTTTTTGTGTCCTATTAAGATATGTTTCCCTAATGTCATGAAGGTATTCTTCCATATTTCTTCTGAAAGTTTAAAACTTTGGGGTGGGGAGTTCGGGAGGGATAACATGGAGGGAAATGCCAGACATAGGTGATGGGGAGGAAGGCAGCAAACCACATTGCCATATATGTACCTATGCAACAATCTTGCATGTTCTTCACATGTACCCCCAAACCTAAAACACAATAAAATATATATATAATAATAAATAATTTTTTTTACCCTTACATCTTTAGTCCATCTAAAATTTGTGTGTGATGTGAGATGCAGATCTAATTTTATCTTTTCAAACAGTCAGTTTACTTAGCCCTAGTTATTTTGTAGCCCATTCTGTTCCTGCTGATTTGTTTTGCCACTTTGTCATACACCAAATTTCCATGTATGAAAACATTGTATTATGGGCTCCATATGATGCACTAGTTAAGAGGATGGATTCTGAAGCCAGACTGTCTGTGTCTGAATCCCAACTTCATTGCTTACTAGCTGCATGACCTTGGGCAAATTACTTAACCTCTCTGAGTTTCCTTTATCTCATTAGCAAAACGAGGATAATAATAGTACTTACTTCATAGGGCTGTTTTAAGGATTAAATGAGTTAATATTTGTAAAGTGCTTAGAACACATAATAAGCTCTACATATAACCCTACCTATAGTGCAATATATACATACATTTGTATGTTGTTAAGTAAAAATAAGTAATTGTAATGAGCTTATGAAGAATTATATTTAGATCTTGATTGTACACTGATTTGGGAGTACCATCTTTACAATAGTAAGCCTTCCCATCCATGTACATGGTAAAGGCTTTTATTAACTAAGGTCTTCTTTTACTTGCTTCATTAAAGATGTACGGTCTTTTCCATATAGGTCTTGTGCATATTGATTAGATCTATCCTTGGGTACTCTATAGTTTTTGATGCTGGTATAAAGACATTGTGTAACAATGTTATTGTTCTTGAATTCACCAACCTTGCTGACCACTTTACTGGTTCTAATATTTGTAGATGCTCTTGGATTTTCTACATACACAATCATTTCTTCTGTGTGTAATGAAGTCTTTCTTTCTGATTCTCTTTTACTTCTTTCTTGTCTAATTATCATATATATTATTTATTTATTTCAATAGTTTTGGGGGTACAAGTGATTTTGGTTACATGGATAAATTGTGTAGTGGTAAAGTCTGAGCTTGTAAAGCACCTGTCACCTGAGTAGTGTGCATTGTACCCAATATGTAGTTGTTTTTTTTTTTAACCTCTCACCCCTTCTTCACGCTGTCTCTTTCTGGACACTCTCCTCTTGTTGGACACTCTCCAAAAGTCCATTATATCACTATGTATGCCTTTTCATATCCATAGCTTAGTTCCTGCTTATAAATGAGAACATACAGTATTTGGTTTTCCATTTTTTAGTTTCTTCACTTAGAATAATGGCCTCCACCTCCATCCAAGTTGCTGCAAAAGAACTTACTTCATTGTTTCTTATGGTCAAGTAGTATTCCATCATGTTTACATACCACATTTCCTTTATTCATTTATCAGGCGATGGGCACTTAGGTTAGTTCTATATCTTTGCAGTTTTGCATTGTGCTGTGATAAACATGCACACAGATGTTTTTATTTTTAATATAATGACTTATTTTCCTTTGGGTAGATACCCAGTACTAGGGTTGCTGGATCAAATGGTAGATCTACTTTTAGTTCTTTGAGAAATCTCCATATTGTTCCATAGATACCATACCAATTTACATTCCCATCAGCAGTGTATAAGCATTCCCTTTTCACCACATCCATACCAACATCTAATGTTTTTTGACTTTTTAATACTGGCCTCTGACTGGGGTAAGGTGGTATCTCATTGTGGTTTTAATTTTCATTTCCCTGATGATTAGTGATGTCAGTTGAGCTTTTTTCATACGGATTTTGGCCATTTTCTTATGTTCTTTTGAGAAATGTCTGTTCATGTCATTTGCTCATTTTTTGATAGAATTATATAGAGTTTTTCTTAATGATTTATTTGAGTTCTTTGTGGATTCTGGATATTAGTCCTTTCTCAGACGCATAGTTCAAGAATATTTTCTCCCATTCTGTGGGCTGTTTACTCTGATATTTTTATTTTTATTTTTTGCTGTACACAAGCTTGTTAGTTTAATTAGGTCCCATTTATTTGTTTTCGTTTTTGTTGCATTTGCTTTTGAGATCTTAGTCATAAATTTTTTGTCTAGGCCAATGTCCAGAAGAGTTTTTCCTAGGTTTTCTTCTAGAATTTTTATGGTTTCAGGTCTTATATTTAAGTCTAACCCATCTTGAGTTGATTTTTTTGTACAGTGAGAGATAGGGATCCAGTTTTATTCTTCTACATGTGGCTTGCCAAGTATCCCAGCACCATTTATTGAATATGGTGTCCTTTTGCCAATTTATGTTTTTGTATGCTTTGTCAAAGATCAGTTGGTTGGAAGTGTTTGTCTTTATTTCTGGGTTCTCTACTCTGTTCCATTGGTCTATATATCTATTTTTATACTATTACCATGCTGTTTTAGTTCCTATATCCTTGTAATATAATGTAAAATTGAATAATTTGATTCATCCAGCTTTGGTCTTTTTGCTGAGGATTGCTTTAGCTGTTTGGGCTCTTTTTTGATTTCATATGAATTTCAGGAGGTTTTTTTCTTTTCTTTCTTTCTTTTTTTTTTTTGCATCTGACTCACTTCTTTATTTTTTTTATTGTACTTTAGATTCTGGGGTACATGTGCAGATCATGCAGGATTATTGCATAGGTAAATACATGGCAAGGTGGTTTGCTACCTCCATCCCCCCGTCACCTATGGCATTTCTCCCCATGTTATCCCCTCCCCCAATCTCCACACCTGCCACCATCTCTCCCCCAGCACCCCCCAACAGACTTCAGTGTATGATGATCCCTTCCCTGTGTCCATGTGTTCTCATTGTTCAACACCTGCCTATGAGTGAGAACATGTGGTGTTTGATTTTCTGTTCTTGTATCAGTTTGCTGAGAATGATGGTTTCCAGATTCATCCATGTCCCTACAAAGGACACAAACTCATCACTTTTTATGGCTGCATAGTATTCCATGGGGTATATGTGCCACATTTTCCTTGTCCAGTCTGTCGTCAATGGGCATTTGGGTTGGTTC
This sequence comes from Ateles fusciceps, assembly GCA_036589455.1. Lineage (NCBI taxonomy): Eukaryota > Metazoa > Chordata > Mammalia > Primates > Atelidae > Ateles > Ateles fusciceps. The sequence continues at coordinate 4,440,024 of JAZHEH010003356.1, read as the reverse complement.
CAGGTCTTTGCTATTGTAAACAGTGCCACAATGAACATACGTGTGAATGTGTCTTTATAATAGCATGACTTATAATTCTTTGGGTATATACTCAGTAATGGGATTGCTGGGTCAAATGGAATTTCTATTTCTAGGTCCTTGAGGAATCGCCACACTGTCTTCCACAATGGTTGAACTAATTTACACTCCCAACAGTGTAAAAGTGTTCCTATTTCTCCACATCCTCTCCAGCATCTGTCGTCTCCAGATTTTTTAATGATCGCCATTCTAACTGACATGAGATGGTATCTCAATGTGGTTTTGATTTGCATTTCTCTAATGATCAGTGATAATGAGCATTTGTTCATATGTTTGTTGGCTTCATATATGTCTTTTGAAAAGTGTCTGTTCATGTCCTTTGCCCACTTTTGAATGGGTTTGTTTGTTTTTTTCTTGTGTATCTGTTTTAGTTCTTTGTAGATTCTGGATATTAGCCCTTTGTCAGATGGGTAGATTGCAAAAATTTTTTCCCATTCTGTTGGTTGCCAGTTCACTCTAATGATTGTTTCTTTTGCTGTACGGAAGCTCTGGAGTTCAATTAGAGCCCATTTGTCTATTTTGATTTTTGTTGCCAATGCTTTTGGTGTTTTAGGCATGAAGTCCTTGCCTATGCCTATGTCCTGAATGGTTTTGCCTAGGTTTTCTTCTAGGATTTTTATCGTGTTAGGTCTTTTGTTTAAGTCTTTAATCCATCTGAAGTTAATTTTAGTGTAAGGTGTCAGGAAGGGGTCCAGTTTCTGCTTTCTGCACATGGCTAGCCAGTTTTCCGAATACCGTTTATTAAACTTTCCCCATTGCTTGTTTTTGTCAGGTTTGTCAAAGATCAGTTGGTTGTAGATGGGTGGCATTGCTTCCAAGGCCTCTGCTCTGTTCCATTGGTCTATATCTCTTTTTTGGTAGCAGTATCATGCTGTTTTGATTACTGTAGCCTTGTAATATAGTTTGAAGTCAGGTAATGTGATGCCTCCAGGTTTGTTCTTTTTGCTTAGGATTGTCTTTGCTATGTGGACTCTCTTTTGGTTCTTGATTGGAATTGCATTGAATCTGCAGATTGCTTTGGGCAGTATAGATAGCCATTTTTAAGATATTGATTCTTCCATTCTATGAACATGGGATGTATTTCCATTTGTGACATTTATGATTTCTTTCAGCAGTGTTTTGTAGTTCTCCTTGTAGAGATCTTTCACCCTTGGTTAAGTATAGTCCTTATTGTTGTTGTTGTTATTGTTGTTGTTGTTGCAGATTTTGTAAAAGGGGTTGAGTTCTTGATTTGATTTGCATCTTGGTCATTGTTGGTGGATAGCAGTGCTATGGATTTGTGTACATTGATTTTGTAACCTGAGACTTTACTGAATTTATCTATCAAATTTAGAAATCTTTTGGAGGAGTCTTTAGGGTTACCTAGGTATGCAGTCATATCATTGGCAAACAGCAATAGTTTGACTTTCTCTTTTTCAGTTTGAGTGCCCTTTATTTCCTTCTCTTGCTTGGTTACTCTGGCTAGGACTTCAAGTACTGCGTTGAATAGAAGTGGTGAAAGTGTGCATCCTTGCATTGTTCCAGGTCTCACAGGGAATGCTTTCAACTTTTTTCCGCTCAGTATGTTGTTGGTTGTGGATTTGTCATATATGACTTTTATTAGTTTGATATATGTTCTTTCTATGCCTAGTTTGTTGAAGATTTTTATCATGAAGAAATTGTGGATTTATTGACTGCTTGTTCTGCATCTATTGAGATAATCATATGGTTTTTAAAAAATTCTGTTTATGTGATGTATCACATTTGTTGACTTGCATATGTTAAACCATCCCTGCATCCCTGGGATGAGACCCACTTGATCATGGCATATTGTCTTTTTGATGTGCTGTTGAATTTTGTGTACTAGTATTTTGTTGAAGACTTTTGTATCTATGTTTATCAGGGATATTGGTCTATAGTTTCTTGTTATGTCCTTTCCTGGTTTTGGTATCAGGTTGACACTGGCTTCATGGCATTAGTTAGGGAGTATTCCTTCTTTCTCAGTCTTTTGCAATAGTTTCAGTAGGATTGGTACCAATTCTTTTTTGTAATTATTATTGTTTACTTAGTCAATGCTTGCTTAGATTTGCCCAGATATTTACCATTTTCTTCCAACACCATTGCTTGTTCCATTGCACACATTTACTCTGGGTTTCAGTTCCTTCTTTCTGAAATATATCCTTTATTAATTACTTCAGAGGGAGACTAGGAATAACAGATTATCTTCATCTTTGTTTTTCTAAAATTTTTCAATTTTCTCCTACCATTGAGTAATAATTTACCTGGTTATAATATTATTACTTTGAACTTATTATTTTTCTCTCTTCAAGCTCTCTTGGTTGTAGAATGTTTATGATATTCTGAAGGTTATACATCTTTGGATAGTTTGTCTTTTCTTTTTGATTGCTTTAAAAGTTTTCTCTTTATATATGGTGTTCCACAATTTCGCTACCATATATTTAGGTAGAAAAATGTTTGTATTTATCCTGATTGGGATTCGCAATACTTCTTCAGTTGGGGGATTTATGTCTTTTATAAATTCTCAGAAATTTTCTGATTTTATCTTCCCATTACGTTAAAATATTGTCTTTTCCTATTTTCATTGCGATATTGTTCTTAGAATTTACTTATTGCAACTATCCTACAAATATCTTGATATCTTTTATTTTGTAGCTCTTTTTATCTGTTAGTACTGAATTCTGGATAATTTCCTCAGATCCACCTTCTAGTTCTACTTTTTCATCTATGTCTAATTCATGTTCAATATTCTGTGGGATTTCTAAACATTGTATTTGGCAATTATAAGTAAAGCTGCTATAAACATCTATGTGCATGCTTCCGTTTTTTAATAAAAGCAAAATAAACCAGAAAAAAATGGGCTGTTCAAGGAAACACATACATATGTACATAAACAACAAATGTGACCTTGTATACCTATGATGATAATGGTTGGCATTTATTTGATACTTACTGTTTTCAGTCACTATGCTAAGGCTTTTACATATGTTACTTTATTTAATTCTCACACAATCCTATTTAAAACAAAATGAAAATTTAAACTGACTACTGCTTGGATATGTAATGAAAATGTAGCGTCCACAGATCTGTAACTAATCTAAGCTTTATAACATTCACCCAGCTGAATAGGGGTCCAAATGGGTGGGTGGAGAGAGATTGAACTTGCTAGTTTTCAGTATGTCAGTTTCTTACCTAGTAAAGAACTTTGCACTTTGGAGGGACGCAATAAGTATCAGTGGTTGAATGAATGGTGACAAGATATAATATTAAATAGTCCAAGCTACAATGTGTTGAGTGTATAGTATATACAACTAGTGCTAGGTGCTTTATATAAACATCTCCCTTAATCCCTATAACAGACAGCTTGTAAAGAAGAAACAGGCTAAGAAACACATTCAACTTCTCACAATTGGTAAGTGAGAGAAGTATATTTAAATCTTAGTTAAGAACATAGTTAGTCCACTACCTCCCAATATCCTAAAGTGGGCTGTAGAATTATAAGGTGGGTACCCTGCCCTGGAGATGCATTTGAGATCATCTAGAGTCCCTGCATTTTTCAGATTACAATATGTCACTGATGCCGAGTTCCCAGGCACTTCTGAGATTGTTTTGGGGACCAATAGGGTACCCTTGGTGAGTCATTAGTAGAGTGTTCACACATTTCTCAGGTATTCAAATGGTTTGGCAGAATGTCCATTTTTCTTCTTAAGCCTCTGACTTACTCTGCCTACCATAACCTAACCTAATTCGATTAGCTTTTAATAAAATGTCATGCATATTTAATCTAGTGTATTTTTATTTATTCTGTGTATATCTCTCAGAAAAGGGAGAATTAAGATACAAAGACTGTGAGGTGTAAACATATTAGTTTAAATTTAGAAGGTTGTACTAACAAGTATTCAAAGCCCAGTTCAAATCATTCTACCTCTAATAAACCCTTCCAGATTCCCTTATCTTTTTTCCTTCAAACTTCTATAGCACATTGCTTGCAGTTCAGTACTTATCATAGCCTACTTTTTATTAAAATTATGTATGTGTCCCCTTCTACCTAAATTGTGATTTCCTTATGTATCAAGACTACCTCTCACTCTTCTTTAGTACCTCATGGGACCCGGCACCATTCTTTGTATATGGAATTTATTTAAGAAATATTTGTTGAAGTGATCCAAGTATACTTATATGAAATGTTTAACACAAACTTCTATTCCAATTTAGATTACCATATCACAGCCTGATTTTTATAGTTTGGCTTTTGAAATATTAGCCTGAGAACATTTCATTCTTTCAGTTTCTATTATGTTTTATTTATTTGTTTGTTTAACAATACTCACAGAATTAAAACAAATCCCAGAGCTTGGCATTATTCCAAATACACCAGTAGCGGCTTTGCCCTTTTTCGTTGTATTGAACTCAATCAACCTAATCTTCCACAAAGCCCAATGGTGAGAGGTGAGCAGATTGGTGAAGTTGTAGAGATTATTGATTTATAATTGTTCCAAATCTCCCATGAGGAGCTTTCTCTTGCTCTTTATGATTTCTGAAAATTCCTTGCCTTATCACCCCTGGCCAGAGTGGGTGCCATGTAGTAGACACTCAGTTAATGTTTAATGAGTTGAGTTGAATTACTCTTAGTTCCTGGACCCATTTACCAGAATCCAGAATGGTGTATTCTAGAAAGCTCTATGATAGTTAATCTCTCAATGAAAAGCCAGAAAGGGCCCCTACTTTGTGACCAACTCAGTGCCAAATGTAGTCTAAAAAGTCTTCTTTAAAACCACAAATTAAACTCACCATGCGACAATCTGCAACATTGTAAAATTCCTTCTATATCCAAATGATGTTCAAACGTTTTAAAATCAAAAAAATTAATTTGGCAACTAAAAACATTCTTGATATGTTTCTAAATAATTACTGAAACTGATTTTTAAAAACTCAACCAATGTATTTGGAAATGATGATGGCCAAGTGGTATGGATAAATTTGGCTGTGACTTATTAAACTGTCCTTGCAAGCAGTCTAGATGTCCCCATTGAAAAATGAAGCAGCAATGTACACATGAAAAATGCAGTCATTTCTGATTCAATTTTTTTCACCAACGTTCTCTGTGATGCTACTACCTAGCTGCTGACTTTACATACTTGAAGGTTTGTCATGGGAAATATTAGACTTGTCTGTCTAGACTCAGGGCTAAAACTAGAAACAAATTTGGAGAAGTTACAGAGACACAGTTTTTGGCTTAATATTTCACAGAAGTTTTAATTATGTGCATAGATGCTTTTCTCATAGTCTAACAGCATAATTTTGTAGGAATATGGAAATATGAAAAGTCACTCATAATTTCAACCAGAATAATTACTATTACAAAATAGTAATAGACTATCATATATGTATCTGTCTTTAAAAAAAAAAATTCTCTCTCATTAGAACAATCCTTAAATGGATTGGGCCATATGGGAAGGCAGAGGCACCCCATCTTTGGAGGATTGCAAACAGCAGCTAACCCCTTTGCTAAGACTTGAGGCGGAAAGCTGAACATATGAACCCTTGTAAACCTATGAGCTTTGGAGTCTGGGGGGGCCCATGCAGTGATTGTAAGGGGTCTTCAAATCCATATTTATTTTATTTGCTCCTTCAATGAATAGCACAAATGTTACTAACAGTAAAAGTGGTCCTTATGTTGGAAGTTTTAAGAAGCAGTTAGAAGAAGCAGCTAGAAAATTTTTAAGGCACCTTCTTCCTACAGGCTTAGGAGAAAGCCGGTTTCTCTCTTCCTTTCACTGTGCTCATCGGCATTAGAGGTCTTTGCACATTGAGCCCTCAAATGAACCAGCACCTCCCAGGCTTTAAGCCACACAGCCCTTTGACTAGGCATTACTTTATTTTGATTTTATGGATGAAGAACTGAGATTTAGGGAGGTGAAGTAACTTACTTGGCCGTTCCACAAAGGGAAAATACTGTTTTTCCCACAATTGTGCAGACTCCACCTCTGCCTCTGCAAGAAAGTCTGTAATGTGGAGTAGCGCTGGGGTACTGCACGTGAACACCCAAATTAATTCGTCCAGGTGTCCCAGCAGGAGAGCCAACCCCGCCCCCTGCCACCCCAGCTTGTTCTCTGGGAACCTGGGCTTTCCTGGCGCCAGGCAGGAGCCACATCCGCTGGTGGCTCGCACTGGGACCCTCTAGCCCAGCGTGCCGGGCAGTTCTCAGCTCTGAGTAGACGGCATTTTCCGGTTCGCATCCCGACAGAGAGCACACAGACCTGGGAATGGTTATCGGCCGAGAGCTGCAGGCGAACAACTAATCCAGTACTGGAAGAGGGCACTGGTAGTTAAGCCCTTTAATGGCCTCAGTCCTATTATAATTAGTCCTGCCCTGGAGCTAGCGAACAGCGAGCTCCTCTAACCTGAAACGGAGCCTCATCCACTGCTCGGCACTAATCCTCTGCACAATGAAAGCCGAACTAATTCACTGGGTAAACACCCTCTCCAGTTACTTACAAGCTGTCTTATTTCAGCCCCAAACCAAATAGAAAGGCTGTCAGTGACTGGGAAAAAAAATCAAATATTTACGAACTCATTTTGCCTGAAACCGCCCCTGGGATGCTTGCTTATCGCTCACGGGATCGCTTTATGCTGCTGCTTTTGTGACAGGCGGCTACTTTCAAAGGAAGCAACAGCCACCTGAGAGGGATTTCCCTAGCTTGGTCTTTTTCTGGTCTCTTCATAGCTGAACCAAATCACAGCCTCTGAATATAGGACTGGGCACATAACAGGTGCTTAACAAAGATCAGCTTCTGCCTTTAACTCAGAAAGTGGTTCCTGAAATATTCTAGGCCAGTGGTCCTCAAACTGCAATGTGCACCAGAATCACCCAGAAGCTTGTTAGAACTCAAATTTCTGGGCCCCAACCTCACAGTTTCTTATTCAATAGATGGGGAAAGACAATTTTCATTATAACAAGTTCCCCAAGAAACCATTGATCTGGAACAGAGGTCCATAAACTTTTATCTTTATTTTTTTGTAAAAAGCCCAATAGTAAATTTTTTAGGCTTTGTAGACTACACAGTTTTTGTCCCAGGTACTCAGCTGCACCACTGTAGTGCAAAAACACTCACAGACAATACTTAAATGAGTGAACATGTAAGAACAGTAATTTTCATGTTGTGAGTGATTGTAATTTAGATTGCTGCCCCCCTCCCCATCCCCCAACATACACTTAAAAACTGTAAGTTCCGTTTTAGCTTGCAGGTCATACAAGACAGGTGGTGGGCCAGACGTGGCTCTTAGACAAATGCTTGCTGACCCTGTGGTCTCTAGAATGATTGCGGTTAGATAAATAACGATGATGGCAGAAACAATGGCTCAGAGCCTGAAAACAGAAAAGACAAAAATAATTTCATTTAAGAAAAATTCTTCTATGCCTATAAACCCAATTTCACAGCTGTTTATAAACTCTACTTACAGATATTCAAGAGAATACTATTGTATACCAGGTGCTGTTCTAGGCACTGGCGTTAGAATGGAAGAAAAACAGGATTTGCCTCCACTCACATGAATTCTATGTTGCTGGACAATGGGTATGGGCTTTGCACAGAGCTCGGAGACTATGAGCTACAAATTTGCAGGTCAGGCGCCCAAAAGCCCAACAGTAAATGTTTTAGGCTTTGTAGACCACACAAATTCTGTGCTCCTGAGATCACAGAATTGCCTGAATTAATCCATTAACTATAGTTAGGAAATGTACACCATGAGCATAGCCCTATTGTAAGCATAGTGGAGACAGATAGAAAAAAACAGAGATTTGACCGTGGGCGTGAATGTTAGTAGTTACATTTTTCTCAGTGCCAAGGACCTTGTCTTTCAGAAACAGGAACAATGACATCCAAAACTTTCAGTAGAGGGTGACATTAATATGAGAAGATTCTTTGTTCAAAAAGCCAAGATAGGCCGGATGTGGTGGCTCATGCCTGTAATCCCAGCACTTTGGGGGGCTGAGGTGGGTGGATCACGAGGTCAAAAGATAGAGACCATCCTGGCCAACATGGTGAAACCTCGTCTCTACTAAAAATACAAAAATTAGCTGGGCATGGTGGTGCACGCCTGTAGTCCCAGCTACTTGGGAGCCTGAGGCAGGAGAATCACTTGAACCCAGGAGGTAGAGGTTGCAGTGAGCCAAGATCACCCCACTGCACTCCAGCCTGGCGACAAAGCGAGACTCCGTCTAAGACAGACAGACAAACAAACAAACAACAAACAAAAAAAGCCAAGATGAAAGCCAGCTAAGCCAAATCTCAATCTCACCTTCTAGAGTGAGACATAGAAATTGTTCTCCTTTGAAAAGGACAATTCAAAATATCTATAGTCCTGTGCTTGGAGTAAGCAGGGATTTCTTAAAACAAATGCTGCCATGCTTATTCTGTTTTAATCTGGAAAATTAGAAAAGCAGAGATTTTTATCTTTCACAAATTTAACTAAAGGAAAGATTTGGTAACCACCATCAACATAAAAGGGTCATCTTTTAAAAGCAAGCTGTTTGCTCAAAAAGAATTAATTCTTTCCAAAGATGTCTTCTACAGTAGTTTTTGCAGATCTTTAGGATTAAATTGCAATTGTTAAGCTTCTTTTGAACTTGCCCTTGATCTGATTTTGGGTTTCCTGGAGCGTAAGGACAAAGTGCATCACTCCCTGGACACAGATGTGGGCTCCAGCGGATGGTTATGCATCAGTATATTTTCAGTCAGTAGTCACTGAGCTCCACTGGGTGCCACACATTCATCTGCATCCTAGAAATGAATTGCTTGGTGGCAAATGAGACAGACCCCTGCCCTCCAGTGGTTTACAGTCTCCTGCTGGAGACAAGCAGGCCTTAGGCAAACACGAGTAGGTGGCTTTTGCATAGCGTCAACCTGGAATGATAGTCATCACAGAATACAGAGAATCATGGAAAGGACGTAGGTTTTTAAGTCAGGCAGAACTTGGTTTGAATTCTGACCATGCTACTTCCTAATTTTGTGATGTGGTGCAAATTGTTTTACTACCCTGGGCCTCGTTCCCCCTCATGTAAAATGGAAAGAGCCCTCTTCAAAGTCAAAGGGGTGGTTATCAGGTTAAATGATAAAGAGTAACTAGTGTGTCTAGCACACAGCCTGGAACTTGCCAGAAGCCCAATAAATGTTAGTTTGGTCTCTTTTAAATATGTGTCAATGTTATTTATACAAATTGCTTATTTTACCTGAGCTCTGTGACTGCCCCCAAGTGTTCAGAAATCCAAATTTATTGTGGACTATGGTATGGGACTTGGGGTATAGGGCTCCCAAGAATAGTGTTATGCTCAAATCTCTGCTTGACGTTTTAGAAATGTGGGTTAGTATATGAACCTACAGGAGTCCAGAGGGATGGAAAGTGTGCAGCTCCAAGGCAGGGGAGGGGCTAAATCAAGAAGGGACAGATCAAAATCTACCTTGTCAAAACGGGGTAGATTCTGGAGTTAAGGGGTCAAGAGGCATGCAGTGGTCTTCACCACCCAGTCCTGTGCCCCAAGTTGGGCATCTCATGAATATGAGTGACGCTGGGTCCAAGAAACAGGGATACAAGCATGAAAGAAGGAGGAATAATACCAAGAGCAAGTTAAAGGCTACAAGACACTTAATGACACTAGGGGTTCAGGTGCCAGAGACCAGACAGGGACTATAGGTGCCATCACGGGATGTCCCAGGGCCATCAAAAGTAGGAACTAGGTAGAGAAGAGCAGACAGTCAGCAGCTGCTTCCAGCCAGCCTTCAACAGGCCACCAGTGACTCCCTTGCCACTGAACCATCAGCTTCCTCCCCACCCAGCTGACAGTAGGACATTTACTGCTCACCTGCAGTCATTCTGGGACTCCCAGCTTCAATTTCTAGTTTATTTGATCTGCCTTTGAGATTTCATTCATTTCACAATTTGACTTTTCTTTTCTTTTTCTTTCTTTTTTTTTTGAGATGGAGTCTCTCTCTGTTGCCCAGGCTGGAGTGCAGTGGTGTGATCTTGGCTCACTGCAACCTCCACCTCCCAGGTTCAAGCGATTCTCCTGCCTCAGCTTCCCGAGTAGCTGGGGTTATAGGCATGCGCCACAACTCCCAGCTTTTTATTATTATTATTATTTTTTTATTTTTAGTAGAGATAGGGTTTCACCATGTTGCCAGGCTGGCCTTGAACTCCTGACCTCAAGTGATCTGCCCACCTTGGCCTCCCAAAATGCTGAGATTACAGGCATGAGCCACTGCACCCAGGCTACAATTTGACTTTTCTAAACTTTACATTTTGATTTTGGTTGCCTGCTTTGAAACTCTACTCTGCTTAAACTCTCACCTACGTTTTTGAGGTTGGGGTCTGAAGCCCTGGAGGCCCGGACTGGGCTGAGCTAAGATTATCTGGCCAGCTATGGTCAGGGAGGCAATGGCAATCTGAGAGACTGCGTCTGGGGTGAAATTAAAACCAAGCACATTCTCCACACAGGTCACCATGGGAAGGAGCCAAGCTATCACAAAAGAAGAGAGGGCAGGCAGAGGATATTTTTATAGCATGGTAGAAAAAAGCTATAGGCACTGTGCTGTTTTGGCATACCCACGACCCCGTGTTCTCTGACTAAACCATGCCAGCATGAATTTAAACAGGACAGAATCACCATTCTGTTTCAGGCTCCTTGAATAAGCTATGGGATACCACATCTTGGGACTGCTCTGAGGTTGCAATACTTTTCCTATAGCTAAAGCTGGGTCCTAGACTGAGCTGATGCTATAAATGAAACCAGCCTGCTCTCAGGATTTCCACCCTCTTAACCTCCGAGAGCATGCATTCTGAGGGCTCTCATTATTGGGAGACAACTGCAAAGACTTTCCTTGTTCACTGGGATCATGGGGCTCTCTTCTCATCCCATTGTTTGAAACCTTCCCCTGTTTGAACATTTGAACCCATTGAACATTTGTCAAAGAAGTGGCATATCAGGATACAAGGAGCTCTCTTTTTGTTCATGCGTGTCTACCTTCGTGTCACAACTCTCAAGTTGTTTGGGGGTCACACTCATCAGAAAGCCAATTGAGGGAGGTGGTAGAGGTCTTCCCAACTGCAGGTTTTCTGCATCTTCAACTATGAATTGGATTACACTTTTGAGTCAGAGGGGCAGGAATAATTGTGGGGTCTACACTGCTGAATCCTTATTGGGTGCCTTCAGTATAGAAAGACAACACTGGGTCACATTAGATAGATCTTAGCAGCAACCAGGGAAACTTGAAAATTGCAGGCATTGATGGACACAGGACTGTCATCTTTGCCTTTTGAATCTGCACTCATCAGGATCTATTAACGAAAATGAGCTTACAAAGTTAAAGTGACTCTTTGAAGTCTTGGCCATGTTAGGTTTTTTGTGTATCCTTGCTAGGGTTTGGATGTTTCCTTTCCAAATCTCATGTTGAAATGAAACCTCCAGTATTGGAGACAGGACCTGGTAAGAGGTGTTTGGATCATGGGGGCGGATCCCTCATGAATGGCTTTGTGCCATCCTCAAGGTGATGAGTGAGTTTTCGCTCAGTTATTTCATACGAGATCTGGTTATTTAAAAGAGCATGGTATCTTCCCTTTCCCTTTGTGCCCACCCTTACCATGTGATACACTGGCTCCCTGTCACCTTCTGCCATGATTGTAAGCTCCCTAAGGCCTTCACCAGAGTCAGATGCCAGCACCAAGATCCTTGTATAGCCTGCAGAACCATCAGCCAAAATAAACCTCCTACCTGGCCTCAGGTATTTCTTTATAGCAATGCAATAATGGATTCACGTAGTCCCCAAATTTCACCGAAGCCCAGTGGAGGCTGGATCAGGGTTAAGGAGAGGGTGTGAGGGCAGCTGAGTGTACTCCTTCTCCACCTCCCCATAGTTTGGTTGTTAACTTCTGCAGATTCTCACTTTTAGATGCATGACTCAGAAGCCCACAGAGGCTCAATTCCCTCCTCTGCGATGGGGATGGAGCTAATGAGACTGACCTGGATTGTGCTGAGGATTGAGTGAAATAATGAATGGAAAGAACTCTTTCAAAGTATTGCACACATGCAAGGTATTATATTTAAGTGCTTAATTACTAATTTTACCTGAAAATAACAATGTTATTTCATACTTTCCATGGAATTTTCCAGATTTTTGTGTTATATAAGTTAATCTTCTATTCTATGTTATCTACTCTGTCATCTGAAAGAGAGACTCTTAATCTCCTCAAGAAATTTAGTGAACAATAAAACAAGACATAAAGGCACAATCTGGATATGTATAGTCCAAAGACTTGTCTAAAGTATTGACTTCTTATATAAACCTTAAATCAGGTATAATTAAACAAAATCTCAATTGTGGTAGGAACTTTTTTTCAATATAATATAAGGATGATTGACTTAGGCGAAAAGAACATCTATTATTATTATTTTATAGATGGCGTCTGGTTGGCTGTTGCCCAGGCTAGAGTGCAATGATGTGATCACAGCTCACTGCAGCCTCAAACTCCTGGGCTCAAGTAATCCTCCCACCTCAGCCTCCTGAGTAGCTGAGACTACAAGCACATGGCATCACTCCTGCCTGTTTTTATTTTTTGCAGAGATGGGGGGTCTCAATATGTTGATCAGGTTAGTCTTGAACTGGCCTCAAGTGATCCTCCTGCCTTGGCCTCCCAAAGTGCTGGGATTATAGGCATGAGTCACCGTGCCCAGCCCCACTTCTGTTATTACTGAAAGAAATGTAGTTATGTTACTACACACAATGCTGCTCCTCTGAACATTTTTCACATATACATTTATATCTTCCTATTTATCAGTGTTTGAATCCTTTAAGTGGTTCTCACCTAGTATTTTTTTTAAGTAGGTATCAAGCAAAATGCCCATCTGACCACAACAGACCTCCTCCCTAGGAGGCCAAAGCCAGCAGCCCTTTTCCTGATAAGAATAGTTCAGAAAACTGAATGCTGGAGGATCTGTGGTCAGCCTTTGGCAGTGACCTGAAAGCATCCACTTACTCATCTCAGGAACCAAGACAAAGTACCACTACCCCATTGCCAAAGCTTCCAAAGGCCCACTTTCTCAGGAGGGTGGAAGAAACCAAGGACTTGGAGACCAAAGCCTATACTTTAGTCCTGGCCATGCCACTTAATAGCTTGATCACTTTAGGGAGATCTGTTAACTTCTCTAGAAGATAAGGTAACTCATCTGTAAGTTAGTTATAATAAAAAACTGCCTCACTTTCTGCACAAGTGCTATTATAAAAACAATAACTGGGAAAGAACTTTTAAAATTATAATATGCAAAGAAATTTTTTGCACCAGTACTGGCCTAGTGGAGAATTTGCCTTGCCTTCTCTAAGGCCAGTGCTTGTGATATTATTATATTATTATTGTCATATTTTTATGATAATCCCTAAACAGTGGGAAGTCTGTCTTTGAATCTATTTCCTCCTCTGAATATGAAGGAAAGGATTTTAGCTCCGCCATTTTACAGGGAAATTGGGATGGTTACAATGCAATATCAGTGTGGATGATTGGTCAACGGTAAGACCATCTAACATTAGGATTCAGAGGCAAGCGCCCTTAATTAATAGGACTTTATAGGCACTTGGTAGTACCAAGATATGCACATCTTGCTATAAGTGGATGCAGCCAAGAATGACACAGTTAGCAGCTATTGTCCTATCTTACTGATCAACCATCAGAACTTGATTTGCCATCAGAAATGAGTCACCAGGCAGGGTCTGGAAGGGGCAGGGTCCTAGAGACCTCTTAGACATGTCACATGGGGACAATAGGCAGGAAAGAGTCCCTCAGTAAGTAATATAAAAGCATCTGGCTAGAGTATAGCATTAAGGGCAGTGAAAGGCAGGCAGCAGGGGCCACCCAGGCTAGGATGGACATTAGGGAGTTCCAAGTGGGGATATTGAGAAGGTGATGTATTAGTCTGGAGAACAGCAGTAAGGATGGACCTGGATGTTCATTCACATTCTGATACTAGGAAGACCTAACCTCAGGGACCAGGTATAGCTGGATTGGTGCAGGGGGTTAGACACTGGGAAGGAAGCTCAAACAAAGGCAGGCATTATGGAACAAGATTAGGGTCCTGAGGTACAAGGGGATGGTTTAGACACAGAAAATAAGGTTAGAGATACAGTCCTGGAACCTGAGTTTCAGGCTAGAATGTAATCAGCAAGTCCCACAAGACTGAAAAATAGGGAGACTTCTTGGAACTTGATGGATACAGAGCAAGATAGGCCTGAGCCTTAGGTGGATGTGGTTGGAAAAGAGCTACGAGGATAATTTAGCCAAGGGTGGGCTTTCAAACATCACGTATTTCTGGAGAAATAATCACATAGCATGATCCTGGGCTGGAATAGCAGAGTTCTACAGTGGCTGGATGGTCAGTGCCAGAACAACAGGGTAGGATGAGTCTGGACAAGTTTAGTTAAGTTAGACTTGCTACAGACACTGGCCCCAAAGAGGTCAAGGTAGCCAATCCAGTGGGCCAGAATTGATGCCAACAAGGACTCATGGGGTCTGAGGTTTTTGTTTTTGTCATGAAGCCCTGGCCCTACTCCTGGGGCAACCTTCCTCCGGGGACTTCATGCCTGGGGTAGCTGAAGATATGGAGTCTCCTGGGGAAGATGCATCTGCCTATTCCAGCCAGGAGCCTTTACTTTCCAGTTCTCATGGTCATGGGCATGTTCCTCAAGGCCTGGATTTCTCTCTTAGGGCCAATGGCTAGTTGTTACCTAACATTCACTCTCCCTTTCCTACATAATGAATGCTGATTTTGTTGGGGCTGATGGTATGCTGAGATTTAAAACAAAACAACATGCATTGCCAGGTTTTCTTAATGGATAGGAGTGGCTATGTGATGTTCTGGTAAATGAGGTATAAGCTGAAGATGATAGGAGAAGGATTCCCTGAACACTGGAAATTGTTGAGTAGTGTGCTTCTAGGAATGTGCCTTAAAGGGAGAGATGACTCACTGGCATATGCCCCTTTATAGGTTCCTCTTTACCCCTTATCTTTTTCCTTCCTTCTTCTCCTTTCTTTCATTCAAGTACTAATCAGGCCCAATCCTGCTTAGCTCCAGAGATCAGATGAGATCCAGCACGTTCAGGGTGGCATGGCCATAGACTCTGCTTCTTTCTCTTTCCTCCCCTCCCTCCTTCTTTATTTCTGTTTCTTTTCTGAAACTTTGATATGATTGCCAGAGCTGCAGTAACTATTTTGTAACCATGAGGCAACCCTGAGGTTAGAAACCACGTTCTAAGGATTGTAGAGCATCAGCAACAACAGCCCTGGATGCCAACCTCCAGAATTCACATGAGAGAATAAGTCTATGTGATTGAAGTGACTGTAGTTGGGCATCTGTACCTTGCAACTGAAACTAATCCTGACTAATACGCATATCTTCCAGCTGAACCACTTATTTCAGGGTGGGAGGTTGGACAGAGGGAGGAAGAGTCTCTTTCACTTCAGGAGATCTGTTGTATTTAGTCCTTATTATCAATGAATAACATGATTGTTAGGGAGGCATTTCTTGATTCAGTTGTCCTCTGAGCTGGTAGGCATTCCAGACTGTCTGGAGGACCTAGCAATAAGTTTAGAACAAGCAAAAGCAGACATTTTCTCCAGAAGCTCCATCTGAAACTCACCACCTGACTGCCCATCTCTTGGTTTGCCCAGAGAAGTCTCTGTTCTAGGGACCACTCACCTGGACTCCCATCAAGCCTGATGAATTTTCCCATTCTTGCTGAGGTTCCTCCTGATTTAGAATATCTCTTTTGAATGGTGGAGGAATTCTGACAAAAATCCTTCTGACTCCAGAGTCTGCATTGCATAGTCAGTCTCTTGGTAGAATTTCGTTATCAGGAAGGAACATAAATGGATGATTTATTTAAATTAAGCACTCCTGGTCTACAGTGTGAAACCCTCTGAGGGCCCGATACCTCCTGGTCACATCTCTAGATAGGGATCTTCTTGACTTCTGAAAATTTAGTTCTCTGGGTCTGAATCTAACACTGCTAGTTCTTTAGCAGGACAAGTTCTGTTTTTGCGGGGTTGAGGGATGAGGGTGGGAAATAGCATAAAGCTGCTAAAGTTAAATGACTTCTCCAAACTTATTGCAAGCACTAGGTGACCTGATTGCAGATAAATACACACTGGAAAAACACATCCCTCCTCTCCTTTTAATACTGAATTAACATAATTAATCATGTATAATGTGTTTTTATAAATTATATTTTTCTATGAGGCTGTTCTGTATTACCTTTAAGCAGCACCAGCAAACCCCTTCCAGTATTCCAGTGTCTTCAAATTTTCTTCCTCCCTTTCCCCACCTTGATCTCCCAAGTCCCCACATCTGTAGAAGGCCCATTAAGAAAATCATTTTCCACCCCACCCCCAACAGCACCATACACCTGGTAATAAATAATATGATCATTGCCTAACAGGCACTCAGAAAAGCTGGTGATAAATAAAGAGACTTCTCATCTCTCCACAGGCTCTGCAGCTAGGGCTGGCAGAGGAGAGTTAGCTATTAAAGAACTCACATAGCCACAGGCAAATTCTCTTACCCGCTTCTCCTTGTGGAGACCTTTTCTAAAAGCTGAGATTGCTCTGATGGTTCAAGGTGCTATTGAGCTCTAACCAGGGACAATTACAAGACTCCAGTTGCAGCATCTGAGGCGATGCTTGCGCCTGATAAGGTTGCTGGAGAATAATGTGAAGGAGAGAGGCCTGATAATGGGTTGCTGAAAGGATGAGATGAGGTATCTTTGCCCAGAGCCCAAAGACAGAGCAGCTGCTGTTGCAGAAAGGCCTCCCCCTACCCCACCCTCAAATTGTTTTACATTTTTATTGCATTAAAAAACCACCCTCCAAACATGCACTTCGGAAATGATCTTTCCCCCCCCCAGCTCCAAGCTAGTAATACTCCTCACTAACTGATTTTATACCATGAGAGGTTTTGAGAATAATTCTTCCTTTCTCATTCATTTTTTTTCCTCCTGTTTTGTATTGAGAAAACCAGAGATGGATTAATCGTTGTATTTTGTCTCCTCCCTTTCTCTGGTTGCATGGTTGCTTCATATAATTTTCCACCCTACCTTATTCTTTGGCTTCAAAAACCTTTTACAAAAGCAAAACACCCATAGCCATTTTAAAATGTTATTTTCTTTTTTCTTCTTATTTTCCTGCCTGTTGTCTGTTGTCTTTGAAATCTCTCTCTCTCCCCCTCCCTCCCTCTCTTTCTCTCTCTCTGTTAGAATTTGATGAAAGGGAATTTCCCAGGTTTAGCCAAATTCAGAAATGCAAGCCACTTTGTGCAAATTGTGTACAAACACACTTTAAAAGACAAAATAGGCTGGGCATGGTGGCTCATGCCTGTAACTCCAGCACTTTGGAGGCCGAGGTGGGCAAATCATGAGGTCAGGAGTTCAAGACCAGCCTGACCAATATGGTGAAACCCAGTCTCTACCAAAAATACAAAACTTAGCTGGGCATGGTGGCGTGCCCCTGTAGTCCCAGTTACTCAGGAGGCTGAGGCAGGAGAATTGCTTGAACCCAGGAGGCGGAGATTGCAGTAAGCCAAGATCGTGCCACTGCACTCCAGCCTGGGCAACAGAGTGAGTCTCCATCTTAAAATAAAATAAAAATAAAAGACAAAAGAGGTGAATTCTGTCCAAAGACAGGTTATCTTAAAGTAATCTGAAGACTGCAGGGAGCAGGGATGTAGAAGAAATTTTATTAGCCTGAATTTCTCAGTGTGACTGGAAGCCTACATTTCCCACTGGGTAAAGGTGGAGTCAGAGGATTAGGTGCAGTGGAATGTTTTGGAGGCTGGGCTTTGGGGTGAGAGGGCAGCATCAAGTCATGTGCTTCTTTTACCCATTGTTTGATGCCATTTCTATGAGTGAATCAAACTAAGAAGAGTATCAGCTCAGATATAGCAGATGTATAAGAACCAGTTGCTGACCTCTAAGACCATGAAGTTAGCCCTGCCTGGCACCTTCACAAACTACTGGTCCAGTGCATCGAAAGAGGGTCCAGAAGGGTCATTTTCCTCACTCTGTGCAATGAGCTTGGCATGGCATTCAACAAACTGCGATCCCAACACAAGGGGAGTGCAAGGCTAAAATGTTCAGGTGATTCCAATTTAAAGCATTCTCTAGTACTATTGTCTAACTACGTTTCACTATTCTGTTGTTGTTCTGAAAGCATGGACGTCAGATACATAAAATATGTTCAAAACTTTTTGGCCATTCTATTTCAGTGCAAAGAGTATGTCTTGAATTGAGGTCCCAGGGGGTGCGAGGGATGCTGAACACTGCCCTGGTCTTCAAAAAATGATGATGTACATCCACTCCTCACCGCGGGCTCAGAAGCATCACTCCACAGCATGCTTTGTCAGGCATCAGAAGGTCCAATCTTAAATACCTCAACACAACCAAATGGACTTCCCTTAACCACAGCTGGTGGATCACACCTGTGACATTTGCAGGCACAGGATTAACATTCAGGAGTTTGGTAATTTAACAGTGACCAAAAGACGCATAAAATGTTTCAGTTAAACTTTTTTGCTGAGACACAAATATGAACCAGAGCTGCAGTTGGGGCGCAGGAACTAGGCACTTATTTCGGCCACTTAGATGTGCTGCAAGTGCCTTTCATTATGGCATTGGAGCTTTTCATTCATGTTTCCTGTGTAATTATGGGACTAATTCTATTGTGCAGCAGTATTTACAAGGTGGGGAGATTCAACAGGGACTTAGAATTTACTCCTCTGAAAGGCTAAGGGATGAATGTGAGTAAAACTTTTCACTGATTCAGACGAGTATTTTCCTAATGAGTTTGGGCTGAATTTCTCATTCTGTATTTCTGTGGTCGTGCCCTGGTTCCCCATTGTACCCCCTCGGTTTGTATTTTCTCACTGCTTCTAACATCCTCATTCCCGAGGAGCCTGAACTCTTTCAACATAAGTCCTGTGTCTATGTCCTTTCCCATGTTGGTGGGACTCAATTTTCATATGTGTCATGAAAATATATATGTTTAACAGAATTTATTAGCACAATTTGTGCTTGGATGAAAGTATTTGTAAAAAAAAAAAAAAAAACAACTCTTGATTGTAAGTCAATTAAACATTGTGGCCTCAAGTAGTGAATGCTAACGTGAAAAGATAGGATTTTTAAAGATCCATAGACCTTAGAGCTAGAAAACCCCCCCAGGAATTTCATAGTGATAATCTCAGCAAGCACCAACTCCATGCATCAAATAGACTCTGAGACCCCCTATTTTGTTCCTCAAAGGTCTTTAGATGAAGCCTTCAGCATGAAGGCCAATGTCAGGACTAGACAGTGAGACCTGAGTTATTCAAGGGAGAATAAGTAGCTGCTTTTCCCATGGAGACAGTTACTGTGTGTTCCTGAAGGACTTTTGAATACCAGTATCATTCCCTCTCCACACAGCCCCTTACGTGAAGAGGGTTTCTCAGAGTTCCACAGCTTCCTTCCAAAGAGCCAGGGCTCCTTTCAAGAGTGTGTACGTGCTAAAAGCCCTCACCAATTCAAGAGTTCAGCATTAAAAAAGTCTCTCATGTCTTTAAAAAAAAAAAAAAAGGCAAGTAAGGAAAAAAAAACCTCTCAATTTTCTGGAGTTCTAAAACTTATTTTTTAAATTAAAATTTTAAGCTGAGGATTTACAAATCGGCTATTAACTTTTAAGAGCTTCATTATAGTTTTTTAAAATCATAATTACTTGAGGTAGGGGGAGAGGAGGTGTCTACTTTATTCCTAATGGAAACTATACATATAGATGAAGTGTCTATATAAAAAATGGGAGCCATGATTATATTAATACTGTCTAACTGATATTCAATAACTCACCCTTCTATTTCCCATTGTCCATATTTAAATACTTCAAAAAGAATTCTAATCAAGTGGAAATTAATAGGGGAGGAAAGACTGGGGCTGGCAGGAGAAGGTTCTAATCCCACTATCTCTTAATATTTCAAAGTCTCTTTTATTTTCTTAATAAAAGGGCCAGAGAAAGAGAAAGAGAGAGAGAAAAGGGAATTAATCCAGTGCTCTGAACTGTCCTCTCATCTTAATGCTTTAAATAAATTCTAAGAGAATATTATACATGAGAAAGCTATATATGGCCAATGGCCAGGCTTTCCTTTTGCTTCTCAACTTTTTTTTCCTATCTTTTCTTCTTCCTTCCCTTTATTCTACCTGTTTTCTCTCTCCTCATCCCCTCCATTCCCAAGATCTTCAAAACCCAGTGATGAAAGCTGTTCCCCTGACATTTGGCCACATATCTCTCCCTCCATGCTTTCTTTCCCATCCCTTCAGCTATGGGCATGCTCCCCTCAGTAGACCATGTGCCTCCCTTTCTTTGTGTTTCCAGACTTGTTTTACCCTCATTTAGCCTATGTCTACTCTCTCCTCTTGCCTCAAATCCTATAAATTCTTCAAGCCTCACCTTCTCTATGAAATATGTAGCTTCTTTAAATTATAATAAAATATTACAACCATTAATATTTATTGAGCAATTCCAGGGTGCTAGGCAATTTACTCGCATTGTATCATTTAATTCTTTCTGTAATACTTAGGAGATTATTCTAACTTCATAAGTGGGGCCTGGGACTAGGAAGAGGTTAAGTCAATTGTCAAAAGTTGCAGGAGTGTGAGAGCTAGAGCAAGGGGTCTAACATCTGCTTTGTCTCTTGCCCCTTAACTGCTAGTGCAGTTATAGTCAAATCAGATGGGATGAGAACTTCAAGGCTCTCTAATTATTTCATATAATGGCAACTTTCTTAAGCAAAATGGTAAGTCTTGTGACAAGGACTTCCATATCTTATATTTGTTTGTTTCTCTTGTATCTCAGTTGGGGTAGGTACATAGTAGATTCTTAGTGCCTACTTGATGATAAAGGTCTGGTTTCCCCCTAGGAACTTTACCATTTTCACTGTGTTTATGCACTAAAACACCGTGTAAACACAATTTAGGTCTTCTAACAATACATATTATTCTACTTTTCTTCAAAATTGAACTACATGAGTAATATGGACACATTACAGAATTGCTCTCTAATACATATTACTGATTGATTGATCCATTTGTTCATTTATTTGACCCAGCAATCCCATTACTGGGTATATATCCAAAGGAATATAAATCATTCTATTATAAGGACACATGCACACGAATGTGCATTGCAGCACTGTTTACAATAGCAAAGACTTGGAACCAACCCAAATGCCCATCGATGACAGACTGGACAGGGAAAATGTGGCACATATACACCATGGAATACTATGCAGCCATAAAAAATGAGTTTGTGTCCTTTGTAGGGACATGGATGAACCTGGAAACCATCATTCTCAGCAAACTGACACAAGAACAGAAAATCAAACACTGCTTGTTCTCACTCATAGGCGGGTGTTGAACAATGAGAACACATGGACACAGGGAGGGGAGCATCACACACTGGGGTCTGTGTGGGGGGAACTAGGGGAGGGCCAGTGAGGGGGTAGGAGTTGGGGAGGGATAACATGGGGAGAAATGCCAGATATAGGTGATGGGGGAGGAAGGCAGCAAACCACATTGCCATGTATGTACCTATGCAACAATCCTGCATGTTCTTCACATGTACCCTGAAACCTAAAATGCAATAAAATATATATTTAAAACAAACAAACAAAAAAACACGGAGCACTTTTATGTGGGGCACTATTGTGGACACTGGAGGGAACTTCATTACAGCAGTGAAGAAAACATACAGAAAATTACTGCCCTCATTGTGTTGCCTATATTCTAATTGGGAGAGACAGATAAACCAAATAAATAAGCATAATATGTGTCAGAGGGCAATAAAGCTATTTTAAAAAGCAGGAGATGAGATAGGGAATTGATAGAAGAAGGGAAGGGGCTATGACTTTAAATAGAATGATGAGGGAAAGACTGAGCACAGGCCTGAGGGAGGTGCAGGAGTGTGGATGTCTGGGTGGAGAGTAGTGTAAGCAGAAGTCATAGCAAATCAAAAGGCAGGAATGTGCCTGGAATGTGCAAGACCCAGCACGCAGGTCAGTGTAGCTCGCTTATCCTTAATTATGGAAGAGAAATGACATCTCCTACATATGCACGTTTGTAAGCATTGTTAAAGTTGCATATAGAGCCACACAGGCAGTCAGATCCCCAAAGTACCCATGCAGATTTTAAGCAGAAAGATAGGAAGAGAGTATAAATATGTTACTATTTTCAAAACTGGTCAGTGTTTTAGTCCAGATTTCCTGGCAAACAAAGGCTGACTCGAGGATTAAGATTAAGATTTGTCTATTTGAGAGGTAAAATCCCAGGCTGGAGAAAGCATAAAGAGAAGCGACTCAGGGAAGGAAAGGGTGCAAGGATGCATGATTTCTGTGGCCACTGTCTCATGGGGACCCTGGAAGACACAGAGCAGGCGACCTTCAGGGACATCTGCACAGCCATGCAGGACAGCTTCAGAAGTTGTGCCCTGCCCAATTCATGAGAGGGAGAAAGGAGAAGAAATTTATCAGTGGACCCCCTGACAATACCTGTTTTCAACCGGCCAAATTTCATCCTTTAGATAGATAACCCCCACCACACACACACCCCACACGTACCCCCACACTTGACTTCCTGGTTGTAAAATCTGGCTTCCTTGTTCGCGTCTGTAGTGTGACATTTCCTTAAAGTCTGTAAGTGGTGAGGAGACAGAGATCAGACATGGTTAGCCTTGTCATAGAGCAGCTGCCAAGTGACAGTGGCCAGCATTCACAGGCAAGCAACTGGTTGGCCGCAGGCAGTGAGAAATGTGGGTTCTGAGTAGGGTTGGTAGGCAGAAACAGCAGCTGAGGCAGAGCAGGTGGCTAAAGGTCTGGAGGTATTTAAGAAGCGTCCAATATAATCAGTTAATAGCAATATTTAACAAGAGCAAATGCTTACACAATCCTAAAAATAGAGACAGAGGCCCTATTTCCCCTCAGTTTGGAATAAATTGTGTAGAGAAGATTAGCTATGTGTGTATATGTTTTACGTCGAAGAGGAGGAATAAAGAGAGGGATGGGAAAAGAACAACCTCACCATAACTAGGAAAATGTAAAACAGAATGATGGGAGTCTGTTACTTTCTTGGGAATACCAACTAGCCATATTAAAGTTACTCTAAAGATCAGTTCCAGTACAAGAGTGTCCCACAAAAAGTTAAAGCCAGGAATGGGAGAGCACAGGAATCTAGGTCAGAGGATAAACTAAACATCAAACCAATTTAATTGACTTAATATGTCTGAATTTCCTTTTTAAAATGATCAAATGGGGGAACTTGATGGATTTAATCATAGCTGAAAATTCACTGTGTGAATATTCTAAGTATCTAAAATACTAGATAATCTATTCTGTTATACGCTTTTTCCAATTTTCAAATCATTTAGTTATTGGAAAGGTATAGTTATAGAAGCAACTCTAAAAATTTAATTTAGTAAAATGTAATATTTATAAAGTGAAACAAGTCTGGAAGGAACAGAAACATAAAAGTATTATCAAGTATATCACTACGGCAGAACTACATGCAACACAATTTTGGGGTATGTCATGAGATACTTCTTTATAAGGATTAAATTTAGAATAAGTGAATTCCTTATACTCTCTCCAGTTCTTTTTTTGACTTGCTCTAGTCTGCCTTCTCTCTGAAACACAGTTTTATGAAAATTCAGTCAATGAAATTAGTCTGTTGAACTTTAGTTTAGCATCATAGTGAGACCACGTGTGTTTTGTGAGCAACTATCTCATTCAAGAGGTTGCCCACGGAGTTTGTAGCTGGAGAGGACCTTCAGAGTGTCGGGGGCAACCCTTCTTTTTACACGTGGGTAAGCCAAAGTCTAAGGAGTAAAAGATATTCCTCACAACAAAAAGATGCCTCCCGACTCCTGTCAGTATACATTTCAAAATAATCTACTTTCACGTCTATACACAGGTAGGAAGTATGAGTAAAGAGGTTTAAAATTCGATGGAAACAAATACCTCTTACATAATTCATTTATTGCCACATAACAAATTACCCAAAGCTTGGTAGGATAAAATAATAATTATTTTTCACTCACAATTTCTGTTGGTCAGGAATTCAGGAACAGCTTAGGTAAGTGTTCCTGGCTCAGGGTTTCTCATCTTGCAGTAAAGATATTGGATGGGCCTGCAGTCATCTGAAAACTTAACCAGGACTAGAGGATTTGCTTCCAAAATGGTTCACTTACATGACTGTTATCAGGAAGCCTCAGTTCTTTGTGTCTAGGTCCCCTCATAGAACTACTTAAGTGTCCTCATGTCATGGTGACTGGCTGCCACTAGAGTACGTGATCCAAGAGCAAAGAGGAAACTACAATGCTTTTTATGAACTAGTTTTGGAAGTCACATACCATCACTTCTATTACATTCTATTTGTTACACAAGTCGGCCCTGTTAAATGTGGGAAGGCCCTATGCAAGGGTGGAGTACCAGGAGAATGAGGTTCATCTGCGGGTCCTGGTGGAGGCTGGCTACCATGACTCCTTTAAATCACAACCAGAAATTTCTTAAATTTGTTTGGAGACATACTCCAGTGCTTACTATCGGTATCAAGAAATCTTAATTTCTCTCTAACTGGTTTGGCTGCCTTTTCCAGACTACTTTTCCATTTACTGCTCTTCTTGACTCCCACAGCAGCCTTTAAATATTAAACTAGAATTGGAATTTGAAGAAACACAGACACACAGAGATTAAGTGACTTATTTAAGGTCACCCAATGGTAGAGCAGAGGGTCGGAGACCTCTCCAATGGAGTTCATGCCATTTTATTATATTACCCTCTCTCACTTTCTTGGTCATCTTTTTTCTCTCTGATTATTACCTATCATTCAGTAAAAATTTTATCTCATGGCTCACATTTCTTCTCTCTGCCTCACCTGACAGCATCCTAGATGACAAAGTGGATGAGTCCAGTCATTATGCTGGACTCTCAGTTCCTTGACTTTCACATCTCCATTGACCTTCTTCTTGCCACCCTCGTTGTCCACATTCATCATTCCATGGATTCTGTCATACTGCTCTGCCTCCAGATTCACCAGTTTAATCATCGACTTTCTAACTACAATCTTCTCTACTTTCATTGCTACCTGTGATAACTAACTGTATGTGTCAACTTGACTAAGTTATGGTGCCCAGTTGTTTGGTCGAACACCAGCCTAGATGTTGCTGTGAAAGTATTTTTAAATGTGATTAAAATTTAAATAAGTAGACTTTGAGTAAAGTAGATTACCTTTTATAATGTGGGTGTGCCTCATCCAACCAGTTGAAGGCTTTAACAGCAAAGACTGAGGAGGTCCCCAGAAAAGAAGGAATTAAGCCTCCAAACCATAACACAGAAATTCTGCCTAGGTTTCCAGCCTTTGAACTCAGGAGTGCAACATCAACTCTTACCTGAATTTCCAGCCTGTAACCCTGTCCTGCAGATTTTGGACTCATAATCATGTGAGACAATTTATTTAAGCCTCTGCCCATCTCTGACTGTCTGGCTCTCTCTCTCTCTCTTCTTCCTTTTCAACCTCAACAGGGTCCTCTATATTGAATCACATATTTTTTCCAATATATCAAATCACCTTCCTTTACTTTCATCCTTAGTGAGCTTAGATATCATCGTCCTTTATGCAATAACACTGTTTCAAAGAGATTGTCTTGTACGGTGGGAAAAATGTTCAAATATAGTCAGCACCCCACACCTGTGGGTTCTGTATCCATGGGTTCAATCACTGATAAAAAATATTCAAAGAAAAGTGAACACTTCCATCTGTACTGGACATGTGAAGACTTTTTTCTCATCATTATTCTCTTAACAATACAACAACTACTTAGATAGCATTTACATTATATTTGGTATTATAAGTAATCTAGAGATGATTTAAAGCATATGGGAGGATGTATATAAATTATATGCCAATACTACACCATTTTATATAAGGGACTTGAGTATCCATGAATTTTGGTATCTATGGGGGGTCTTGTACCTAATCCTCCATGATACCTAGGATGATTGTATTTGTGGCCTATCTACCACATACTGGTCATGGGGAATACATAATCTTTAAAAAAGAAAGGAAGATAATACTTCATAACTTTCCAACAAAAACTTGACCTCCATGAAGCCAAGTGTTTATTTTCTTTGTGCCTGCTAAAGGAAGTCACTTAATAGAGCAGATTGGCACCACTCCATTGAAACAGGCCCCTACCCTGCTGGCAATTGTACAATAGTTCTCTGATAATTTGCTCAGTCATGCAATTTGACTATAGTATTTTAAAACATTGCCACTCCCCACAAACCTCCAATCCATCTATTTTTTCTCTCACTCTCAGAAGATGATCTCATCTTTTATTTTGCAAAGAAGTTAAAAATTATTTGTCAATACTTCTTTATTTTCCACCTTCTTAACTCGTAAACCTATCTTTATCGGTACTCATCCCTCCAAAGAAACAGAAAAGTTGCTTCTATTACTTAATTTTCTACATTAAAAATATCCTTTGCAGGGACATGGATGAAGCTGGAAACCATCGTCCTCAGCAAACTAACACAAGAACAGAAAACCAAACACCGCATGTTCTCACTCATGAGTGGGAGTTGAACAATGAGAACACATGGACACAGGGAGGGGAACGTAGCACACCGTGGCCTGTCATCTGGTGGGGGTGGGTTGGGGAGGGATAGCATTAGGAGAAATACCTAATGTAAATCACAGGTTAATGGGTGCAGCAAACCACCATGGCATGTGTACAACTATGTAACAAACCTGCACGTTCTGCAATTGTACCCCAGAACTTGAAGTATAATAAAAAAAAACAAATTTTTAAATAAAAATATAACTTTTATCCAGATTTCTTTTAGATGCTACTTTCTTGCCTCTCTTGTAATATTTGTATGATTTGGGGCGACAGTTAACAATTGATGGACAGCAGAAGTTGAGATAAGGAATTGTGAAGCTACGTTGTTGGACAAGTGAAGATTCCAAATGCCACAAGAGTGAAAGAGGAGAGGATAACTTAAGAGACCTAAATGCCAGTCTAGAGAGTGAAGGGAAATGACTGAATGGTTAATAATACATGATTGGGTTGAGAAAGGTTAACAAGGCAAAATGGAGCAAGAGCCTCAAAGGAAGATCTTTTATCAGAGAGTGTAAGATGAAAGGCTTAGAGAGTAGTACAACACGAACTGAACATTAACATTTCTCTTCTGGCTTCATGGAGAGTTGGTAAATTGTCTGCTGTGACTCCTAGGGTGAAGGGGAGAAGAGGAAGAATATAGTAAGTGGAGCACAGTGAAAAGTTCCAGGAGACAGTCAAGGAATTAGAAGTGAGGAATTACAGAACAGTGGATGAAGTTGGAAAATGGGACAGCTGTCTTCGGTGCCAACTATGATACCAGATCTGGCTAATAATCTCAGATTCACAGCCTAGCCCAGAAAAGCAGTGAGAGCTCTTTCTCAAGGTGTGGGAATAGAGACAATCTGTTTAAGGCAAGTGATATAGGACTTGCTTGCTGGGGAAAGGACTTGTTCTCATTCACTTCACAGGAGAGAGGCTAACTTGGCAGGTTATTTCCAACTGTTAATTTAAATCATAGTTCTGAATTATATCCTCAGTGGTAGTAGGATGCTTCTAGTGACTCCCCTTCATATGCAAATTCCCCCTTTAAAAAAGGAACTTATCTCTGTCCAAATAAAGTCACTAAATCCCATTATGAGGGCTCCATCCTCGTGGCCTCATCTAAACCTATTTCTCTTCCAAGGGCCCACTTTCTAATACCTTTCCACTGAGATTTAGTGGTTCAAACACAAACTGTGTGGGGGATAAACACCGCAATCTATAACAAACTTATTTTGAGAGCAACAATTATTATCAAAAGTAGTTTTCCTATAGCAAAACAAGAGCTGTGTAGCTCATCTCTCCATGCTTTACCTGGAAGAGTCAAAAAGAATTTGTGGAACTGTCCTTCACTCACCTTCCAGTTTCTGGGATCACAGCAAATGTTCTGTGATTCTAAAAACCCTGAGAAGAGCTTGGGACTGTAAATGTTTGAAAAGGAATCTATGCCTTTGCAGTTTCAATGAGATCTTCAATGTATTTAAAGTAAACCAAAAGAACAAGCTCACCAAGAAGTCACCTGACCCCCTGCTGAGCCAGGGCAACCATGAGAAGCCTGACATTGTGAGGAACTTTGGAGGAGAAGCTGACCTTCTACTCTCTGGCTCCTAATCAGAGATATGCATCATTCTTAGAAGCTGGGGAGCTTATTTTCAAAACTTACATTCCCAGAATCTGCTCCAAATTTAATGAACAAGTACCTTAGAAGGTGGGAGATTTTTAAAGGGGAATCTAAAATATGGACGTTTTCAAAGCTTCCCAGGAGATTCTAATGATCATCAATGGTTAAGAACCACCGTTCCTGTCTAATGCAGGATCCCTTTCTTGAGAGACAACCATGGGTGGTCATGGGTGGTCTCTGCTGAAGACTGCACTGGACTCTCACAGTAGGTTGCATTTGTATTTAAGTATTTGCTGGCCCTTCTTACTAAGTCCCTCCCTTGTGCCCTTTCCTGGCCCACCCTGCCCCCTTGTGATACCTGGTGTATTTGTTTCCAGGGTTGCCATAATAAAGTACCACAAACTTGGTGACTTAAAACAACAGAAATGTATTCTCACAGTCACAGTTTTAGAGACTATAAGTCTGAAATCAAGGTGTTAGCAGGGTCATGGTGCATTTGAAGCCTCTAGGGGTGGGTCCTCCCTTGCCTCTCCCAGTTTCTGGTAGGCCCAGGTGTTCCTTGGCTTGTGGAAACATAGCTCTAATCTCTGCCTCTGTATTTAAGTGGCCTTCTGTCTGTGTCTGTGTCTCTTCTCTTCTTATAAGGACATCAGACATATTGGATTAATTCATTATATTTGCAATGGCCCTACTTTTAAATAAGTTCACATTCTGAAGAACTGGGCATTAGGACTTCAATATATGTTTTTTGAGGGATACAAGACAACCCATAAGACCTGGCTGAACCTGGCCCTGCACTTGGTCCTGCATCAGCCAAGATATATGAAAGGAAGACACATGGGCCACTACAGAGAAAATGCTTTCAGAGCCGTCTTTTTGTTCTCCCATCTTTCTGTTCCACTGCTATTAGACATGCATGTTGCAATCAGGGGCTGCCCCTTTATTCTTGCTCCTGGAATAAAGATACAGCTGACTCTCACATGGCCAGTAACTTAGACTAGAGAAAAACTATTGTAGGGCTGACGGGATTTTTGGGTATATGCTATCACAACATAGCCTAGAAAAGTCTGATGAATGCAGCCCCCCTTGTTGGATGCCCTAAATGTTAGACAGTTCCTTCTTCTAATAGGATGAAGCAAACCTGATTCATCTCTACCAGCAAAATCTTCTTTACTACGTTGTGTTCTTACTTCCAGGAAGTGACACTGGGCTTGGAGGTTGAGAAAAGTCAACATTTCATTTACATTTAGATATTAGAATCTTAGGAACTTACATTTGTTCTTTAGTGGAGACCAGTGTTACAGCCATATGCTGTAACATTCCAGTAAGGAGATATCAAAAGAGCTTTCTTTTCCTTTCTCAACTGCCATATGAGTTGTCTTCTAACCCCTTTGTGACACAGGGCCAGCTTGGGTCAGCTTCGTGTGCTGTCAGAGCACCATCTTCATTTTCCTCTATTGCTTAGTAAAAGTCAAATGAATCTTCTGGGCTTGGCTAGATTTTTTTAAATTAATGAATCTAAGTGTGTTAGTATATGAGGACAGAATTGGACAGAAATTTATATTTTCTGTAAGTAACAGAAATATTCCTAAATGAATAGGCAGAAAACTAGAGTAGGCACTAATTTTGCCTGCTAAGACTTCTAAGGTCCCTAGTTCAGCAAGGACTGTTTAGACGGCAGTTGCTTCAGCAATGGAAATAGTCAAGTAAGCCACAGTTAGAAAGGGTCTTTAGTATACTCCTATTATCTAATTTTATTCAGCTGAAAATACTTTGTTACTAGAATGGAAATTCTACATGTTCGAAAGGGCTAAAGTCCTAGTTTGGAGTTTTGCAAATGAGGGTAACTTGTACCAGGCCTGCAGTGAGTGAGACAAAGCTTTACAGAATCTCTTTGCAGTGCAGAGCTTTAATCATCCACTTGCCCCTTTCATCCAAATATCATTCAGCCATTCACCCATCAGGCATTTGCTGAATTCTAGCTACGTGTCAGCTACGGCAAAATGCTGGGGACATAAAGATGACTATTCCACCTGTGCTGCCAAATACACCTCTCTTCCAACCCTACAAGGAGGCTCATGATGTAGCTCACAGTCCTGAAGGTTTTCGGGTACCTGAGTTTGGAGGGTGTGTGACAGTCCAGCCACAGCCCAGGCAGTCCCTGACATTGTCAGAACCTTGGGGCACATCCTAAATAAGCAGAAGGAGTTTACAGTCAAGGCCCACGTTGCCACTCACTCCATCAAACAGAGTGGTTTCCTGCCTGGCTAAGATCTGGGCCTGGATTTCTAAGACTTACAAGAAAGTGAAAGAGAAATCATAGTTACCTTCTCCCTATCAATAGAAGGGCTGCTCCATATTTCTGTGTACTAGCCAGGAGCTTGTGGTTTGCCCCTAACCCATGTGCTCCAGGAGAAGGCTCTGAAATGATCAGAGAGCTCCAGACTTTTCCTGACTTCCCTGATGCTGCTCCATGTATCCTGAGCACCCGTGGAAGTCTGAGAGTGAAAAAGAAATAGAGGAAGGAGGGAGAGCAAGGAAAGCAGAGAGAAGAGAGAGAGAGAGAGAGAGAGAGAGAGAAGGGAGGGAGAGAGAGAGAGAGAGAGAGAGAGAGAGAGAGAGAGAGAGAGAGAGAGAGAGAGAGAGAGGAATACACCATGGCTTTTGCCCCTAAAGAATTATCAGACTAGTGGAAGTCAATTCTATGGATAGGGAGGTAGTGGGGAGTACTCACGAAAGACTTTATAAGCTGCATCTTGCAGTTGGGTTGGGGGTCTCTATTAGAGTGAATTTTATCTCACATGTGAGGAGGAAAACACTAGGTGAAGAGTCAAGAGAATTTTAGTCCCAGAACGATCACCAGGAAGCCGTTCAGCCTTGATCCACTACCTTTACTACCTTCACAGTCTTAGTTATATTAGTAAAATAAACACATTGAACTAGCTCATTTCTGTCATTCCTCTATGTTTCATGATTTAAGACTCCACATTTAAAATCTTCTTGGCTGCTATTTATTTTAATAGGTCTCCCCAGTGATCTCAAGTATCTTATAATCATGGCTTTGGAGGAAAAAATACATTTATTTAAGTTACTTTGGTTGTGACATTTGTGCAGTTTGCCCATTCTAATCAATATTTTCATGATTATGCTTACATTTGAATTATGCTACATACACACAAAATAAGTACACATTCTTTTCTGCACTGTCTTATCATCAGCACTCCCATTTATAGATGAAAAAACTAAGAGTAAGAAAGGATAAAAAGCTTGCACACCCTAACTTGATAAGCGAAATAGGTTTTAGATAAAAGTGCTTTCCAAGTACCTGATTCCAAAGCCAGGGTTCAGGCTGGGAAGCAGGTCTTTATCACCTTGAGGACAGAATGTTGTAATTTTTCTTTTCTTGGGAATTTCTTTGAAAATCATCTCAATGCAACAATTCTTACAGAATATAAGAGTACAACTTTTCTTTGACACAATCTCTGAGGAACTGATTATGTCTTTCTTACTGGTGGTGCTGGTCCTATTGGAAAAACAGTCTGAAATCAGTTCTTTCATCCTGTAACAAAGTGATAACCAGTTTAAACCTTTTTTTTCCCCTTGAATGGGGACAAAATACTTCATTTTTAAATTTCTCCTTTTGAATTTACTTTTCATCTAAAAACTAGAGATGTACATTGAAACATTTTGCTATTTAAAATATTTCCTAAGTCTCAGCTCCAGAATGGGACTCTTTATACAGTTTGGGTTTTGTTGTTGTTATTTTCTGTTGAAGATAAAAAAAAACAAGCAATGGGTTATATCTCATTTAGGACTTAGAGAATTATTTCCCCTGCTCACAGCATTTGCCTTGATCCTAATCCCAAGACTAATGACTGAAAAAAAATTTTTTTTTCACTGATTTTAAGTCAGTTCTAGGTGTGTCTTCTCTATGACTCAGGAAGAGTTCCCTGCCCCTCCTCCCACCCTTTTACTTCATGTCTTCTCCAGGTTCAGCAACCCTAAGTCCTCACCTTCTTACTGGATGTCAGATTTTTAAAATAAATTCCTTTGAGTTGATGAATGTATTTTGTTTTATTTTTATTTATTACAGTGAAACTTCTATTTCTAATTAAATAAAAATACGTCGTTATAATTTTTAAAAATGAGCAATAGACAAAAGTATAAGGATATAAGTGAAAAAAATCACATGAAATACAAACTTCTGAGGTATCTATCATTATCAAAAAATTTGTGTCCATCTTTTTATACATATCTTAATGCATTTTAACTAAATTTTGTATGCTATATACTATTTTATTATGACATTGTGTTATCTCTTATTCTTTGATTACCTCTTCCCTTCCTACAAATGCCTTATCTCTGCTATACTCCTACATATCCAAGGGAAATAACTGCATATGCATTTTCCTTTTGTTTTAATACGTTAAGGATTTTTTTATTTAAATGATTATTTAAAAATTGTGCCACAATATAAAGAATTCAACATTCTCTCCTGTAATTCTGTGCATCTGGGAGTATAGAAAAGTCAGTGTTCCTGCCTCACATCTTCAAACTAACATTGTCAGGTTACAAGATAATTCTTCCAGAAAGGGATCTTCCAGAAAAACAAGCTATTTCCTCAGCTCAAAATGTCCCTCTTTGTGTAGCATGCACCAATAATCTATCTAGAAGAATATCTTAGAGAGTAAGGAGGGCATCCACCGGCAAAACCACAGGTATGGAAAGCCATAAGACTGTAGACAAGTATAAAGGGGTTGGTCAACATACTAGCAAAAAAACCCTGTGACAGCTTGGGAATAACCCTTCATTTCATTCATGGTAGAACCCTGCCCAGTGTATAGGTATTGATGAGATAGGCCAGTGAGTTACACAACACAAAGCAATGATGTCATCTAGAAGGTGAAGAACAAGACCCATGGAAAATCCTAGGATGCCCTCTTCCCAATAAGTGGTTACCAAGGAGTCACAACCTCCACAGTACTTGGATTCTCTGTCAGTGACTTGTACCACAGATCTCAGAGTAATCATATAGAAGGAGCTTGTGATGAGAGAGAGAAGCAAGAATGAGCGATCATATCTTAAGTGATCTCCTTCTCCTTGATAACTATGTCAAAGGAATATGAGACTTCTTTTTTTTTTAAACTTGTGCTGGAAAAACAATTTGGGCATAGGCTGTGGGTGACTGTGTGTAGGCAAAGTGGCACAGGGGGAGGCTGCAGTTGGGGGGGGAGGGTGCAAGCAGACTGGTGCTGCTCTGCTGAAGCTCTCTGCCAGTAAGTCAAAATCTACCAGTGCAGGAACTATTCTGGTAGCCCGCTAGGAGGCACTGCACATGGGCATCCAAGGCTGCACTGCAAGCAGATGAAGCCAGGCTGTGGCCCCAGAGAAGCCAGCAGACCAAGGCGTGCTCAGGTCAGACCAGCCCCATCTCATGGGCAAGACTGCCCTGTACTGTTCACGTCTGACAGTTTCTCCTTGGGCTAACATCTCCTAGGGGAGCAAGGTGAGACTTGGGGGGATGGTCATCCCTGCTGTGCTCCACTACAGATGCTCTTACACCAAACCCTCTGGGCTCCAGATGAGGCTGGAGGTTCTGTTCCTACCACTTCTCTAAGCAGCTCTCTCTGCCAGCTCAAGTGTTCATAGGGTTCATGGCATCTCCTGGTGCCACGATTCCAGAGACCTGTCGCAAGAGTGGGTTGTTCCTTGCCTATTCAACTCACTCATTCCCCAAGAGTTTTGGGGGGCTAGGAATGAGTTCCAGTGGTGTCCTCAGCTTCCTCTCCCCTCAGCCTAGCATCTGTATCTTCCCTCCGTCCACTCTCAATGCCTTCTCTCTGAAGATCTGCTAGGAGTGTACCTAGTCTGTCTGATGTCCTGATCCCTCGAGTGGCAAATGTTCCTTCTGACTGTTTTTAATCAGCCATCTTAAGTTGTGCTTCTCTGTTATTTCATAATTTCTGAGTTTGCTACATTGGTGAAAATGGTATCCTCAGCCTTAGAAGTTGTACATGTAATCGCCTATATTTTCTAATATTTTATAAATCTTTTATCACATTTATCTCTTCATAATCTAAATTTTTATATAGAAGTACAACTTATTATTTTTTGATTATATGGGTAATTGTGCTAGTACCATTTATTAAAGAAACCATTCTTTCCACTAGATTGGAATGCCATTGTTTTCATATATTAAATTCACTCATATATGAACATCTATTTCTGTGAGGCACACTTCCTGAATATTATCTAATTTCATAATAATCTTGGCCATTCTCAGGCACTCATTCTTCTCTAGAAATGTTAACATGATCCCCCATGCCAACTCTTCAAAACAAAAATGAATAAGAATTGACTGAATTGATATTTTGGGTGATATTAAGTCTTCTTAACTAGTATATAACAACTCTGTTAACTTTGCATAATTATCTTTTATTAACTTATTCTATTCTATCATTAAGTAGTAGTTATTTTACTAACCTCTTTGTTTATATTATATATATATATCAATAGAAGAAAATTCTATTTTTGTAATATTATTTTATTTTACTTTGAATTTACTTGAACTTTCAAAACAGTGTTGATTTTAATGAAAATGGCTTTAGTGTTATACCACCAAGAGTGATGTTAGTTTTTGATAAATAACTTGGTGTTAGTTTTTATAAGTAATTTTTATTATATTTAAGGAGTTTTTTTTTATATTCCTAGCTTTATAGCTTTTATTAAGTATAGCGGCTGATTTTGTGATTTTTGAAATTTGTTAAAATTATCATAACATTTTTCTCCTTTAATGTGTTAATTACATTTGTAAATATCAGGCACAGGACCACCTCTGCATTCCTAGAATAAACCCTACTTGATCATAAAACAATTCTTCTTTTGATGTACTCCTGGATTCTAATGGGTACTATTTTATATATCATTTTTATATTTGTCAAATATAAAATATATTTGACAAATAAGATTGGTCTCTAGTATGTTTATTTTTTCCATCATTGAATAAAGCGTTTTTTTGCTAAGGTTATAAAACAAATTACAAGCACTTTCTTTCATGAAATGGTTTGGAATAGTTTCAATAATATTGGAATTATCTTATTATTAAAACATATTCAATAAAACTCAGCTTTGAAACTATCTGGCAGATCTAGATCAATTTTATATAATCTCTTCCCTTATAATTGGTTTAACTTTCTATGTCTTGAGTCAGAATTGGTAGCTTATATTTTGCTATGAAATAATTCATTTTGAACTTAAAGAAAATGAAATTATCATTTATCAAAATGTGTGGAATGTAGCTAAAGTACTGCTTAGAGGAAATGTATACCATTGAAAGTTTATACAGTCATGCATCACTTAACAACAGAGATACATTCTGAAAAAAGCATCATTAGGTAATTTCATTGTAGTGTAAACATCAGAGAGTGTACATAAATCTAGATAGATACATTCTGAAAAATGCATCATTAGGTAATTCCATTGTAGTGTAAACATCAGAGAGTGTACATAAATCTAGAGAGTATAGCCTACTACACAGCTAGGTTATATAGTCTGGCCCATTGCTCCTAGGCTACAAACCTGTACAGCATGTTATTGCACTGAATATTGTAGGCAATTGTAACACAATGATATTTATGTATCTAAACATATGTAAACACAGAAAAGGTACAATGAAAATACAGTATAAAAGATTTTAAAATGTTATACCTGTACAGGGCACTTACCATGAATAGAGCTTACAGGACTGGAAGTTGCTCTCGGTGAGTCAGTGCATGAATGGTGGTAAATGTAATGGCCTAGGATATTATTGTCCACAACTGTAGACTTTATAAACAGTGTACACTTAGGCTGCACCAATTTTAAAGTATTTTTTCAATAATAAATTAAACTTAGGTTACCATATCTTTTTTGTTTTATAAGCTTTTTAGTCTTTTTAACTTTTGACTCTTGTAATAACACTTAGCTTAAAATGCAAACACATTGTACAGCTATACAAAAGTATTTTTTTCCTCATCCTTATTCTATAAGCTTTTTCTATGTTTTTTACTTTTTATGTTAATTTTTTTCGGTAAAAACTAATGCAAAAGAAACAAAAAACAAGGAAAGGACAAAATTGTTGATATGGAAAATAAAAGAGGGCCATCACTGCAAAGTCCACAGACATTAAAAACACACACACAAAACAACAAAAGCCCACAACACTAAGAAAATTAGTTTTTAACAAAACCAGTGTTTTGTTTAAAACTAAGACACATCAGCCTAGACCTACACAGGCTCAGAATCAATATCATGGTCTTTCACTTTCACATCTTGTCCTACTGGAAGGTTTAGAGGGACAGTAACAGGCATAGAGCTGCCATCTTTTATGAAAACAATGCCTTCTTCTGGGGTATCTTCTGAAGTACATGCCTGAGCCTATTTTATAGTTAAGTTTTTTAAAAAATAGGAGTATAGTCTAACATAACGATAAAGAGTATAGTACAGTAAATACATAAATCAGTAACATGGCTATTTATTATCATTATCAAGTATTATGTACTATATGTAATTATAGTGCTATACTTTCACACTACTGGCAGCACAGTAGGTTTGTTTACATCAGAATCACAACAAACACATGAATGATGTGTAGTGCTATGGCCTTAAAATGACTACAACATCACTAGGCAATAGGAATTTTTCAGTTCCATTATAATCTTGTGGGACCATTGATGTGTATTGACCAAAATGTTGTTATACAGCATATGACTGTATTAGAAAGAAGAAAAGTCTCTAATCACTAATCTAAGCTTCCACCTTAAGAAATTAGAGAGGAGCAAATGACAACTCCAAAAAAACAAAAACAAAAACAAAAAAATAATAAAGAGCATAAATAAATAAATTTTAGAAAAAGAAAAAAATCAGTGAAACCAACGATGAGTTCGTGTCCTTTGTAGGGACATGGATGAACCTGGAAACCATCATTCTCAGCAAACGGACACAAGAACAGAAAATCAAACACCACATGTTCTCACTCATAGGCGGGTGTTGAACAATGAGAACACATGGACACAGGGAGGGGAGTATCACACACTGGGGTCTGTCGGGGGGAAAAAGGGGAGGGATAGTGGGGGGTGGGGAGTTGGGGAGGGATAGCATGGGGAGAAATGCCAGATATAGGTGATGGGGGAGGAAGGCAGCAAATCACACTGCCATGTGTGTACCTATGCAACAATCTTCCATGTTCTTCACATGTACCCCCAAACCTAAAATGCAATAAAAAAAAATAAAAATAAATAAAAAAAAATTCTCAATGAAATTGATAAATTTCTAGATTGTTTGGGGGAAGAAAAACAAGGAAAGAACAAAATTATTGATATGGAGAATAAAAGAGGGCCATCACTGCAAAGCCCACAGTCATTTAAAAAAACACAAAACAACAACAAAAGCCCACAACACTGAGAATATTATGAAAAACTCTATTCCTATACATTTGAATACTAAGATAAAAATTAACCAAATTCTTGAAAAGCACAAGTTATTAAAACTCAATTAAAAGAATAGATAACTGAAAGTGCCCTATGTTTATTAAGGTGTTAGTTGTCATTAAAATCCTTTCAACAACAGTTAACAAAAAAGCTTTAGGCCCAGATAATGTCAACTAATAAATTCCACCAAATACTTAGGATGAAATATTATTTCTATATACTATCATTCAGAAAATAAAAGAGAAGGGCTCAATTTCCAACTCATTTAATGTAACCAGCCTTATCATAATTTCAAAACCAGACAAGGACATCATTACACGAAAACAAAACTGAAGACCTTGGTCCCTCACGAATGTAGATGCAAATATCATCAACAAAATGTTAACAAATCAAATATTACATTGCATAAAAAGGATACTATATCACAACCAAGTAGTATTTATCTCTGGAATACAAGGCTGATTTGCAACATTAACAAACTTAAGCAAGAAAAATCACCTGATTAAATATTTGAAAAAATTGAACAATATTCAATATCCATTCATGGTAAAGGCTCTGATTAGACTTGGATAAAAAAGAAAATTTACACAACATGATCAGGGACACTTATATGAACCCTACACAAACGTCATATTTAATGGCGAAAAACTGAATGTCTTCCCCTCCCCTAAGATCAGAAATGAAGCAAAGACGTCCTCTCTCACCACTTCTATTCAACACCATACTGACAGACTTAGCCAGTAAGACTTAGAAGAAAAAAAATAAAGCCCATGGTTTGGAAAGAAAGAAACAAAACTTGCTGTAGCCACAGTTCCCAAAATTTTTTATGCAGAAAATCTTAAAGAATCTTTTTTAAAAAAAAAAACAAAACACATTTTAAAACTGTGAGTTTTTCAAAACACAAGTCAATTTTTAAAACTCAATTGTATTTCCATATACCTACAGTAAATAATTAGAATTTAAAATAAAAATAACTGTTTTTAACTATACCAAAAAAGAAAAATATACTTATGTGTAATTATGTAACAAATTACATGCAAGACCTCTATGCTGAAAATCAGAAAATATTTGTGAAAGAAATCAAAGAATACCCAAACAAATGAAGAGATATATCATGTTCATGGATTGAAAGATTTAATACTGTTAAAAAATATATCTTCCCCAATTTGGTTCCCCCAAAAGCCCCAGTAAGATTTTACACAGGTATCTCAAAAATGCTTCTACAATGTACAAACAAAAACAGTGGAATTGAACAGCCAAAGCAATTTTTAAAGAGAACAAGTTGGAGAACTTACACTATCTAACTTCAAGAATTATTGTAGAGCTATAGTAATCAAATCATAGTGATATTAGTGAAAGATCAATTAAACTGAAGAGAGAGTTCCAAAATAGACCTATACAAATATAGTCAACTGATTTTTGACAATGGTACAAAGACAATTAATGGAGCAAAAATAATATTTTAAGAAAGAGTGCCAAATAATTGTATACTCACAGGCAAAACACTAAACTTTGACCTAAATCTTATAAACCTCGCATAAAAATTAACTCAGAAGTGATCTAGATCTAAATACAAATGATAAAACTCTGCGATTTCTAGGAGACATCAGAGACAGAAGTCTGCATGATTTTGGATTGGCAACACATTTTTTTAAATTGCATTTTTGGTATTGGGGTACATGTGAAGAACACGCAAGATTGTTGCATAGGTACACACATGGCAGTGTGATTTGCTGCCTTCCTCCCCATCACCTATAGCTGGCATTTCTTCCCATGCTACCTCTCCCCCAACTCCCCATCCGCCACTGTCCCTCCCTATTTCCCCAACAGACCCCAGTGTGTGATGCTACCCTCCTTGTGTCCATGCATTCTCATTGTTCAACACCCGCCTATGAGTGAGAAGATGCGGTGTTTGATTTTCTGTTCTTGTGTCAGTTTGCTGAGAATGATGGTTTCCAGGTTCATCTATGTCCCTACAAAGGACATGAACTCATCGGCAAAACATTTTTAAAATGTAACAGTAATCACTAGACTAACCTTACAAGAGACCCTCAAGTGATTTCTAAATATGAAAATGAAAGAATTACATCTGCTACCACAAAAATATGCTTAAGTATGCAGCCCACAGAGCCTATAAAGTAATCACGTAACAGAAACTACAAAGCAATCAGCTAACAACTTCATGATAGGATCAAAGCCTCACATATCAATATTAACCTTGAATGTAAATGGTCTAAACACCCCACTTAAAAGGCACAGAGTGGAAAATTGGATTTAAAAAACAAGACCTATCTGTCTGCTATCTTCAGGAGACCCATCTCACATGCAATGATACCCATAGGCTCAAAATAAAAGATTGAAGAAAGATTTATCACGAAACAGAACACAAAAAAGAGCAGGGTCACTATTTTTATATCAGATAAAACAGACTTTAAACCAACAAAAGTAAAAAGGAACAAAGAAGGACATTATATAATGATAAAGGATTCAATTTGACAAGAAGACTTAGCCTAAGTACATACATGATCAACATTGGAATAGACAGATTCATAAAAGAAGTACTTCTACACCTACAAGAAGACATAGCCACAAAAACAACAGTGAGGGACTTTAACACCCTACTGACAACATTACTTCACCAAGGCAGAAAACTTACAAAGAAACTTTGGACTTAAAATTTTGACACTTGACCAATTAGACCTAGTAGACATCCACAGAATACTCCACCCATCAACCACAGAATATATATTCTTCTCATCTACACACAGAACATACTCCAAGATTGACCACAGGGTTGGCCATAAAGCATGTTTCAATAAATTTTTAAAAAATTGACATCATGCCAACCATACTCAA
This sequence comes from Ateles fusciceps, assembly GCA_036589455.1. Classification (NCBI taxonomy): domain Eukaryota; kingdom Metazoa; phylum Chordata; class Mammalia; order Primates; family Atelidae; genus Ateles; species Ateles fusciceps. The sequence continues at coordinate 4,399,299 of JAZHEH010003356.1, read as the reverse complement.
ATCTTAGTGGAATTGAAATAGAGATCAATACCAAGAAAATCTTTTAAAACCACATGATTACATGGCTATTAAACAACTTCCTCCCTAATGACTTCTGGGTAAACAACAACATTAAGGAAGAAATCAAAAACATTATTTGAAAGAAGTGAAAACAGAGACACAACATACCCAAATCTCTAGGATGAAGCAAAGGTACTGCTAACAGGAAAACATGAGAAAGATCTCAAATTAACAGTCTAACATCACTCTTAGAGAAACTAGAAAAAGAAGAATAAACTCACCTCAAAGTGAGCAATAGCTAAAGAAATAACTAAACTCAGAGCAGAACTAAACAAAACTGAAACCCAAAACCCACACCAAAAAAAATCAGTGAAACCAAAAATTTGTTTTTTGAAAGAATAAACGAGATTGCTAAACTGCTAACTAGATTGACAAAGAAAAGAGAGAAGATTCAAATAAGCACAATCAGAAACAACAAAGTTGACATTACAACCTATCCTACAAAATACAAAAGATCCTCAGAAACTGTTATGAACACCACTATGCATAAAAACTAGAAAATCTAGAGAAAATGGTAAATTCCTGGAAGCATGCAACCTCCCACAATTGAATCGGGAAGAAATTGAAACAATGAACAGACTACTATCAAGTTCCAAAATTGAATCAGCAATAAAAACTTCCCAATCATAAAAGCCCTGAACAAGGTAGGATTCACATCCAAATTCTACCAGAGGTACAAAGAAGAGCTGGTACCAATCGTACTGAAACTATTCCAAAAAATTGAGGAGGGATTTCTTAACTCATTCTATGAAGCCAGCATCACCTTGATACTAAAACCTGGTAAAGACACAGTGAAAAAAAAAAAGAAAAACTGCAAGCCAGTAACCCTGATGATGCAAAAATACTCAACAAAATACTAGCAAACCAAATACAGCAGCACATCAAAAAGTGAGTTCACCATGATCAAGTAGGCTTCATTTCTGGGATGCAAGACTAGCTCACCAAACATAAATCAATGCATGTGTAATAAACAGAATTAAAAATAAAAACCATATCATCTAAATAGACACAGGAAAAATAACTTTCAATAAAATTCAACACCCCTTCATAAAAAACCCTCAAGAAACTAGATATTGAAGGAACATATCTCAAAATAATGAGTCATCTATGACAAACCCACAGCCAACATCATACTAAATGGGGAAAAGCTGGAAGCATTCCCCTTGAAAACTAAAACAAAATGAGATGCCCACTCTCACCACTCTATTTAACTTAGTACTAGAAGTCCTAGCCAGAGCAATTAGGCAAGAGAAAGAAATATAAGGCATCCAAACAGGAAAAGAAGAAGTCAAACTATTTCTCTTCACTGATGATATCATTCTATACGTAGAAAACCCTGTAGACTATGCCAAAAGTCTCCTGAACTGATAAATGACTTAGTAAACTTTCAGGAAACAAAATAATATACAAAAATCTGTAGCATTTTAATACACTAATAACGTTCAAGCTAAATGCCAAATTCAGAACACACTCCCATTTACAATAGCCATAAAGAAAAAAAAATTAGGACTACATCTAAGCGAAGAGGTGAAATATCCCTACCAGAACTGGAAAATGCTGCTAAAAGAAATTATAGATAACACAAACAAACGGAAAAACATTCCAAGCTTATAGTTTGGAACCATTGTCGCTATAATGGCCATACTGTCCAAAGCAATAGAAAGACTCAATGATATTCTTATCAAGTCTAACAATGTCACTTTTCACAGAACTAGAAAAAACTATTCTAAAATTTATATGGAACCAAAAAGAGTTCAAATAGCAAAGACACTTCTAAGACAGAAGAACAAAGCCAAAGCAATCACATTACCCAACTTCAAACTATAATACAAGGCTACAGTAACCAAAACAACATGGTCTTGGTACAAAAACAAACACATTGACCAATGGAACAGAATAAAGAACCAAGAAATAAAGCTGCATATCAACAGCCATCTGATTTTTTAACAAAGTTGACAAAAATAAGCGATAGGAAAAGAACTCCTCATTCAATAAATGATGATGGGATAGCTGACTAGCTATATGCAGAAGAATGAAACTGAACCCTTATCTTTCACCATACACAAAATTGACCTCAAAATGAATTAAAAATTTAAATGTAAAACTTCAAAAACTGTAACAATCCTATAAGAAAACCCAGAGGATACCATTCTGGAGATGAGCCTTGGGAAATAACTTAAGAGTAGGTCCTCAACAGCAATTGCAACAAAAACAAACACTGACAAGTGGGACATAATTATACTAAAGAGCTTCTGTGCAGCAAAGGAAATTATCAACAGAGTAAACAGATAACATACAGAATGAGAGAAATATTTGCAAAACTATACATCCAACAAAGGTCTAATATCCAAATCTGTAAGGAATTTAAACAATTGAAACTGGGAATGATGAAAGTGATTGATTACAAAGGGACAGCAGCACAAGGGTATTTTTGGATCAATGGAGTTGTTTTGTGTAACTGTGCTTGTGGATATATGACTTATGCATTTGTTAAATCCCGTGGACCTGTACATCACAAAGAGTGAATTCTACTGTATGCAAAATTTTAAAAATAAATCAAGATGTCAGAGAAACCCAAGATGAAATGCAAACTATGACAAGTGACTCTAACCACATTAAAATAAGTGGCTTCACCACGCTGAAGGGGATGAGACAAAAAAGGAACTGACCTAAGTAAATTTGCAAAAGTGTTTTCACTGAATACTGTTAAGGCTAAAATAAAAAAGAACTGTATACCAACAGTGTGCTCTAGTTGGTCAACTTGTCTCTCAGGATAGTATGGCTTAGCAAGTCTGAAACTATTTTACATGTATAACAAATATGTAAATATATTTTAGATTACAAAAAGCAGTTTTCTCACCGTTAGAGAAAGAAGCTATAAGCAAATTACAAATGCTAGAATGAAACCTCTTGTGCTAGATTAGAGCTGAAAGTTTTAATATGAACTTGTGTTTTTTAAAATGTATGTATGTTTGTGTGTGTGTGTATGAATATATAACTCTAGCAAGATAAAAACATATTTTCAAACCAGAACCTGTATGTAAATGCTTATACAGTGATAGCTTTATTCATAATCACCAAAAAACTGGAAACTACCCATGGGTCCTTCAACAAGTGAATCTCTCTCTCTCTCTCTCTCTGTCTCTGTCATCTATTTATATATCTAGATATAAATGTATGTGTTAATATGTATCTATATGTTTTCCAGCCCTGTGTAGAAGCAGAGACACCTTATAAGTAACAAGCATATCTAGTGCCCACATCTTGGTTTTACATACTATTCTCCAATATAAGGAAACAGGCTTTCACTGAAGAAAAGGTCAAGTCCAGGGGTATAGATAAGAACATACAAGTATCTTGTCATGTCAAAAATTAAGTGCTAAAACTTAAACAAAATTTAAAAGTATAGTCATGTCAAAAGGACATGGAAGTCAATCTGGTAGATCTCTTAATGAGCAAATATGGAACAATTTGAGCATATGATAGTATTGGATAATGAGTCAGAAAATAAAATAAATATCCATGAATCCAAACTGATACAATGATTGAATCAATAAATAGAGGATCAAAAAAGTTCTTCATAAGAATTTCAATTAATAAATATAGAAGGAATGAGGAAAATATAAAATTACCATTAAAAAACACTACAGTAATAATCGACGCATGCAATATCTTCCAATGAATGCTAAAATTAGTAGGTGAAAGTTTAATGAGAAACAGGATTATATGAATAGCCTCAAAGTTACCTTCCTCCCAAATATCTATTAATTTTAAAGAGAAAAATGGGAAGTTTGGAGTAGAAAACCTGTCAGACACCACCTTAACCAAATTATCAAGGTTAACATCACCAGTAAAAGACATGTCAACATCACATACCCACTGATATGATGTACTGAGGAGGGCAGATTCCCCCAAATCCATAACTTGAATCTGATCACAAGAAAACATCAAACAAACCCAACTTGGGTTTATGAAATATCTGGTCAGTACTCAAACCTGTCAAGGTCAAGAAAGATAAGGAATGACTAAGAAATTACCACAGACTGGAGACTAGTGAAATCCAACAACTAAATGACAATGTGGTATTCTGGATTAGATGCTAAACAGACACACTACACACACACAAAGAACATTAGTGGAAAAACTAGAGAAAACTAAATAAAGTCTGTAGTTTAGTTAATAGTATTGTGCCAATGTTAATTTCTTATTTTTGATAGTTGTACCATAGTCATGTGGGGAAGGCTGGATGAAGGGTAGATAGAAACTCTTTGTACTATGAAACCCCTCAATAAGTCTAGCATTTTTCAAACTAAAATGTTAAAAGTAATATTTTATAGTTATTCTTTAGTTATAAAGAATTATATCTATATCTGGCTAATACATTATTTAGTGTATACAGCTTTATGAGATTTTATGATTTTTGTAAATTCTACCTTTATCATCATATAACATCCTTTTTAACCTATTTAACATAATTATTCTTCTATTCAACCTTACTTGGTATTAATATTCACTTTAATTTGCCTTGCATTTTTTCACCTCTTCTTAAAGGTACATCCCCTTTACCACAAATGTTCTTTATCACTTTAAATGTCATCAAGTAACAATGTAAAACAAATTATTTAAAAAATTAAAAAGCAATTAAAGCAAAGGATATGAGGTGCTTATTAGGTTGGTGAAAAAGTAACTGGTGTTTTTACCGTTACTTTCGCTTTACCTTTAATGGTAAAAACCGCAATTACTTTTGCACCAACCTAATAGCTTATTTACATTTGGGGTAAAAGCCAATGTACTTAATTTTATTTCATCCAATTTAATATATACTCTTTATTTCATTTGTCACTTTCACCTTTTTACTTTTCATTATTAGTTCTAATGTGATCCTATTACTATTTTTATATATTAACTTGCATGTTCTATTACACACTTTTATGACACATAAAATACACATTTTGCACTACTCTTCTATAGATACCAACTCTTTCTGCCACCAGCGTGCTCACTTCCATCACTGTCCTCCTCCATCCCAATATAATGAGACGCTTAGAATAAGTTTTACTTTTTTACTTCCCCCTTCCAGATGAAGTCAAATTAGAGTGCTTTTACTCCCATACCTCAACCCCATTTCCTAAGTTTTGCTGAAAGTCCAGATTTTGGTTATATTTTCTCTTGAAGTATTTATATTTTATTTTGAAAATCTACAAACATCAGAATTCACTCTGTTATTACCTAGCTAAACTAAGCTATACACATGGCATGGTTCACTGCTTGCTGTTTCTTCATCTTCCCTTTTGGTAGGTCTCTGTTCCGCTCATTTGTTTGGCTGGAATTCTTTCTTAAACATTTTATTCATATATATATAAAAATATATATGCAAACACTGTATATTCTGACATCTTGGATTTAAGCAAATGTTTTTCTTTTTATCCTGATACGTAAATGATACCTTGACTAGAACTGGAATCCCTGGGTTGCAGTCATTTTTTTCTCATGATCTACAGATAATACATAACTATCTCTGTCTTCCAGTCTGACCCACTCGGATTCTTCTTCAATTTAAAAAATTGCTCTGTTTGAAAGTTTGTAAGATTTTCTCATTATCTTTTAAGTCCAGGACTTTTTCTAGGATGTGCCTAAGTGTATTCTTATTTATTAATCCAGCCCGAAACTTGGATTTATGGATTCGGTCTGTGATTTACGTCTGCCTTCAGCTCAGGGGTATTTTTCCCTATTATTTAATTATTGTTTTGCCATGTGTTCTTTGGTTCTCATTCTGGAACGCTTATTATTTTTATGTTTGAGCTTCTGGTTCTGAACCCTAGGTCTTTTTCTTCTCTTTTTCTGCAGGAAACATGCATCCTACTTAATTTTCTAGACTACTAATTTGAGTCTCAATAGAGATCATCCTCTTACTCAGTTCCTCTTACTAGTTTTAATTCATGCCTTTCTTCTAGAAATTATTTCAATGCTATAATTAAATCTCTACAATTGCTGTATTTTTTTTGTTTGTGTGCATGTGTGATCATCCCATCCAGCAGTTCCATTTTATCTGAACTTTCCATTCTGGGCTTTAGGTTTATCCTTTACCCTTCTGTCTACTGAATGCATTTAAATATATTGTCAGTTTTGTCCATGCTTTAGAACTCAGATCCAGCTGGTGATCTTAAGTTACGGCTATCTCAAGACTGATGGACTGGTGGTGTATCATTCAGACAGCTATCAGTCTGAAATAGTTTGGATGATGTTCCCTGTAAATCTCATGTTGAATTATAATCTACAATGTTGGAGTTGAGGCTTAGTGGGAGGTTTCGGGTCACGAGGGTGGATCGCTCATGGCTTGGTGCTGTCATCACGCTAGTGACTGCATGAGTTCTCACAAGAACTGGTAGTTTAAAGTGTGTGGCACCTCCCCGCCTCTCTTTCTTGCTCTTGGCTCTGACCATGTGACATGCCTGCTCTGACTTTGCCTTCCACCATGAGTAAAAGCTCCCTGAGGCCTCCCCCAGAAGCCAAGTAGATGCTGGCAGCATGCTTCCTACACAGCCTGCAGAACCATGAGCCAATTAATCCTCTTTTCTTTATAAATTTCTCGGTCTTAGGTATTTCTTTATAGCAACGTAAGCCTAACACAAAGTCTCTGGCTGCAGTAACAAGATGGAATATTTCTTCTGTCTGATTAACTCAGTTTCAAAAGCTAGAGTTTTCCAGCCTCAGTGTGCCCTCAGCCATCTTGGACATGGAGATGGGCAGGTTTCTCCAGGAGTGTGCACAGAAGCTGATGCTGCTCTTCCTTGAAAGGATACACAGATTTCTAAGTGTGTCAAAGCTCTTTTCTGATTCTCAACTCTCAACTGATGACTTTCTTACCACTAGTTACCAGGTACTTTATCAAACCTAGAGAAGAAAAGGTCCTACTGTTTTGCTCACCAATTGGCCGGGCAGACCTGAACCTGGTTCACACTAGTCTCCATCTATCTACTGGTTCTTATGGTTTGATGCTCAAAAGAAAAAATTGGTCAACAAATTTGAATTAGGAAAAGGGGCTAGCCAAAGATATCAACAGACATCACCTCCAATAACTACTTTTCGGTTTCATGAACTAAACCCCAGATACACACAGGACCATTCCCAGCTTGTTTATGGGACAGCTTTATGCTCAGTTTGTCCCAATGGGATATCATATTCCCAGACCAAGAAGACCTTAATGTCTCAGAACCCATCTATTCTGAGGAGGTGGATTGGAAAAAAAGTTAGCCTTCTCATATCATTATTGATGATTATTATTAACTGACCTGATTGTGGCAAATATGTTTCATCTTGTCAAATTCAATTTATTCACCTATCTACAATAATAACTGAGCACAAAGAAGGCTTCAAGAACTGTCCTAGGTGCTAGAGATACATTGGTGGACTGGAAACCATTACTGACTCCTGTCAGGAGCCCTGTATTAAAGAGCTTTTGAGATCACATCTGAGCTGTCTCAGTTGAGTACTACAGTTGATTAACGGCATCTGGACAGAGAATTTGAATTTGAACTCTGTCTCTGGACAGAGAATTTGAACATGGCAGTGTATGTGTCAAGAACCTTAATTTTATATATCAGTTGGAATATATTTTACTTTGAGCTTTTATTTTTGTGGCTTGCTGAAGTTTTTCTTATTCTGGGAAATCTAACAAATTTTTTATCAAATTTGATCTACAAACCTTGTAGTTTCCTTCACAGTGGCTGCTACACATTGTCTCATCTTCTCATTCCCACGACTATAGAAGTATTTCTCTAGAGGATTTTAGACACTTTTTCATAAGGATGTCTTGGTAGAAGGTACAAGGGAAAAAATTTATAGCTCTTTGGCAATATCAGTTGCTATAAGCGTCATTTTTAAATTGAGAAGGAATAATTTTCTGTTCTTAAAGGAGAAAGCCACTCCTCTCTCATAAGAGTTTTGGGTCATTATGGCTGTTGAACTAGAGAGTATCTCCTTAAATGTTATACTCTGTGAACCTCTTGGGTTTAACTCTAGCCCAAGCCCTGTCTAACTGTCATTCTTTTATAACTGATCTTTTCTCTCTGGCTGCATTAAAGATTTTCTCCTTTTAGGTATTCTGTAGCTTCACTGCGATCTGTACAAACAGATTTGTTTTTATTTATTTGATAAGAGATAATTCATTCCTCTCATCAAAGCAGTACATTATATATTATCTCCTTAAATGTTGCTTTTCCCCATTAACTCAGTTCTTCCCTTCTGAGACTCTGATTTGATGTTTGTTACTTCATTTCTTTGCCTCTCTGCACTACATTCTGCGTAATTTTTCACATTTCTTTTCCATTTCATCAATTCTTTATTCGACTCTGTTTAACTGGCCTTTTAACGCGTTTGTTATTTTTTTAACCTCAATGATTGTATTTCTATTTGGGGAAGTTCTATATATTGTTGTTGGTGGTTTTTTTTTTTTTTTTTTTTTTTTTTTGAAACCTCCCTTCTTATTTCTATTTCTTTTTCTTTGATGGTCTTAGGTTAAATTTTCTCTTTTAGTTCTTTAAATATTTATGCAAGTTTAGTTTATATTTTTGTGCCTTTGATTAGAAAATCTGAAGTCTTTATTGTCTTATATTGCTGTTTTTGATTGAGTAAAAATTTTCTCACTCATGGTGCCTTGTTTCCTTCTCAAGGTCTTTTTTCAAATTATGAGTTTGCATTTATTCAATTTTATATGGGGGCATCATTTGAGGCTTGAGTTTAAGGTGTGCTCTTCTACATGGTGCCTCAGAGCGTTACCAACTAGAGGGTACTTTCAATCAAATGTTTAGTCTGTTTTTTGTTTCTTTTTTTGGCTCACACCAATAGTGTAAATTTTGGTCCCATACCTATGAGAGGGCCAATTTATGGTTATACATTCTCAAGGAAGATATTCTTTTTATTTAGAGTCAAGGAAAATTTCCTTTTTTCTCCCTTTGTAGAGCAACTTCCTTATCTTCTCTTCCCCAATCTGTCTTTTCCCTGAGTGCCATCCTTTGGGAAACAAGGATTTAGACAGGAATTTCTGATCTGACCTTCCAACTTGTAATATTAAGTTTTATCACTGTTCCCAGGGTCAGCCCCTGAAAATTGAAGCTCTAATTTGTCTGGAATAGACAGATATCCCAAGGTGGCCATTGGCTCATTTTCACCTTTCTGGAATATTGCTTTATTACTTTTGGCCTTAAGTATTTTCCCTTCTATTTTTCCCAGCTTTGCTATGGATTCCATATATTTAAACATTTTATCCAACATTTTCAGGTATTTTGCACTGGAGGGATTTTCAGAATATTTTGGTTTATTATATTGCCAGAAACAGACATCTCCATCATGTTTATATCTATCTTCGGCTGTTCATATTTTACATCTATATGTGGTTGATTCATTTATTCATTTTTATGGACAATCTCTAAAACAGATTACAGTCCTCTAAAGGAATTGGGTTCCTTTCTGCACACACCTACACCCTCCTTTTCATTGCCCATCACTGAAATCTATTAATCCATTAATGAAAACAAATCTAACAGAACGTAGTAATGCCTTCCCTTAGAGGTATAATTGTTTGTAAAACATTCTAGGCTCTGGATGAAAAAATAGATACATCTTTGAATCTAAAATCTTTTCTCTTTCCCAGATCTGCTTCCAGCCTAGTAGTGGTAAAGAGACAGATCACATCTTTAGTAAATCAGAATAGCCAAAGACAGAATCTGAATGCTTAAGACATAATCATGTCATTTCAGCACACAGTATATGTCTGTTCAGTAGACAGTTGCTGAGCACCTCCAGGTGTTTCAGATACTATGCTAAGCACCAGGAATATCACAGCAAATGAGGCCAACTCAACCCCTGAGATGACACTAAACATGCTGAAGTACGAAATACTAACACAGGCATGAACACATTAAGTCCACACCTGGGCTCTATCCTGCGTACTTCCACCAAACTTAGCCCTAAAGGATCTCTCCTTTATTTTTCTTTTCAATTTCCTTCCCTAATATGCAACATGGATACCAAAAAATCAGAGCAGAACCTTAGCTTTCTCCATTGCTGAAAGAGTAAATATACACAATAGCCAGCAAAACTCAGGCAATCTCCGGTTTTTCTTTATTAAGAGAAATAGCTTTCTTTTAAAGAGAGAAAAATTTTAAGTTATATTCATTAAAAATGGTGGGCTGACACACTTTGTATTTTTTAGAAAGTCTGTCTGTTTAACATAATGCACTGTCCAATTTTTAAAAAGTGGTCCCTTATTAGAGATACTATTTATTCTTAGATAAATCACAGATCTATGGCTTACTGGGATATATTTAATACTGTCAAAATATGAAAGGACACCCCAAACTATCTGCAGTGCCACAGCCACTCATTCTGAAAAGGATCTGAGGAAGCAGAGACCCCTGGGTGTTAAATGTAATCTTTGCCTGGGATAAAAGCATGGAGAATTGCTGATCTTTATAAAAAAGATCTGTCTCCACCCACCACCTTCCTCCTCTCTCTTATACCACAGTGCAGTTCATTGTCAGAAAGCTTACAATTGAAAATTAAGGGGAAAAATGGGTTGTGTTTGCATCATTTAAAAAAAATTTACAGCCAGACAGGACTCTTTTTTAATGCTTGCTGGAGGAAAGTTCATCACTAAAACAAATATAGTCTCTTGATGGGAATGGATAAATTTGACTAGAGAAATAATGGAAAACCTATAGAAAAACAGGAAATATGTTTTCCCAGTCTTACTGTTATCATCAACTGAATGAAATGTAGAACTGGCTGCCAAAAACACTACATAAAAAACTCATGTAGCACCAATTCCCAATTCTTAGAGTCAGAACTTACGTCTTTATTTTCACCCAGAGATTTCATCCACTTTTATCTGTATGGATTTTGATGTTGATGACTTTTACAGTTACAGCTTCTATCCCAACCTCCAACCTTCACAGAACATTACCATTTTAAGGCCTCTTAATACTTTCCACTTGGATACTCAACAGCCACACCGAATTCAATGGGACCAAAACACAGCCTTACACGCTTTCTTCATTTTATTTCAAGCTGAATTCTTTTCCAACTTTACCATTTCACTCAAGGGCACCAGAACTCTTCTGATCTCCAAGTTGAGAAAATGTGAAGACATCTTTCAGTTTCATCTTTTTATTCAGCCCATATAACCAATTTGTCACAAAATCCCATTATTCCTTTTCTAAAATGCCCCTCAGATGTGCCCCTTACTCTCCATTCCCATCGCCAGCACCTTGGCCCACCCTCAAACCACCTCAGGCCTCAATTTGACTTCTCAGTATAGATGATCCCTGGCTCATCCATTGCTGTCTCTCTGCCTCTTTCAGTTCATCCTTCTGAGCTTAATTCCAAGCACCACACTAAAGAGCTCCTGCTCTCTTGCTCCAACGTAACATCCTGCTTTCTCCACAAACAGCTTTGTGTAATTTCCTGCATTCACCACAGCCATACCCACCCTTGCCTTTTTGCCCATTTTGCTTTCGTTGCTACAGATATCAGCCCTCCCATTCCCAATATCTTTCTACCCAAATCCAGCTCATCTTTGCAATTCACATATCTAAATTTAGTTAAAAGTCAGTTTCATTTTCACATACACTAAAATGCAACAATTAATTAATTGACATAATGGCTACATCCAGTTACTCTCTCTGCCTCCCACACTCCCAAACTACTATATTTAAACATTGTAAAAACATCATTCCTTTCTCAGGGGCTGAGTAGAGCCATACTTTTATTTTAGCAGAATTCTATATGAACAGAGTTTTGTCTTCCCTTCAAGATGATCCAGCATGTCTATTACAAACCTTTTCTCTGCTATTATACTGATGTCATATATAACATAATGATCCTATTTTACAGTGTGTAATGGTTGCAAATTTTCATAGACCCTACTATACAAGGGCGAAACAAATGTTGGCTTCCATCTTCTAGGCTTTGGCAGAGTGTCACAGGCACTGTTATTTGCAGAGTTAGGGGCCCCATCCCTCTGAGTTTCCCATGGTCCCCCACATGCTCCCTTCCCTGTGGATTTGGAGCACCAACTTCTGATTTCATGGGACCAGGGCAGTACACTTGCTTTATGATATGACAGAGGACACATTCTAAGTCACTCTTAGAGTAACTTTTTCCAAAAGAATATCCCCTGAATGCTTTTCTAAATCCCCCCAATGAACAACTGGCATGGACATTCCCTGTTATAAAGATAAAGTAAATTCTGCTTTGGAGAAGCCTGTTGGCATGGACTCTTGTGCCAAGAGACTCTGCTGTGTAGCCCTAGAATTTCAGCAGCATGTTCTGAAGGTCTGCAGAAATCTATCCAAGAAGTGCAAAAAGAGGTTAATTTAGATTTGATCTGCTATAAATCGTGAAAGATATAGTTTTGAAAACTACAATAGCTTCCTATGTTTGCTACAGTGTTTTATACACACTGGAAAAAGAGAGAGAGAGAGAGATGTTATATTTCTTAGAGCTTGTAATTTTATCTCAAACAAAAACTTAAACTAAATAAATACATTTGAAATAACTTGTTGGATAAAGATTATGGTAATTTTATGAGCATATCAAGTCTTATGAAACTTATACATCATTTATAAAGTATCAATGTGACTTTAGTGCTATAAAAATAGCATAGAAATAATTGTTAATTATCTCATGTATTTCCACTTGAAATGAATAATTTTTAATCTTTTGACTTTTGGCCATAGAACTTGTGGAAAAGTTTTTGAATGGAAGATGTCTTGGGTTGGGAGTGGAGGACAGATCATGACTGGGAGACACAGGGCGGTGGTGGGAGTTGGCATCATGCGTAAGCATGATTAGTCATCATTAGGACCAAGGTTTGAGAGAGCTGGTTTTGTTCTGCCTCAACTGCCCACAACTTGACACAAAACCTATGCCCTTCACCACTATCTTCCACAAGACATGTAACCTCTGCAAGCATACTGTGCTTTCAATAAGTTTGATGAAAATTCCGAGGACATGGTTATAAAACACAGGGCATTTCCTTGGAAAAAATCCCCATTGTATATGCCTCTACTGCAGGAGGCCTGGAGAAGGGGGTCCTATCCTCTTCTTCTCATTTTCTCCTTCCACGCACATCTCAGTGTACGGCCTCAGCTGTCTCTATCTCCTCCCTCCTGGACTTCTCTATTTCCATCTCATTTACTCTGAGCCTCTTCTCACGCAGAGCAATTTAACTCTGTCACAGCATCTCTGCCTCAGAACTTGCATTCTCCACTGTTTCAAGAGATGAAAGAGAGAAACTCAATGAGCAGCCTGTCAGTACCAGTCTCAATTGGCTGGGGTGCAGGAACGGGCAAAGAACTCTCAGTCCTAACATTACTTTGAAAGGGAATTCTTACACACCTGGAAAGTAGCCCAGGAGCCTTTCTTACCCAAATCTCTAACCAATAGTTGATATAAAAGAGTATTCATATTTAAAGTGAGTAATGATGTAAAGAGAACTTAAATAGGAACTAAGTAGAAACAGTACAAATGGTGAGGGTGGGTTATAAAGAAACAAAGCAACAGGAAAAAAAAAAAAAAAAAAAACTAAAAAAATCCCCACAAAGTTTTATTAACTTTGCCACAGAGTAGGACAAAATGGTAACTAACATGTCATTATGGCAAGAATTAAAAGTCTTAAAGAGATAAGACCATAAAGAAATAGCATGAAATGAAGAATCAAGGGCTCAAGGATGAAACTGAATGTGATTGCTGAACTTAGGAAGAAAGAGAAAGGCTAGAGAAGAACTATCAAGGCTGTGGTTGTGAAAGCTTCACTCAGCCAAGCTGAATGAGGCATGAGGATAGGACTTGGAGGAGCCTAACCAGAAGAGGCAACCTTGAGAGCCCTAAAGCAAAAAGGATGGAAAGAAAAGAGCGTCAGAGCCAGGAGTGGCCACAGGGGAATCATTTACTCTTAAAATTAATATTAATATACAATTATTCATTTACTTTAAAATTTTTAATGATGAGCAAGACTTTTACTGAAGAATTGTACCATGTTTAAGTGTCAAATCAAACAAAGAACACATTCATTTTAAAGTTTTCTTCTACACTCATTTTCCTTAAAAAGTAAAATAATACGACAGCAAGAAAAAGCTTTTAATGTAAGAAAATTCTTATTTTAGTTCAAAGATTTTCAAAATAAATGACACGTGATAGTATTGAGATTGACTAGGGTAACTCTAATCAAGAAGTTTTAACTGTATTGTATGAAACAAAACAACAACAAATCCATAAATGCTTTCTGGGAGACAACAATAGTAGCTTTTTGACTGATTAGAAACAACCGAAGCTAGAGTTTCACTACTGCCTACAATGTAGAAAGTTAGAGGACCAGTGTCACTCTTACCCTGTCAGCCCAAAAAGGCCAGTGAAAGCACAGAATCACAGGTGTATTTCAACCCAGCTGACAGCTGAGATTTTAGGGCAAAAAAGTAGTCAGAAATCCAAATAACAATGAGGCCATCCCAGGAGAGACAAGGTATAACACCAGCTCACTTGAGGCAGAACAGGGGGAGGAAAAGACACCAGGAACCATATACGAAGGCAAAAATAATGCAGCTAATTTTTTAATGTATTGATAAAGGCCAAGTGCGAGCAAGTATGAGAGTACAGAATATCTAAGAGCTGTGAATGCAAATGGAGTTCAGATTCATTCACAAACTATTCTCCACAGACCACAACTAGGTCTTACAAGAAAACTTCAGGAGCAGGCAGAAGATGGGCAGGAGCTTCCCCAGGCAGAGGGAGGTGGCTGCTGCTGCAGGAACCCCTTTTACCTGCCTTAAGGTAAAAAACCCATTGTAGCTGGGAGCAGGGAAGGTATAAAAGAATAAATCCCTTTATTCATAGGAAAGGAGCAGTAAGGTATTCTGGCAACTGTGCATAAATTTGCTATAAACATTTGTGTACAGTAGTCCCCCTCTATCCGTGGAGATGCATTCCAAGACCACCAGTGGATACCTAAAACTATGGTAGTACCAAACTCTATACACACTGTGTATTTTCCTATAAATACGTATCTATGATGAAAATTAATTTATAACTTAGGCAAAAGTAAGAGATTAATAACAATAACTAAAATAGAACAATATACTGTAATGAAAGTTATGTGGATATGGTCTCTATATATCTCTCCCTATCCCCCTTAAAATATTGTATTGTACTGTACTCACCCTTCTTCTTCTTGCGATGATGTAAGATGACAGAAGGCCTGTGTGATAAGAAAAAGTGAGGTAAATGACTTGGGCATTATGATAAAGCATCAGAGTACTACTCTACTATTTGTTGACAAATAATAGCATTAAGTCTATTATCAACAAAAGTGGTATCTTGTTGTGGTTTTATTATCAATTTCCCTAATAACTGTTGTTGAGTATATTTCATGTCTTTATTTTCCATTTATAGTTGTTCTTTGGTGAAATAACTGTTCGTGTCTTTGCCCCATTTTTTAACTGGGTTTTTTACTTATTATTATTTGAAAGTTTTAAAGTATGTGTATTATGAATACAAGTTGCTTACGACATAACTGTTTCACAAATGTGTCTTCTTGGTCTGTGGTCTGTCTTTTCATTTTCCTAAAAGTGTTTTTTGAAAAGCAAAAGTTTTGAAATTTTGATGAAGTACAATTTGTCATTTTTACTCTTTCATGAATTATGCTTTTGTGACTTTTTTAAAGAAATTTTTGCCTAACTCAAATGCTCACTAAGACTTTCTGTTATTTTTTAGAAGTTTTATAGCTTTAGGTTTTACATTTAATTCTATTATCCATAATATGTTAATTTTATAAATAGTATGATCATGTTTCCTTTTTTGCATATTGATATCCAACATTTTTAGCACCGTTTGTTGAAAAGACTATCTTTTCTCCATTGAATTACCCTTGCATCTTTCCCTGATGTTATTTCTGCTGATCCTGAGCATAGAAAAAAAAGGAGAACTTCCAATTCCCAAATTCATTTTACAAAGTTATGATAGTAAAACCAACAAAAACAGCCCCAAAGTATCCCAAAGACCAATTTTACAGATGAATATTGATGCGAAAATTCTACATAGAATTCTTCATTTGGGGTTATTTTAGAAATGCAATATTAGGATATCTAAAAATATAATTTACTATATTAACTGCTCAAATCAGAAAAATCACCACCAGAACAAATCATTCCAACTGATTTTAAAACACACTAATGTATATGGTCATTCCTTTGGAATATCCGTAATTGTTAAAAAAAAAAAAAAACACTTGCAAAATATTTTAAGCTTTTTAAACTAATCATATTCAGGAAAGTACTGTTAGTAATGTTACCCTGAGGCTACTCTGTGTTTAGTGTGGTAATTATATTGGAGTGTTACCAAGGGCAAAGGTTTTGACGTAGAAGAAAGAAGGCACCAATCAATGTAAGATTAATGAAATTAAGTTAAAACTCTGTATTAGAAGAATCAGTATGAGTTCCTAATGAATTTTATTTTTAAGACATTTTCTATCTTTGTCCACCCCCAAAAAACTAGAAATAATGAAAAAGCCAGGTGTGGTAAACACCTGTAGCATGCAGATTGTGGTCTCTAAATACTTCAGGACTCCTTGAAGAAATGGCAGATTCAAATCTGGGGTGGAAAATGTAAATAATGAGTCTGGAACAACTTGGTATACCAGAAAGTAAGGAAGTTATCAAATACTACTAAAGGTGTTTCTAAAGGATATGGAGGCCAACTTGAATAAGCTCCCAGAGCCCAACACAGAAAAATGTGGGCACCAATAAGGACAACAGCTGCAATGGATTTGGAATACCTCATGTGTGTGTTCATCATGATGATGGGTTCATAATAATAGTAAAAAAGCACTGGTCATCATTTGGGGCATGCCAGGGAGTCACTTCATATTTTAAAAATTGCTCAATAAAGGGAAAGAGTCAAACACCTCTCTTGTCTTTCTTTTATGAACTGTACCTCAAGGAACTAGTAGTTGTTCAGGAGAAGTTTCTTTTTAGCTAGACTACTCCAGCTAATAAAGAAATAAAAACAGAGCACCTCCCTTTGGAATGCCTATGAATTCAGGGATCTAGAGAATAATCATCAGTGGTTGCTAAAGTCCCCCAAAGAGAAAAAAACAAACAAACAGATAATATGTTCCTCCTGCTGGAATACCCAGCACAGCTGATGAGGTAATATTACCAAAATAAATTAAATCTAAATTTGTTCAATGACTAAATTTAACTACCAATTTATAGCAAATCAAGGCTCAGGGGAGCACATTCATCTATATCATAGAAAGGTAATCAGCACAAACTGCAGAAAACTCTACAGACATGATCATGTCAACAAAAAAATCACAAGGAAAGAAACAGATGAAAGTGAAACCACAGATGTTTTTTAATGTAAGAAACATAATCGTAATTAATAAATATATTTGGACCCTGATTCTGACAAACTGCTATACATAATCAGTCAAAGCAATATATGAACACTAGATATTTTATGATATTGAATACTATTGTTAATTTTGTTTTTAATAATTGTTATTGTTCATTTTTTAGGTGTGATAGTGGTGTTATGGTTGTATTTATTTAAAAAAAATCTATCATTTAATATTGTAATGTTTATAGATGAAACAATACTGGGATTACTTCAAAATAATTTGAGTGGTAGTGGGAGAGGGGCAGGGAGGGTCTACATAAAATGACATTGCTCAAGAGTTAATAATTATTGAAGCTAGGTTATGTTGAGCTTCAGTAAACTTTTCTATTTTCTATATATATTTGAAATAGTTTTTTAAAAAATAATAAATAATGCCATGCATTATAAAAAACCATAAGAGCATTCCTGGCTGGTGAGAAAGCTTTCTTGATTTTAAAAACTTTGATAAAGTAGAAGTAAATTAACATTTCATTAGCATGTTTAGAAACATACATTTATGCATTTTCATATACATTGTCAACCTAAAAGCCAAACTTATTCTTAATAAAGAAACATTTAAAAACATCTCATTAGAGAAACAAGACAAGGCTGTCCTTTATCACCACTATTGTGTAATATTGTTCTGGAAGTACTAATAGTATCTTAGGTTAAAAAAATTAAAAATTGGAAAGAAAAAGATAAGATAATTGTTATTTGAAGATAACATTTTTCACCTAAAAAAATAAAAGAATCTATAGCAAAACAATTACAAATCGTAAGAAAATTGAATGAAATAACAGGGCAAAACATTATTATCCAGAAACCAAAAGTCATGATACACAAACTAGAACCATCTAGCGAATCGTGAAGTAAAATACCCCATTTTATAATAGGATTTTTTTAAAAAGAAAAAAATACCTAGAAATAAAAGAGGAAAATGTGGAAGATCAATATAAAGAAAAAAGTTAAACGCTGCTGAGGGAAACAAAACTGACTTAAAGAGGAAGTATACCATATTTGTAGAAAGACTCAAGAATCATAAAATCACTTCTCCCAAAGCTAATCTTAAATGTAATGTACACCAATAAAAGTGCCAATAACATATTTTTTCTGGGAATAGATAACTTGCCTCTAAAATTTGCATAAATAAATAAATAAAAATAGACTAAAAAGTCTGAAGAAATGTTACTGTCACCATTGAAATAAATTATAATTTCAATAAGTAAAATATGCTGGTAAATCTATAAACAGATCCAAGTACACACAGAAATTTAATATTTGATAAACACAGCATTTCCAACTAGTGAAAGAAAAATAAATTATGTAATTAATTATTTAGAACAAGAAGCCCTACTGAAAATTTAAGTTGGATTCCTACCTCACACATTTTATCAAAATGAATCCCAGATGAATGAAATCTTAAGCACTAAAATGAAATCATAACAATACAAAATGAAAACACAGGAGAATTAGTTGATAAACTAAACCTCTCCACTGCAGTGGAGACAGATTTTTAAAAATATGACACAAAGCCCAGATTTTGTAAAATAAAAGATTGATTAATCCAACCACATAAAAGTCAAAAATTTCTGCAAGGGGCAAAAACAAGCAAACAAAATCAAAAGACATGATAAACTGGGAAAATATCTGCAATCAACTCACTGAAATTCCATGAGTACATGGAGGGGTTCTACAATTCAATAAGAAAGAGAAGAGCAATGAAATTTCTACAAATGGCAAAGCTGGGTGAGGCATGATGGTTTGCACCTATAATCCCAGATACTAGACAGGCTGAAGCAGAAGGATCGCTTGAGGCCAGCAGTTGGAGACCAGCCTGGACAACACAGCAAGACCTTGTCTCTAAAGTTAATAATAAAAAAGTTTAAAAAGAGGTAATTGATGGAAACAGTTCATAGAAAACAAGGTACAAATGAGCCTTAAATACGTGAAAAGATGTGTAACCTCATTCATATTTTTTATTTATTTGATTCATAGATTTAAAAGTTTAATAGCCCACTGAGTCAACAAGTCTCTAGTTGGGGTATAGTTATGTTGCTGGTATGTATATAAATTGATTCAACCCATATAATGGACAATTTGTTAACACTGACTAATAATATAAATACATTGAACCAGCAATTTTGATTGTGGAGATTTATCTTCCAAAATCTTGCAAATACGAATCCATGAAATATGGCATGCACTAAGTAATCATTGCAATGTTGTTTAAATAGCAAAAGAGTGAAAACAATCCAGACATTCACCAGTAGGGACCTGGCTAAATGAATTAGAGTATGTTACTTATCATGGAATTCTATGCAGCCATTAAAAAAGTAAGACAGCTTTATATAGGTGTACACATGCTTGTTCAGGATCTCAAAACTGCAATGACACACAGTAAACCAGTAATAATAGCTACCTCTTGAAGTAGCAAATTGAATGTCAGATTTCAGGACTAGAAAGGAGATTTACTCTTCACAATATATCCTCTTCTGCCTTGAGAATTTTTAATTATATGCATTATATTAACTATTCTAAAATATTAAATACAATAATTTAAAAAATTCACTGGGGCTTTGGAATGAGTTAAGCACATAATGTTATTCACATTACCCCATCCCTGACACACACAGACTTATGGATAGCACTAGTAGCCAGTGCTCATAATAATGACAGAATGTTCCAAGACATTCTAAGGTAACTTCTGAATTATCTAAGAAATATGTAATTAGTGGAAGGTTAATTAAACATATTTTAAATAAAATTTTTTACCAACACATAATACAAGAAAGGTGCCAAAATCCTAAGTATGTATTTGATAAGTTTTTACAAAGCAAATACACCTGAGTCACCGGCACCTACATCCCAGAAGAAAATATTGCCAGCATCAAGAAAGGCCCCTGCATACTCCCTTCCACTCACTATCCAGCCTTCCACAAGGGTAGCCACCATCTTGACTTCTAACATTCCAAATTAGATTCGACTATTTTTGAATTACATATAAACAAAATCTTACACTGTGGGGCATTTTTTGTTTTGTTTTTCTTGATTATCTGTTCTCTTTTGCTTGACATTAGGTTTCTGAGATTCATCCATGTTGTTGTGTATTGTGGTGTCATCCTTGTACAGTGTTCCATTGTATCTCTATATAATACTTTATTAATCATGTTGATATGCATTCAGATGATTTCTAGCATTTGGCTATAATGGATAGTGCCACTTTAAATGTTCCTACACATGTCTGAATGAATATATATGTAGTTTTCTGTGGGGCTGATACCTAGGAATGGAAGTTGCTAGGTTATAGTGTATATAAATATTTTTAGTAGTTACTTAACTAAACAGTTTTCCACAAATGGCTGTACCACATCTTTACCATCATTTTGTATAATCAATCTCTTTTATTTTAGCCGTTCTGGTAAGTAAGCATAAAGCTATCACATTGTAGTTTTAATTTGCACTTCTTTAAGAGTTAATGAAGTTGCTCATTGTGTGTGTGTATGTGTGTGTGTGTGTGTGTGTGTGTGTGTGTGTGTGTGTGTAGATGTGTATAAATATAATGTCTTAGTTCAGGTTGCCATAACAAAAATACCATAGACTGAATGGCTTAAACAATAGAAATGTATTTCTCATGGTTCTGAAGCCTGGGAAGTCCAAGATAAAAGTGCTGGACAATTCAGTTCCTGATGATGGCCCTCTTTCTCGTTTTCAGATGGACACCTTGGTGTGCCCTCACATGGTGGAGAGAAAGGGAGAGGGGAGAGAGGAAAGGAGTGGAGAAAGAGAGAGAGAAGATAAAAGCTTTGGTTTCTTTTTATTAGTGTGCTAACCCCTTAATGAGGGCTTTGCTCTCATGACCTAATTAAATCTCAAAGGCCCATTTCTAAGTTCTATTACCTTGGACATTAAGGTTTCAACATATGAATTTCGGGTGGACACAAATATTCAGTGAATAGCAGGGAACTCTCTTAACTTTCCACTCAATTTCACTATGAACCTGAAATTTCTCTGAAAAATAAATTCTATTTAGAAAAAAAACTGGTGAGATGAAGAGATAATCAAGGTAATAAGATTGAACGTGCTGATGGAGAGTGAGTGGGCTACTTGAGAGATCATAGTCATGAAATTCCTCAAGGATGTGGGTGTTTAGTCTGAGATCTGAATGTCAAGGAGTGGCCATGTGGAGATCAAGGTTAACAGTGGTCCTGGTAGAGGGAAAAGTTGAGGCAGAAACCCAGAGGAGAAACATACTTTCACCTCGAGAACAGAATACCTGAGTGTCCAGAACATGGTGAGAAGTACAGAAATGGTAGAAAATGAAACTAGGAGGTGGCAGGTATGAGATTAGATAGAGCCTTATTGGCCAGGATAAATTAATTTTAAGAGTCATTTTTGGATATAGTATGGGAGAGGAGAAAGTATGGATGGACACTTGTCATTTCCAGTGGTCTTTCCTTCTACCTCCCTTCTAAGTACAGATTATGGCAAAGGAATTCGTATTCCCAGGATGTTTCCAAGTCTTTTAAAAAGTTTTTAAAAGCTGGAATTCTATTCCTTTTATTTCAGTTTTCCTGGATGCTTTGCTGAAACTCTCCCTTTGGCTGTCAGCCCTCAGTGTCTTCTCCCTGAAGCTGATCTGCAGAGAAACTGGGGAAGGAAAGGATTGTTGGGGCCATTGTTCTCATGATAACAATGCACCTTTGAACACTTCTTGAGAATTGTCAATAGTTCTGCATTCACTACTTTATTTTTCATTGAAATAACGACTTTAAGATTTATCAAATGCCCATGACTCTATACTTATTTGAAAAAAAATTATGTATATTCAATGAGAAAAATCTGGAAAACACAAAAAGTGTAAAGAAACAGTGAAATAATTTGTCAATATCATGAATCAGATAACCTATTTTTCATTCTTTTTCTTAGCATATTCTTTCCTACAATATACTAGGATTTTTTTTGTGAGAAGTCAGGATTGTATTTTATACACTGCACTGTAGCCTGCTCTTCACTTAACAAAATACTATACACATTGTATACTCTCGGGTTGTTCTCACAGAGACTCAGTGACTGGTGTCATCATCTCTGTTTCATAAAAGAGGAAACTATTTTTAATGGTTTTTGCTTGTTGATTTAAGTTCCTTATAGATTCTGGATATTAGACCTCTGTTGGATACATATTTGTGAATGTTTTCTTCTATTCCATAGGCTGCCTGTTTGCTCTCTTGGAAGTTTCTCTTGCTGTGTAGAAGCTCTTTCATTTAATTAGGTCCTAGTAATCAACTTTTGCCCTTGTTACAACTGCTTTTGAGCAATTGTAAATTGCCAAGGCCAATATTGAGAAGGATGTTTCCTATTTTTTTCTAGAATAATTTGAGGTCTTATATTTAAGTCTTTAATCCATCTTGAGTTAATTTATATACCTTTGTAACAAACCTGCACATGTACCTCCTGATTCTAAAATAAAAGTTGAAAAACGATGGAGACTTTCATCTGAAAATGTGGTTTCCCTGAAGACCCAGGGGAGAGCTGTGCTTGCATTCTTGATGTTCTAACCATGAGTTAAGCCTTGGGCCTTTATATCACAAAGAACACAGTACTTCCACCACAAAAACTCTTATTTATTGCTGTTTCTCTACCCTTTTAATATGTAAGCCTGATCAGTTATTCCTTTCTCCTAACTCTCCAGTGGCTTTCCATTATGACTTCTCCAGAGAGGAAACCAAAATGCATGTAATCCACCCTCATCCCACTACTTCTCTGACTCATCCTTTACATCTCTCTCCACCCCAGTTCATACTATTACAACCACACTGACCCCCTTGCTATTCTCTGAACAACGGTATGCTGCCAGCTTACGGTTTTATACTTGCTGCTCCCTTTACCCCAAATACGTTTCCTAGAAAACCCTAGATGTCCACATGGCTCTCTCCTTCACTTTCCTCAGGTCTCTACTCAGTTGTCACATTATTAATGGAGCCCACTCCGACCATCTATATAGCAAATCTCCCCCTCCCTCCAGAGAGAGAGGAGAGGGAGAATGAGAGGGAGAGGAGAGGAAAAGAGCAGGAGAGGAAGACCTCCCATCCCTACTACCTGCCTTGATTCCTCCTTGGTACTTATCACCACATAGCATGTTGCATAGTTACTTGTTTATTGTAACTTCTCTGTCCCTCACACCTTATTCCTAAAGTCCCTTATGGCAAAGATTTTGCTTTGTTTATTGAAGTGAACTATAACAATGCCTGGAACAGTGTAGGCTCTCAATACATTTTTTGTCGGATGAATGTGTATAGGCTAGATGCCCTGCACAGTGATTTATATGCATTTTCTCTCTCTCTCTTTCACTGTCTCCAAGTCCCTCATGAAAAGAGCATGAGACATGCTATTTCCAAATTCAAACATACATATTTATAATAACAATTACACAGATTCTATTATCAGAAAATGATGTTGTTTAATGTTTAAGAATTGGAAATTAAAAGTAACCTTTGACAGCCTGGCCAACGTGGTGAAACTCCATCCTTACTAAAAAATACAAAAATTAGCCGGGCGGGTTAGCCGGGCGTGGTAGCACACTCCTGTAATCACAGCTACTCGGGAGGCTGAGGCACAAGAATCACTTGAACCTGGGAGGTGGAGGATGCAGTGAGCCGAGATCATGCCACTGTACTCCAGCCTGCGTGACAAAGCAAGACTGTCTCAAAAAAAAAAAAAAAAAAAAAAGTCACCTTTGATTCCAGGGACCCAAAACAATCCCTTTGACTCCTTGTTTTTCCATGAAATGTCTGCAAAAGTGGTTGTTCTAGCATTGTATATACATTGAATGCATACTATTTTACTAAAGGAATAAAAAGAAAAATCAACATCCTAGTTCAAGTACTCAACTAGCTTTTTAAAAACTGTGGTGATCTGATTAAGTCAAGCTCCAGAGAGCCAATCACCGAAGAACTAATTGCTTGAGTGAATTTATTATTATTTTCAAAGCAGTTGTGTAAAGGTGTTTAGGTATGAGTATTAAAAGTCAGCTAGTTCGAGATTTAAAAACTTTCTTCATGCCTGTGGGAAGTTAGAGAGAATGCAGCTTCATTTATACCCACTGAACATAAACATTACTTGGGATAACTCTAAGTTATCTAGCAAGCATTTACTAGACATTGTATCTCTGTGCAAGGATCAAGCTTGTTTCCTGAGGTCCCAGAACTGACAATGTAGCTAGGAAGAGAAGGTGTGTGCCTAAGCAAACTGGCACATGAGATTAGGTTAACAAACAAAATGCATTATCCTCCTTCCATCTCAGCCTCAACTCTGAGCTGACTTGGGCCCTGGCTGTAGGCTGAATGAAGTCTCTGACTTTAAAGGGATTAAGTACAAAGCAGTGCTGCCCTGCTTCTCTCCTAATCCGCTTTAGGACAACAGAGGTGACTAGAAGAGAGCAATTCATTTGTGCAGATGGCTTAATTTAAATAGCTCTTCATAAATATTGGGTTGGGCCAACAGCAGAACTTCTTAGATTTTCTCCCATGCTGGGACTACGGCTACTCCTCACTGCTCACTGAGTTTCCAAGGCATGATATGTGCTTACCATCTAGGCAAATTTACACAAAATTGATTAATACTTCACTTGCATGTTATTGAACTTGATATATGAGTTTTAAATCATACAGCTCATGGCATTTAGTCAACAAAACACTGAAATCCCTCTTTTTAAAAATGATTTGGATGATGTACTAAAAATTTCTAAGTTATTGAGACTGTGTGAATCAATTTATTAAATTTAGTGAACAAATTTCCTATATTAGGTAAGATGACTCTGTCTATGTAAAACTTCCTTATGAAAGGTTAAATAACTTTTTCATCATTCTTTCAATGTCTAAGATAAATGGTCTTAGGCTATCAGCGAGATAATATTTAATGCAGTAGTATACCAAAATTAAAAGCAATCTATAAGAAAAAGAAGAAAGAGCTAGAGGAAAGGAGGTTGAACAAAATAAATGGCATATTCATGTTTGTATGTGTACAGTGTGATGGCATTATGTAATCAACTACTAGGGAGGCACAGTCCAGAGCAAGACTACTGACCTTTGGAAAAATTGTGAAGAGACAATAGTGTCTCTTGTCTGCAGTTGTTTTTCTCCTTCTAACCTTCCTAATAACCCTTCATCCTTACAAACATTTTAATGTTTTAAAGGGTCCATGTTTCCTTCTCTCAGAAAGAAAAATAAAACATTCATGGAATACCTACCACATCCAGGTATTGTGCAAGGCACTAGGTTTCCATAAAGAATAAAGAAGATTGATCTTGCCAGAAGAAGTACACTACATAAAATGCATCATTTACAGACCAGATATGTATGTGTTTAAAAGCTATTGAAACAGAGAAATATTAGGTTTTTAAACAAAAATGTCAAGTTGAAATTGTTAATAAAATAATATCTAGAAATGTCTCAGATATTTGGTAAATAAATAACTTCTAAATAACCCATGGGTCAAAGAAGAAATTATTAGAAGAATTAGAAAGTATTTGGAAATGGATGCCAAGGATAACAATATTATGTCAAAATGTTTATAAGGCTTAAAAAGAAAATTATGCTTTTAAAGCTTATATTAGGATAAAAGAAAAGTTTCAAATCAGTGATATAGCTTCTGTCTTAAAAAAGAAGATTAGAGTGAACTGAGAGTAAGTAGCAGGTACTAAATAATAAAGATGAGAGCAGAAATCGATAAAACAGAATATGTTAAATATTCTGACACTAACTGATAAACTGCAGTACAGTTCTGATGGCGACCATCTGGAGTTAAAGTCAGACTTCACAGGGTTGAGAGCATGGTCCACAACAAGACTCCTCTTACTTCGGATGCCAGCCACACTTCAAGGGTTCCCAGGTTGCTCACGTGTCTTGCCATCTGATTGCAAATTCAGGAGCTTCCCCCTGTCCTCTTTCAGGTTTGATAATTCACTGAAACGTCTCACAACTCTGGAAAGAATTATGCTAATGATTACAGTTTTATCATAAAGGTTATAAATCAGGACCAGCCAAATGAAGAAACACACAGAAGAAGTCTGGAATGGTCCTGAATGCAGATCTTCCATGCTCTATCCCTGTGGAATCAGGGCATATTATCCTCCCTGGCCCATCAAGTAAAGTGATATAAATATTCTACAGCCTGGTAAAGAGACAGTTATCTGGGTCAAATGCACGGAATTGTGCATTTAAGACTTGTGTATTTAACTGTCTGTGAAGTCTATCCCAACCACACCCATTCCTCTACACCCTCTCCCTACAAAATACTAGAAACAAATATTGAACTCTATTTAGGAGGCCTTCTCCTCTTACAAGTATGAAGTACCGATTCTGAAATGACCTTATCTCTAGTCTAGGCTTAAGCAAGTGTATTAGTCAGTTTTCACACTGCTGATAAAGACATACCCAAGACTGGGAAGAAAAAAGAGGTTTAATTGGATTTATTGTTCCACATGGCTGTCGAGGCCTCAGAATCATGGCAGGAGGCAAAAAGCACTTTTTACATGGTGGCGGCAAGACAAAATGAAGAAGACACAAAAGTAGAAACCCTTGATAAAACCATCGGCTCTCGTGAGACCTATTTATTACTGCAAGAACAGTATGGGGGGAACCGGCCTCCATGATTCAAATTATCTCCCACCAGGTCCCTCCCACGACACATATAAATTATGGAAGTACAATTCAAGATGAGATTAGGGTGGGGACACAGAGCCACAGAGCTAAACCATATCATTCTACCCCTAGCCCCTCCAAATCTCATGTCCTCACATTTCAAAACCAATCATGTCTTCCCAACAATCCCCCAAAGTCTTAACTCATTTCAGCATTAACCCAAAAGTCCACAGTCCAAAGTCTCATCTGAGATAAGGCAAGTCCCTCCTGCCTATGGGCCTGTAAAATCAAAAGCAAGTTATTTACTTCCTAGATACAGTGGGGTTACAGTTACTGGGTAAATACACTCATTCCAAATGGGAGAAATTGGGAAAACAAAGTGGTTACAGGACCCATGCAAGTCTAAAATCCAGAGCGGCAGTCAAATTTTAAGGCTCCAAAATGATCTCCTTTGACGCCAAATCTCACATACAGGTCACACTGATGCAAGACGTGGGTTCTCATGGTTTCGAGCAGCTTTGCCCCTGTGACTTGGCAGGGTACAGCCTCCCTCCCAGCTGTTTTCACGGGCTGGCATTGAGTGTCTGCAGCTTTTTCAGGTGAACAGTGCAAGCTGTCAGTGGATCTATCATTCTGGGGTCTGGAGGACAGTGGCCCTCTTCTCACAACTCTACTAGGTGATGCCCCAGTAGGGACTCTGTGTGGGGCCTCCTACCCACATTTCCCTTCGGCACTGCCCTAGCAGAGGTTCTCAACAAGGGCCCCACCACTGCAGCAAACTTCTGCCTGGGAATCCAGACATTTCCATACATCCTCTGAAATCTACATAGTTTCCCAAACCCCAATTCTTGAGTTTTGTGCACTCACAGGCTCAACACCATGAGAAAGCTACCAAGGCTTGGGGCTTGTGCTCTCTGAAGCCACAGCCTGAGTGCTATGCTGGCCCCTTTCAGCCATGACTGGAGCGGCTGAGATGCAAGGCACCAAGTCTTTGAGTGCACACATCACAGGAACCCTAGGCCTGGCCCACAAAACCATATTCTCCTAGGCCTCGCGGCCTGTGATAGGAGGGGCTGCCATGAAGACCTCTGACATGTCTTGGAGACATTTTCCCCATTGTCTTGGGTATTAACATTCAGCTCCTGGTTGCTTATGTAAATTTCTGCAGCTGGCTTGAATCTCTCCCCCAGAAAACTGGTTTTGCTTTTCTATCACATTGTCAAGCTGCAAATTTTCCAAACTTTTATGCTCTGCTTCCCTTATAAAACTGAATGCCTTTAACAGCACCGAAGTCACATCTTGAATGCTTTGCTGCTTAGAAATTTCTTCTGCCAAATACCCAAAATCATCTCTCTCAAGTTCAAAATTCCACAGATCTCTAGGGCAGGGGCAAGATGCCACCAGTCTCTTTGCTAAAACTTAACAAGTGTCACCTTTGCTCCAACTCCCAACAAGTTTCTCATCTCCATCTAAGACCACCTCAGGCTGGACCTTATTACTCACACTGCTATCAGGATTTTGGTCAAAGCCATTCAACAAGTCTCCAGGAAGTTCCAAATTTTTCCGTATTTTCTTGCTTCTTCTGAGCCCTCCACACTACTCCAACCTCTGTCTGTTACCCAGTTCCAAAGTCGTTTTCACATTTTCAGGTATCTTTTCAGCAGCACCCCACTCCACTGGTACCAATTTACTGTATTAGTCCATTTTCATGCTGCTAATAGAGACATATTTGAGACTGGGAAGAAAAAGAGGTTTAACTGGATGTTCAGCTCCACATGGCTGGAAAGACTTCAGAATCAAGGCAGGAGGTAAAAGGCACTCCTTATATGGTGTTGGCAACAGAAAATGAAGAAGATGCAAAAGTGGAAACCCCTGATAAAATCAAATGTGAGACTTATTCACTACCACAAGAACAGTATGGGGGAATCGCCCCCATGATTCAAATTCTCTCCCACTGGGTCCCACCCACAATACATGGGAATTGTGGGAGTACAATTCAAGATGAGATGTGCAGGGAGGGGGACACAGAGCCAAACCACATCAGCAAGTTAGCAAATATATTGAGGATAATAGTACATAGAAAGAAGGAAGACTACAATGTGTCCTGTGGTGTTAGGTTGGAATTAAGGTATTAATGTTTTCAAACATTAGTTTAAAAGTTTTTAAAAATTAGTTTAAGAACTTTTTAAAAATTATAGATTATAGACACAAAAAATACATACATGTATACACATATATTTCCTAGCCCTCACCTCTGAGGGAGTCTAAAAGCTCTAATGCTCTGGAAGGAATGAACACACCTAGCATATAGTTATTGGTTTTTAAATACCATCCTTTGCCATAAGGAACTGAAAACTCTTGGAGAGATAGTTAATTCCAACAGTAGGGCATGAAAAATACCAAACGAACCTGAAACATTTTATTGAGTTGTGCTCAAAAAAATCACTGGAATATGTCAAAGGATGTAAGAGTCATTTTGAAGGCATTCCCACTGGCCAAATCTGGAAAAATTTGAGTATTAAAATAAATATTGGTAGGAATGGATAACTTACTGAATTATACTTATGTAAATAAGTACACTCATACAAAAGTCAATAAAAGAGGAGAAGAGAAAACTCTCACAGCAGAATTCAAACTAATGATTAAATAATAAATGCTGAGTTAGGAAACCCTAAATGGATGATAAAAGTAGTAGGTAAAAGTTTGGTAAGGATAGGACACTTACATAATTTTCAAGTATCTTCCAACAATCTACATATTATTTACAAAGGGAAAATGGTAGTTTTAAGTGGGAGACTCAACCTGAACTCTACAATCATGGCTAACATCACCAAATATTGGGACAACTGACATCATATGTCGCCTAATATGTTGCACTGAGAAAGACACAGCATCACTTTTGTGATATTCTTGCCAAAAATACACAACCTAAATCTGACCATGAGGAAACACCGCATTCAGAGATACTCTACAAATATGACTGTACTCTTCAAAAGAGTCCTCCTGATTCTTCATGTCAAGGTCAAGAAAACAAAGGAAGTCCAAGGAACCGTTCCTTATTAAAGGAATCTAAAGAGACATGACAAACCAGAAAAAAAGAAGTCTCTGATAAGATGTTTTCAGATAAAAGAACATTTTGAGACAACTGATTACATTTGAATATGGACTATGGATTATATAGTAATGTTGTATTAGTGTTAGATTTTCTGATTTTAATAACAGTATTATGGGTATAAAAAATAATTTTCTTGTCCCTAGTAAATACTCACTGAAGTATTTAAGTGTAAAGAAGAGAAACCTTTATGACTAAAAGGGAAGAACACCATATCAATAGTGAAGAACCATCATTGTTACTGTTATTGACAAAATACCCAAGGTGGTCTCAGGACAAAGTAAAACCATGCTATGCCTTTAGAGAACCCTAACTTTTCAAAGGCTTTAGGTTGAGATGTGTGTAGCACAAAATTTACCATTAATTGGTACAAATTCTTGAGGATAGTAATAATAGTGTTATAGAAAAGCCTGAATTTAAGTTCTATCTTTTCTAAACATTGGCTCTGACTTAATTTAAAATTGCCTAAACTATGAGAAGTAATCTTGAAATCAGCCAACAATGAATGGCAAGTGGGGCTACAGAGGAAGATAAAGTTTTGTAATACTGAGGCATCCCCATATCTGGTCCCATTTGCAATCAGGAGACAGAGAAAGAGGTGAATTACAGTCTGTTCCCTTAATAGTCTCTGTGCAACTCTCCACATGACCACTTACCTCTGCCACCCTATTGTCCTGCCCAACACACATGTTCCTCCCTCCTCCCCACACCATTTCCATTCAGAAATGGACTGCAGTCATTTTTCATATGTTTTTGTTTTTAAGCTGAACATCTATTGAATATTATTATATGCTTTTTAAAATCCATACACCCTGGCAAGAGTTAACAAGATTCCAGATACTATCAAATATATTTAAACATAATGCTTGAGTGGTCTTTGCAGCTGGTAGGTTATACATAAAATATGTTCAGCCAGCGATAGCGTCCTTATCTAAAGACAGAAGCTAGCAAAATTTCATCCTGTGTGCTCTGTCAGATTGTTCCCTTGGACAGATGGCAGAAGACTCCCTATGACAAGTGCAAGATGCTATCTGGGTGTCATGGCAGTGGTTTTCTCATTGCCCTGGACAGAGCTCCCTGGCCACTCTCTTCATTTGAGGCGTGCAAATGAGTAGAGGAGGCTGGCAGAATGTGTGTGATCAATAAACTCATGTAATTAGAATCTTTCTGAAAGAAGTCCCTCTGTGAAAGAACCCCTTTAGGGCTTGGTTCCTCTGGCTAGTTGGGGGTTCACATGGACTCACCCTCTTGTATATTTTTCCAAGTGACAAGAAAAACAGACAACACAAATGACCAATTTTTAAAGTGTTGCACACTTATCCAGAATTAGGCTTTAATCCTCTGACTCATGGAATCAGTTGGGAGCTCACTAGAAATTTAAACCCAGCACTCTCCTCAATATCCTGTCTGGTTTTGTTTGTTTGTTTTGTTTTGTTTTGTTTTTGAGACAGAGTCTTGCTCTGTCGTCAGGCTGGAGTGCTGTGGCACGATCTTGGTTCACTGCCACCTCCGCCTTCCAGGTTCAAGCAATTCTCCTGCCTCAGCCTCCCGAGTAGCTAGGACTACAGGTGCCCGCCCCCATGCCCAGCTAATTTTTGTATTTTTAGTAGAGACAGGTTTTACCATGTTGGTCTGGATGGTCTCAATCTCGACCTCGTGATCCACACACCTCGGCCTCCCGAAGTGCTGGGATTACAAGCATGAGCCACTGTGCCCAGCCTCCTGTCTGATTTTATCTGATCTTATCTCCCTGCTGCTAAAAAGCACTGCCACTCAATTCCCATGAACCCATGTAACCACAAGCAAAAGTTTCTCCATTGAATTCTTACACTGTGCCATGTTCATATTTTATGCACAGATTCCCTCTTTAGACCACAGGTCAAGCTCACACATCTTCTTTAAAACCGTCACTGGGTAAACCTTCCTACTCACTCTAGCCATTTGTGCTTGACTAAACAATAAATATTCCTTCAATGCACTTTGACAGGTATTATATGTATATACCTCTATAACTGCACATATACACAGAGAAAAAGATCAATTATATATTTGCTGGTAAAAACATTTAACATAAAATTTACTATCTTAACCATTTTTAACTGTATTGTTCAGTAATGTTAAGTATATTCAAGTTGTTGTGCAACCAATATCCAGAACTCTTTTCATCTTGCAAAACTAAAACTTTATATCCATTAAACAATAGCTCCTTATCCCCTATTTCTCTATTCCCTGGCAACCAGTATTCTATTTTCTGTCTTGGTGAATTTGACTACTCTAGGTATGTCACATAACTGGAATCATACAATATTGGCTTTTCTTGAGACTGGCTTATTTCACTTGCCATAATGTCCTCCAAGTTCATCCATGTTGCAGCATGTGTCAGAATTCACTTGTTTTTTGAAGCCAAATAAAATTCCATTTTATGTATATACCATATTTTGTTTATCAATTGACAGATGAATGGATAATTAACTCTTTATTAGATATATGATATATCCACTCCTTATCAGATATATGATTTTCAGTTATTCTCTCCCATTCTATGGGCTGCCTTTTCACTCTGTTATGTGCTCATATATTTTAAAATTTCTTTTAATGTGCAAGTTTTTTTGAGATGAGAATCCAGAAGGCATTCATTCTTTAGCTGATATTCATGCCAAATGTTTAGAAACTCAGTAATATGTCTCAAAATTCACATCATTTGATAATGCTGTAACTACTTCAGAAAAGTATACAAAAATCATGAATACCCATTTACCCTGACATGATTATTATGCATTGCATTCCTATATAAAAATGTATTACATACCCCATAAATATACTTAACTATATAGCCACAAAAATTAACAATTTTAAAGTATACACAATCATGAAGAATTTATAAATCTGTTTTTCTTATATTTTCCCCTTCTAGTCAGAGTGACTACCTTCCTGGTATGTTCAAACCTTACCATTTATTGTCATCATGTAGGCACATGTTTCTCCAAATATATCTGTGCCCTTGAAGGTATTAAATAGCTCCCTTGATACTGCCCTGACTTCTTTCTAAGCCTGAAAGAAGGAAGGTGGCTTTAAAAAATTGTATTTACTCCAAGAAAAAGAAAACAATCAGGGATTACTCATGGAATTATTCCAGTCAACGGTGTATTTAGCTAATTACAATGTGGATAGACTACATCAAATGGATAATATAGAACTCAACCTCTGGAGCGATGAAGTAGGATTCCATCCCTTCATAAAAGCAAGAATATTGGCAAAACTGTCAAATTAGCTTTTTCAGAACTCTGAAAATTTCTAAAGGCATGTAATAATCTAAGGAGAGTTAATTCAAGAAAAACAACTGCGTTTCTCTAAGAACAGCAACCTCATGTCTTTTTGACTTGTCCTACTTCCGTGCCCTTCCCCAGCTCTGTGGTAGCTTTGAAAGCTAGCAGCCTCACAAACACAATAGTTGTGAAAAACAGAAGCCCAGTAGGCACTGAAGAATGGGAAACAGGTATAAATTGATTTCAAGCTCTCCAAAATTCCCATCCCCAGATAACTGTCACTATTTAAGCTGTCTGGAAACTTGTTTGAAACTTCCATTCTCAGGGCTTGTCTTTTGCACGAGTCAGGGTTCATTCTGTGTGACCAGCCCTACCCTCAGGCACTTGTCAAAAAGAAACAGCTGCAAGCGTTTGATATTACAACTGCCCACATTGCAAATGCCCCAATTTTTAAAAATTTAAACTTTAACAAATGGGCAAAGTACTTGAATAGAATTTCTTCAAAGAAGAGGTCATTTGTCAATAGCCATGGGAGAAAGAATGCTTAACATCATTAGTCATTAGAGAAATGGAGATCAAAATCACAATAAGGTAACACTTCATACACACTAGGATAGCTATAAAAAATAGGGATACTAACAAGTGTTGACAAAGATATGGAGAAAACTGAACCCTCGTACATTGCTGATGGGAATGCCAAATGGTGTATCTGCTTTGAAAAACAGTTTGGAGGTTCCTTAAAAAGTTAAACAAAGTTATATGACCCAGCAATTTCACTCCCTGGTATATCCCCAAGAGAATAATAACATATGTCCACACAAAATCTTGTTCACGAAAGTTCATAGCAGCATTGCTCATAATATAAAAAAAATAGAAACAAAATGCACATCAACTGATGAGCTGATAAACCAGATATGGTACATCCATATAATGGAATAAGGTTTTGATACATGCTACAACATGAATAAACCTTGAAAATGATAAGAAATGTGAAAGAAGTCAGACACAAGACACCACAATTATATGCTTCCATTTATTTGAAATGTCCAGAATAGGCAAATCCATAGAGACAGAAAGTAGATTGGTTGTGGTCAAGGAATGACAGAGGAGAAAATGGGGAGTGACTACTAAGAGGTACAGAATTTTTTTAAGGGGTGATAAAAAATGTGCTGCAATCATTGGTGATCAACGCATAACTTTGTGAATATTCTACAAAACACTCAATTGTATACTTTGAAAATGTCAATTTTATAGTATGGGAATTGCATCTCAATAGTTATCTTTCTAAAAAGGAAATGATGCAGAAGGGACCATGAGCCCAGGATTTGGGATATACGAAGTATCAACACTGATGACTTCAAAATGATCTTCTCTCCAAATTTATTATCTGCTCTTTGTTATTAGACATTGTTTTGAAGTTATTCTGTGATTGTGCTTTGAGAAATGTTTTCCAACCTTGTCTCCTGCCAAGTTTACCTAAACTACTTAACAAGCATTCAGGTTAAACATGGCCTTTGTTATTCTAACATCCCATTAAGTAGAGTTTATACATTGGTCTTAGAACCAGTCCTTGTATAGCAGAGTGGATTAGAAATCTTTGGCTAATTTAGCATCTGCCAAGAATAAAGCTATCTCCACCAGCTGTTTAAGGGCCATGATAAAGGGAGACTCCAGTTTCAGAGACTGTATTTACTTGGTACCACCCCTTCAGCTATACTCCCATGTGGCTGAACAGTTTAAAATATCTCATATCTTAATAGTACAGTCCTTTAGAGCCCTCAATCTCTAGACCTCTTTGGTTCCTAGATAGTGTGCACAATTTTCTTCTAAGCTTGTTTCCAGTAACATTCTCCCTGAGAAGCAGGTGGGGCTTTCAGATGCCTACTCTATTATTGGCCATTAGCAGATTTAAAACCATCTTTGTGACATTTTCATGAGTCAGATGCTTAGCTTTGTTCATCTTTCCTTGGGCTCTGTGGAAAGAATTAGTTTACTGGCCAATATACCTATATTGACTCTAAATTATAGACACACTGAATCTGTACGTAATATTCCCATGAGACTCTGAGAGGTCAGATAGTTGTCTGATGGAGCTGGTAATTTCCACTGGAATAAAGCAGGTTTATACTCTACTCCCCACCACCACCTTATTTCTAACTTTTAGCTTAATGACTTGAGACTATAGTCCACTATCCATCCTCCATCAGATACTCTACCATAGGCAGCAGAAAAATCAGCAAAAGCCTATGTGCTGATAATATTATTTTATTTCCATGAATGGAAAAGTTTGTGTAGAACGGACTTTTGCTCTTCTGGTCTGTGTTGCTCTTACTTTCAAATACTACCAGGGAGTTTAATTGATAACAAGATCAATTATTCCAAAATGAAGTCATTGATTTTAGTAAATATTTGTTATCTTTTAACTAGCCTTAGCTAAAATGCATTAGCAAAAATCTGTTATCTGTAATTGGCTCCAGGGCTAGTGGCTTAATTTAACATATTTGTAAATGATTTTGTAAACTGATAGAGCAAACACCTTACTATCAGCTTATTTTGGATAGGTAACCTGGAAATACATTGTTTAAAGTTAGGGGTGCTTTACTGAGGTCTGCATTCATCTACATGTATTTAGAGATGTTCGCAAGCCAGACTGGTGTGGCTGTGAGCACCTGCCTACCCAAATATTGGCTCTGACCCAATTGCTTTTTGTGTAAAGCCTTGACTTCACTTGTGGGCATTTCATGTGGAAGACAATTGGTTTT
This sequence comes from Ateles fusciceps, assembly GCA_036589455.1. Lineage (NCBI taxonomy): Eukaryota > Metazoa > Chordata > Mammalia > Primates > Atelidae > Ateles > Ateles fusciceps. The sequence goes on along the minus strand of JAZHEH010003356.1, from coordinate 4,363,028 downwards.
ATTTTTAGTTGAGGTCCCAGCAATGTTCTTCCACAGCTGCAATGTTCAACCCTTGTTCAGTTGGTTGTTAAAGCACTGGGCCTTGCATTCACCTGGCCACACAAAATATATGCAGGCCAATCACTTGCCAGGGAGGATACTCTTGAATCCATTACTGCTTAATACTTATTAGAAGTTCACTTGAGTCACCCATAGTACTGTTCTTACCAAATTCTATGCTGTCATTTGTGCAGTAATCCTGCAGTGGGGGAGCCCACTTGGAAGTTAATTGGTGAAACATGTTGCATTTACTCTAGAATGTTATTGAGGATGTATCAGGACCCAGAAGAAAAATTTTGAATCTCTGAAGAAGACATTTTTGTGCCTTTCCTAAGCAACTGGTTTAATTCTACCTCAAAGACACTCTAAACCGTGTAATTGATCCTATTCCCTTCTTCATTCTGGCTATGAGGAAACTCTGAGGCAGGTTTATTGCACACTCTAACAGAACTCAGCACTTATGGTACATGAACGAATTCTGGCTACATCTTATTTTTCTACTCTTCTATTACTTTGTTCCTATTTTCTGACTTTTTTTTTTTTTTAACCTTCTCAGGTATTTGTATAAGCTGCTTCAAACACATCTTGCAAAGAGGATGGATAGATAAATAAATACATTTTTGTAATACTGCTGTGTGAAGGACAGTTCTACATACAGTAGGATAAAAATCTTATCAGGAAAAGGGACTTCTATAGAATCTCTGTGGGTAGACATTCTATTCTCACATAATTAAAAAGCCATAATAGGAATATGTTACAGCCCACCTGACCAGGAAACTGAGATAGAAATGTTAATTGAGATTGTAGAAACTGCAAAATTAGTCCAGGTAGTAATAAAGAGAGACTTTAATTACTCAATCATAGTTTGGCAAAATGCCTCACAGGGACAAGGGTTGGAAAGTGAGATTTTTAGATAAGAGAAAGTACAGCTTCTTAGAGAAAGTAGAGAAGGAGCTGTGTGGTCAGGAAATTTTCTAGATGGGGCTCTGACAGTGGATGGAAACTGGTCCACAGGGTGATGCAAAAACAGCAACACTGACTACATGCAACTTAATTCCATAGCCTTGCGGGCAGGTTAAATCCAGTATATGTCTACCTCATATTATAAAGTACTTTATTATAAAAATAAAAGTTAGAATTTTAAAATTCAGTAACAAGAAACAAACCAAGAGAATATTTTCAAAGCAACTTATTAGCAATCCCGGGAAATTCCAAGGGGTTATGATAATCCTCAGTGGCTAGTTGACAGAGTCAGATATGTAAGTGCTGGGACAGGGGAAGGATGATGTCTTCAAAAAGCAGAAGAAAAACAAACGCAAAGGAAGAAGACATGTAAACCCACAAAATATACAGGTGAGGAATAACTTCAAAATTATAAAACAAAAAATGATAAATATGATGCCTCATGTAGAGGATTCCAAAGGTCCTGGGAAAAGTTCTTTGAACTGTCAGAGAAAGGAAGAAAGTTAACAAGACAATGAGAGCTCTTTAAAATAATGGCGCCAAAGCTGAACAAAAGGAGAAAGAAATAGCAAAAGATTGATAGTCTTTGCCTTAATTTTCACAGGGATTCACCTCTTATAAAATATCCCTTGAAACCCAGGTAAGAATTAAGACTACTACAAATATGATCATTGATCAGAATAAGCTACTGTACCCAGAAGTGTCAATAATTTGGAGAATTTGGGGGTAAAAATATTCAAAGAATAAACAGAGTAATTTTTAGTTATACTATGTACCTGTCATAGATTACCTCTGTCTTAGAAATACTGAGCTAAGGCAGAGGAATTATAACTAAATAGAGGCTCATTGTATACTTTTTTTTTTTAAAATAAAACCTACCAGGAAGAAAGAGAATATAGCTTATGAATGGGTGAACAAATTAATATGTTTCATGCCAAATATATAAATTAAAAATGGTTAACCAAGAAAATATTTTTAATTGAATTAAGATTTGGGGAAAGGGATGACAGCCTAATGATTTTAGGCAAAAGAAGTATAAAAACATAGTGTGCCAGAGATTGGTTCCAGGCCTAGTGATTTAATTTAACATGTTGGTAAGCCATATGAGAGAGGGAGAAAACAGCAAATGCTCTAATAATTCTGGTTATTAAAGAGGCACAACTATCAAGAAAAAATCTACATGTGTTTTGGAGCGTGCAAATAGAGAGTAAAATGATAGATGAACAATACCTCTAGGAATAAATAAGCCAGATTTTCCTAATAAAAGGAGAGTTTCAATTTAAAAAAAGAAATTCCAAATAAAATAATGTTCTTCCTAACTTTCTACCCAAATCCTTTCCTTCTAAATCCTCTACCCACTGAGGCAGTCTGCAGGAGTGGAGTCTATCTTTCATCCTCTCAGAAACACAATTCCTGGAGTCTGGGGGCTGCTGGGGCTAGCAGGAAAGCCTTGTTTGGGCACAGTTTGTTTCAACAAAAGCAGCATCATTCACAGTTTATAGTGCCCTACCATGCACAAGTCATGTTCTTATCTAGTTCTGCATTGCATCCTATCACAATCTCTTACTCATTTCATTTACAGATCAGGAAACTAGGGGGTAGTAAACACAAAAGTGGGGCTGCCTGGCTCACCTCCACTACTGGATGTGTTTCCAGGGCTAGTCCACACCCCCCTATCACCAAGCACCCTTCTCTGAAATATTAGGATAAAGAGACACTCTTTGACACTTGAAAAAAGAGAGTTCTGGACAAATTTTAAAAGAATGCAGATCACCCAGTGGATAATAAACTTAGACGATTCATTAACCAAGAAGTAGCATTGAGGGAAATGAAAATAAATGCAAAGGGGTTTGGCAGCCTGTGAGAGGAAAGGATATTCCAGGTTGACATCTGGGAAATTCATCTTTCCACGTCAAAATCTCACATGAAACTGCTCTTGCTAAGTGAGTCCAAAACTGAAGTTGGTTCTCCAGCCCTGAATGCTTCACTTCCGTCAGAAGTCCATTCCAGCTCTTGAGGTCTGGACTGCTCTGCTGTGATTGACTCCCACCATCAAGCCCACAGTCTCTGGGCTATGGCCTTGCTCCTGCTCCCTTGTGCAAGCGTCTGCATCCCTTCTGATACTAGACAATCTCCAGCTCTTCCCCTCCAGATGTCACACAGCACTTCCCTGTGGAGCCTTGACCTGCTGCTACCCTTGATCTACTTTTTGAGTGCCTTCTTGGCTGCTGCCCAGATCCTCACCCTGGTCACTGTCTCTGGCCTTTGTGTTGCCCTGTTCTCCTGTGGGTAGAGGAGAGGCAGCCCACTGAAAGATCTCACTTCAACAGACTGTAGGAAATACAGGATCTGCAACATTTTACTAACATGAAGTCGAAGCTGCAAATCAATCCAATGTCTGTAATCCCCCCTGATTGCATCTCTTTAGGAGAAGTTTTATAAGTGAAGTGATTTGCAGGTGGTCTCTTTGATGCAGATACCTGGGACAAATTGTAGAGTCTGGTTTGAAGAAGCAAGACTGTGAAGGACTTAGCACTCTTATCATCATGCGAGTATGTGTGACATACACTAAACACTTTTTTTTCTGGGTTTGCCTTTCTCCAGCCAGTGAGGAAATGACAAAATATCTTGTTCTAAGATGGTTTTGTTCTGGTCCTTATACACAAGCTGGCTTTAAAAGGAGATTTCAAGAGGTGGTAAAGGAAGTAAGTGAGCACTTTTTACTGCCAAATTATGACAAAGAAGTGAGGATATTTTGACAATAAGCATATATGAGATCCCGAAATAATAACAGGGAGTTATATACTAACTTTGACCTCTGCAAAGACAGCGGAAAGTAAAGATTCCTCTCTAGAGCTGAAAAAAAAACTAATTTGTTAAATGATGACAAATAATAGGTATAGTTTAGACAAATGTGTACCTAATGCCTAAATAAGAGGAATCTAATTTTAAGAATGTTGTGAAGGAAACTGAAAAATGATTTGAGTCTATCTCTTCCCAAGACAGTAGAGTAAGGTGTGTAAGATCACGGACTCTGGAGCTAGGCAGCATGGATTCAAGTTCCAGTCTGATACTTAGCTGTGTGACCTCGGGCAATTTAGTGACATCTATGATCTTGGTTTTCTCAGCTATATGAAAGGGATAATAGTCCCACCCTCACAGAAGGTAATGAATACTATCGAAAAGCCTCTAGAATAAATAAATTGAGGAACTGACTACCTCACAAGGCAACCAGATCCCCCACTTCTGCCTTACCTTCAGCTGAAATTAACCTCCTTATAAAATTCCACTTATTGGCCTAGTATGGCAATATAAAATACTCACTTTTCAAGATGGCAACCCTTTAAATATTAAAAGACACAGAATTTCCTTCTTAAAATACTTCTTCACACTGAACAGACTCGTTTCTTTGAATTTGTCATATGTGACAAACTCAGTGTGTGGGCTAGCCCAGCAGCTGATCCAACCTCTTTTATTCTTTCTTCCTTGCTGTCTCCTACTCTAATTCTAGGTGCCAATATTCACTTTCCTAGCACCCCCTTACATCTAGGAATAGATGAGTGGCCAAGCTTCGACCAAGGAGACATAAGAAAAGTTTTCTTGGGGAGTTTCAACTTTTTGATAAAAAAGATGGACCCTTCTACACTGTCCACTTTGCCCCTTCTTCTTGCCTTTAACGTGGATGTGATGCCCGAAGCTGCAGTAGTTGTCTTGCAATCATGAAGCCCAGGCAAGGGGATGCTAAGGATGGAGGAACAGACATATGCAAAGAGCATGGGCCTTGATGTCAGCGTTGAGCTACCGAATAGGTGCCAGTAACTGTGCATAATGTATATGAAGAGAGAAAGAGAAAATGTGACAAAGTGTTCAAGTTTGAGGGATCTGTGGAAGCTCTTTGTACTATTTTAACACTTTCCTGTATGTTTGAAATTACGTCAAAATAAAAAGTGAAAATGACACGTTGGCACAGATATCTATGCAAAACTATATTGCATCATTTGTTTCTATGATCAAAAGTTCATCATGACCTAAGTGGGCATCTTTGGGAGAACTCTTAAATAAATCATGTATACCTATACTAAGTGCAGCCCTTGAAAAGAATGAAATGTATCTCATTCTTTACTTACCTAAAAAGTTCTTCAAAATATATTGTAAACTGAAAAAAAGTAAGCTGTGTAATAACATGTCAAGTATGATTCACATGTGTGAAAAAACACAGAAAGAATATTCTCAGTGTGTATAAATTGCTAAAAAAAAAAAAATGGCCTGGGGCCAGGAGCAGTAGCTCACACCTGTAATCCCAGCACTTTGGGAGGCCAAGGCGGGCTGATCACAAAGTCAAGAGATTGAGACTATCCTGACCAACATGGTGAAACCCGGTCTCTACTAAAAATACAAACATTAACTGGGCGTGGTTACGTGTGCCTGTAGTCCCAGCTACTTGGGAGGTTGAGGCAGGAGAATCGTTTGAACATGGGAGGCGGAGGTTGCAGTGAGCCAAGATCGTGCCACTGCACTCCAGCCTGGTGACAGAGTGAGACTCCATCTCAAAAAGAAAAAAAGAGAAAATGGCCTAGAAGGATATACATAGACATTAAACTGTGGTTACTTTAAGAATCAATGTTAGATTGGGGTGGAAGTGAAAAATTTGGTGAAGTAGGACTTTTACATTTTACTGTACTTTGAATTATTTTTCAATTAGTATGAACATATATATTTAGAAAAATAGATTTTCCTTCTCTTTGCTATATGTGAACACTGCACTAGTATTCCCAAGTGATGAATCTTGCTCATAATTTGTGCTAAGGCCCATTCTCAACTTTATTTGTTGTGAAGTTTTTTGATAGAGTTCTGTTCCTGTTTCTAATTCATCCTTATTTGGGGTTCTTTTGCTATTTATATATATATCTCTGAGGATATGAGTCCATCGAAGGCAATAGGAAAGGCCTTAAGAATGCCTTTCACTGCTGGTCAGTATTTTTTTCACTGAAGCTGTGTAGAACAAGAAGAAGAGCTTCCATTTAGACCCCACAGGCCCATCTCAGACCCGTGAGACCACACCCTAACTGAGATAAATAAATGTCACTGTCAAATTCTAATGAAAATGTATCTTTTTTGTGGGAAAATGTGCAGCTACACACATTTTATAGTCCAAGACTGCCTTTTTCTTGTTTGATTTTTCAAAATCGCACAAGGGCGAACAAAAAATGTTCTTTTTATTTATCATCTCTCCATGTTTCCTCATTAAAATGAAGAGAAACTAACATCATAACAGTGCTGATTAATTACAGATATGAAGCATTTAAAATGTGTCCCCATGTCTTTGTCTAGGAACACTTGGAATGAGGTGGCAGGAATGAGGTGGCAGGCATTCGGGACAGTGGAGTGTTGTGAACTGCAGAACTGCCTTTCTCTTCTTATAAGCAGACAGGAGAGCTGGCTACTAATTTTACTTCAAAAACTGCTTGTTTCCAAATTCTTTAATCGGCCAATATAGATGTGTTTTCCTGAAGGTCCCCATTGCCTCTTTCGCTCTCTATGTTTCGGAGAATGCAGAAAAGTGTGAGTCTCCACCTTACTTAACTACCAGTCAAATTACAGTAATCCCTATAAATAACTCAAGTATTTGGGTATCTACAATATTCAGTTGCCACCAGTGAGAGAAGCAGCAGAAAGAAAAAGATAAATAAAAGGAAGCAAAATTACTTATTGTTTTTGACTTCCCAAAGTTAGAGAAAGACTGATTGCAAGAACCAGAGAAATACACGTAGTCAAGTGCTCTAAGGGATACACAATTCTCCCTTCCTCTCTCCCCCACTCCCCACCGCTTTCCTCTCCCCTCCCTCATTCCTCCCTGCTTTCCTCTACCTCAGAAAGTAATCTCATCCTTTTCGTCACATATTATTGAAATCCCCAGTTCTTTAAAAAACTCTCATTTTTGCCCCAGACTGAGAGCATGTCATTTGGAAGTGATGTGCAAGGCAAGAGATAACCAGGTAGAACTCAGCGATTCGCCACAGAAAATGGTTCCATGTTGGCCGTAATGCTATCAGAGTCTGTCCCTCAATAGCTCTTTACTGCTCTGAGCTCAGAATCTGCTGATTCAAGACTTTGCCTGCATGGCGAGGCTTGAGGGTGGGAGAGAAAGGGAAGCCTAGCAGTGCAGGAAGAGTTAGGAGGAAATATTAATAGTTCTTCCAGAACACATAAGAAGTCAGGGGATTTTTTTTTTTTTTTTTTTTTTTACATAGAAGTAGTGCCCCCTCCCCTTCTTTTCCTCTCTCTACCTCTCGTTCTGTGTCTTCATTTCATGCTGTAGTTGTGTTGATTGGGAGAGAAGAATCTTCTCAGCTAGCTGCTTAGTACCAAGCAGATGCACTTCAGTAGAAAATGGTTAGCGGTTAGCAGTTAGCCAAATACAGGCAGCAGATGTGATAAAGGCAAGTACGGATGTTTGGGTGGCGCGGTAACGGGAATTCAAAAAATGAAAGACTTCAAATCACCCCAAAGCACACTGGAGCACACATGCATTTCCATTTGTATAGGTTCCAGAGAGAATCAACACACACCCCAAAGGGGCTGACAAAATAGAAACATCTAGGAATAAGTTAGATAAGATTCCATTTCTTTAATAATTCATCTTTCAGTTCTAATGATTTCATACAAATTCAGAGAGAGATACGAAACTTTCATTGTCTTTGGACCCAACGGATTTTAAATGGTTCTATTTTTATTTAGCAATGATCCTCTTGTTTTAATGGTGGCTCTTAAACTTTCCATTTATTTGAATCCAAATGTATTTTAAATTCATTGAATAAATAAGTTATCACTTTTCAAAATTTTTTGTTCTAGTATTGGCTTTCTAACTTTCCCTTGTGCTTAAATCATGGAGTTTTAGAGTCATGAACACATTCAAGTCCTCATTTATCAATAGTGATCTTGAAAAGTATAGAGGAAGCTCCACCTGAGGGACGTAATAAATTCACAAATTATATTTATGTTTCCACATATTTTAAAGTGCCTCATTTCACATCAGGAGGCCAGACTCTTCAATATTACTCTGTGATGATGTCTTCAATCAAAAGAAGGCATTAATTAAGGAAACTGATAAGGAGCTTTGCGGATCAAAGTGAACTTAAAGGCATAAGCCATTAATGTTTAAACTTTTATTTATTTCTTTGGACGTTAGTTGATCTTAGTTACTTAGTTATGCAAATAATTTATCTACTATTTTGGAGCGTGAGAAAGGGAAGGAGAGAGTCCAGTCTTCATTGTTTCCCCATCTAATAAATCAGCCTGATCTTAATGCTGAACTGCTTTTCATCTGGCTCTTATCTTCCTTCCTGTTCAGCCATGCCAGCACTTAGTAGCCTCCAGTACTCTTTTTTCTTACAACCTCAAACTTGATATTCAAGCCCCATCTACAGTTAAGTTCCCTTGACACATGCATATATATAAATGGCCACAGCATATATATATATATATATATATATATATATATATATATGCACTGTGGCTAATGATAAATTATATGTATAAGGGAACTGGAACTATGTCTATGAATGACAAAAATCTAAAGATAACTTTATCCATCATCTTTACTCTTTAACTCCTGAAAATACTCATGTATTTTGATGCGTTATTTTCACCATCTATTACTGCCAACCAGTAATGATTGTTGCAAGCAAGGTACTTGAATTTAGGCTCGTGTGAATGGCATAGAATTTGTATTTCTTACCTGGGTTTTTGCTCCAGGTAATTGTCACAAAATTTGACAAAAGTGATCTCATTTAAGCTAATACATTAAAAGGCAAAACAAAAAAAGGAAGCCTAATTTATAAATACACTAGTACAACAACTTATCTATATATAATTAAGAAATTTTCAAAATTATTAAATCAGTCATTTCAGTATCAAATTTGTTTTACTTCACAATTGCTTTACTTCAACTGTTTTTAATAAAATAGAATTTTACAACATCTTACATTCCTCTGCTTTTCTAAAATAGAGAAAAGTGAACGTAAAAACGTCTAAAACACTCAAAATTGTTATTAGTATCATTAATTATTACAATTTTATTTTCAAAAAAAACTAAAAAGAAAACATGGGTGCACTACAAATTTCTCATGGACTAAGTCCATGCCAAGTTCTGTGTTAAGGCCACTTTTTCATAAGTGCCTTAAGAATAAGATAACAAGCCCCATACACTAGGAACTCCTAAGTGACTTTGATCCTCTGCTAAAATCTTCAACACTGTCCATATCTAGGACAAATCAAAAGACTTTTTACCACCACTGTCATTATCATCATTACCGTCAATATCACCATCATCATATCTGGCATTTATTCCAGACAGTTAAATTATCTCATTCAATCTTCACAGCATCAATAGGAGGTTGACAGTATTATTTTGTATATGAGGCAACTGAAGTTTAAAGGGGTTTTGTAATGTCCATCAGGCCATACAGCTGGGACATTATGGAGATGGGAAAGCCTATATTCATTATCATTAAGCTATACTTAATCCTGGTCCTATGAATCTACAGAGAGTTTTACCGTTGTGAGGTCTGATATTCCCTGAGGTAGTCCCCTGACACCAGCATTTATGTCCACTTGCACATTTACTTTCATGACCTTTCAAATTCCTCACCTCCCAGTTTCACATCTACCTTCTATTCAAATCAGCTCCACTGCACATCTAGCCACCAATGCATCCCCACCAATATGAATGTTCCCCAGGTTATAACATCTCTTTCCACTGCTCCAGCCTCCAGCCTTCTCAACTTTCCTACTTCTCCACTCCCACAAAACCCTTTTCTCTCCTTCCACCCTTCTATACCCCTCTTTTTTTTTCACTGCCATAGTTTTTGAATGAATGATTTTCCACCATGTGACTTTTATTCTCATCAATCTCCAGAAATTGATTGTTTCTCCAAGACTCCAATAAGAGCCCCTTCTCAAATTCAGTGACCTTTTCTCTGTATCATTTTTTTATCTTTCTGAAATAACATATTTTGCTTTCCACATCATTTTTTTTAATAACTCCCTCTTTTAGTTTTCCATTATCATGCATTTGTTTGTTTGAATTCCTTCTATTTCTCTACATAGTTTTCTGTGTCTTTTACTGGCCCTTCTTCATCTTTCCACTCACTAACTCTACCTATACATAGGTCTTCAATGACCACTATTTTTTTCTTGGATTAATTAACTCTATTGTTTCAGTTATGCTGGTAAAGAAATCCTCCTCCTCCCTTGACAGTGCACCTAACACCAGCCCCATTTCTTCCATTAGCTACAGGACAGCTCCTTAAACGTTCTTTCGCAGGGCAAACTGATACACCAAAGTGTTGTTTTGCACAACAATACACACACACACACACACACACACACACACATATAATAAAGTCTCTATTCCTCATCACTGTGCTCTGTTGTTATTAAGTATTGTTGATTCTACCTTTGAAAAATATCTGTCACACATCCCCTTCACCCTATTCCCAGACTAGCTCAGGCCATCAGCATGTTGTGATTTTGTAACATCTTCTTAACTATATGCCTCTCTGATTTACTGTCCAGCTCAACCTTTCCATTATAGAACAGTTTATTTTACTAGTAATTCATATTATTTTAGAAGCTTATAAAATAAAGATATAAAAAGAAAACAATAAATACAACTTATAAACCCATCATTAGATATAACCTCTAGTAACATTTCAATGTATTATCAGATTTTCATACACAGCTTTTCAATATCTTATAAAATGGCTTCATATGTTGTGTTTAAAACTTAAACATGTATCATGATATGTTCAATGTCAATAAGAACGCTTCATCATTACGTTGTTTTAGTGGCAGCAAAACGTTTCCTTGTATGGACTGGATAAAATTTACATAACCATTGATAAACATTCAACTTATTTTCAGTGTTTAGATTTATAAACAATACTGTGAAACACATTACTGAAGCTAAATTTTGTACACACACTTTTGTTTAAGTAAAATTTTTGAGTCAGAGTGGGTATTTTTAAGGCTTTTGACATAAATTGCAAAACTGCTCCTCAGAAAGGTTATAACAATTTGGTATCCCACTGTATGAAAAATGTCTGCTTTCTTGGACCTCATGCACCCTGGGTACCATTTTAAAAAATCTATCCCAAGTGAGTGAAATGGTAAATTGAAGTTGAATCTCTTTTCATATGTTTGTTAGCCATTTGGTGTCAAACCTACTAGGAAAAAAAAAAAAAAACAATTGTGTGCTTATAGTTCATGTGGAAAGGAGGAAAGGAGGGTAGAAAGGCTAGGAAGCTAAGTCAGAGCTATAGTCCTCATCTAGCACAGGGTTCAGAACCACTGATCCCCCCTCAACTCTTAACATGTAGAATATTTCAATATCTCCGCTAGAGATCTCTCCCCTTCCTCCTCTCCTTGCCAACCCACATAAGTAACAGCATCTAATGTTTTGAGGTAGAATATGGAGGGGCAGCACATGTGCATGTTTCTTCATTCCTTCTATTAGCTTCAAAGCACCTTTTAAAACATGCCATTTCAATGAGAGTTATACAGCTGTCAGCTCACCGTCTCCTCTAGCTTCTGCACAACAAGAGTGAGATCTCCAGCCACACGCTCTTTATAGAATTCTACTCCAACTAAACAAGTTGGATACACTATGAAGCTCACTGAGCAGAGTTTGACTGGTATGGAAATGTATCTGCCTTTGATCCTGACAAAATGTGTTTGTTGAAAATTTAGGATCTGTCAGAAAAGGAGGTAGTTTTAAATGAAGGTGAGGTGAGGTGGAAAGATGTAGGTTGGGGAGATGGAGAAGAATTATCAGTGTGAAGCCATGAGAAAGGCCTGAATACACTGTAAAAAAAACAGTAGTCATTATCGCCCAAAGCATTTATAGCACACCACTGTAGATATATTCAACTTTGGATGGGGTTTCTTATTATAATTGAAGGTTTAAATTCTACCTTCTCCCTCACAGCCAGATTAGGGAGATGTTCTTAATCCTCTCTCTTAGGGGTTGCCAAAAATGATCAGGGATTTGAAATATGACACAGCACATTGACAGAGCTATAGAAGAAGAGTTGCAATAATTGTTGTTTTTCTGAAATCTAGGATAATGACTTTTCCTTTCATCTGTAATTCCACTTAAAACTAAAATTTAAAAAATTAGATCACACAAATTCTCTCAAATGTTTAGCTATATTTCCATTTGGTTATCCTGAGCTTTTCATTTCTAGAATCTCAAGACCAGAAAGGGAAGTCATTTGGCCCTGCCTCCTCCCCTTACAGTTAAAGGAACGAGAAGTCCCAAGATGTGAGGATGCACTCAGCTTCTCTCTGCAACCATGTGGGGGGAGTAAGGACTAGAATCCTGGCTTTGGAATCTGAATCCAGCATTCTTTAGGACACAACCAATTTCCTGGTATAACATTCCAGGAAAGATTCCTTCCTCTATGAGTCTGAGACTGGAAAATGAAGCAGAAATAAATTCCATTGATTCGGGGGCAGATTCTTTCGTAAGGGACTTCAGCTCTCTGTGTTCTCCCCCTCCGCCACGTTCTCCCCCAGGCTCCTCATTTTCCTCATCATTCCCTTTAGAGGACTAGACCTGAATCTGCTTGACTTGTAAATTAAATATCTGGAGCTGGAGTGACTGTTCCCTTTAATGACTATTATTTGATTATCTTCATAACTTTATTTGTAATGCTTAAATTATTTTTAGCATTTTTAGTTCATAAGTGATTAATCTTTAATGATAATTTGATAGTTTACTGACATGTTTCTAAATGATCTGTAATTAATTTTAAAGCATAATTCTTTTTTAATTTCACACATGTATTTATTTCATCATATATGTTGTATTAAATATAGTAATGTTTCATTTGATCAAAACATATATTTAAGTCTCACATTGCTGAAATGAAGTAGGGAATTCTGACAACATACAATTACATTTTTCAAAATTTGTGAACATAAAATGTAATATAAACCCTCATCCTCCAAATATATTTATTACATTCAATGAAAAAATTAAAAATCAGAAACTCTGAGCTTAACAAAAATTCAATTCGGTCCCGAGACTAAGAACTAGGTCTTATAGCTCTCAGCCCAATTCTCTCTCTTCCCTGTCACACGCTTCATTTTTACTCTGATTATACAGCTGCTACCCTAAAAGTTATTACATAGTGAAATGCACTTTATTGAGGGTATGAGCTGCTGGGATCTAAGGGAAGCAGCAGGAAGAGCAAGAGAGATTTAAAACAGCAACTTTGGAGAGAAGCAATAAATATTATCAAGAACAAAGTCAGGGGTCAAGAGAAAGATTCCAGAGAGGGCTGATGTGATGTCATCATTAAAATGTCATTCCAGGATGCGGTGGCTCATGTCTGTAATCTCAGCACCTTGGGAACAGAGGCAGGTGGATCATTTGAGGCCAGGAGTTTGAGAACAGCCTGGTCAATGTAGTAAAAGCCCATAAATACCAAAAATACAAAAATTAGTCTCAAAAACAAATAAATAAATACATAAAATGTCATCCCAATCTTCTAGAGAAGGTCAAACCCACTGGGAGGAAATTCACCTTCCTATTTACCAAGAAATGCCTCTTGTTCCCACTGCACAATAAATCCTCCTGGTGCCTGCCATTCCTACCTTTTGCAGCTGTTTCTTCCATGTATTTTTGGAATATGGTTAGTTTTCATTGTTATTTTGCAGGTTTTGTATTTTTCAGGAACTCTTTTACAATTTCTAGTGTACCAAGGAATCTTACTTTTTCCAGCGTAGTTATCCAAAGACACTGTACTACCATGTCATTTAATACAAAGATGTGTTCTCAAACAAGAATCACCAAATATTTGGTGAAACGTTATATTATGACAGCCAGTAACCACAGCAAATGAAGAAAATGTTACCCAAGAAAGCATAATTAGTAGAAGTATCATAACAGTAAACTAACTTCAATTAACTACCTCAAAAACATATGAAAAATATAGTAGTGTATGTATACATACACACATGTGTGGTAATCAGAGATCATAGATATTAAAAACTAGATTGCTGAAGTCAGAAATTTAATAGATGCCTACAAAGCAAAATGCACTTGGGAGAAGAACAGTTAACAAGCTAGAAGTTTAAGTCAAGGAATCTCACCAGGTTGAAGCAGAAATCAATAAATACATGAGTATGACAGGTAAATGAAGACACAAGGCCAAAAGTTCTATCATCTGATTAAAAAGAGTTCAAGAAAAGAAAATGTAAGGGAGTAAATTCATGAACACACAGATAAAATTTCCAAAAACTGAGGGGGAAAAAAAAGAATGAGCCCTCCTGATTAAACGAGTTTAGCAAGTATCTAGTAGAATAAAGATCCAACATGCATATACACACTTACCTACATCACAGTGACATTTCAGGACACCAAAGAAAAAAGAGAAGACTCTAAAATCTTTTATGGGAAATAAAAGAATATACACAAAGGAACAAGAATAAAAGAGGAAGCAGAACATACTAGTTAAAAGCTGGAGTGCACGGATTTGAAATCTGATTCTACCATTTGCAAACTATGTGACTTCAGACAAGGTATTTATCCTCTTGCATCTACATTTTTCTCATTTGTAGAATTGTGTAATAATAAGAATGCTCCACTTATAGATAATAGTAACATCTTATAACCTCATGGCTAAAGGGAAAAAAGAGTTAATACTTGGAAGCACATAGGACAATGTATGGCACTTAGTATATTCCATATAAATGTTTTTTAAATAAAATTAAAATTAGACTATGGAGGGAGACAATAAATTAATAACTTCAAAGTTCTGAAGGAAAATACTTCTGAATATAGAATGCTGTATTAAGCTAAATTCAAGTGTGAGGGAAAGATAAATACACCTTCAATTTTGGCCAATTCTTGACCTTCTAAAATTTAAGGACTCCCAAAGTTTACCATCCACAGACTGTGATAGGAAGTACTTTAGCAGGAAGAATATAGTGTAATAATATAGGACTTGGAACAGATCTCATATTTCAACACTTTCATCATACAAATAATAAAGCCACATCCAAAGAGGTCAAACAATGTTCATGTAACTACTAAATGTAGGAGTTAGGGTTGAATCCATATGTCTTGACTAGGGTCCAGTAATTTTTTTCTCATGTCTCCATAAACGGAATTCACAAATAATTAGATCTATTTGTGTCTCAAGTGGCTTCCATGACAGTGAGATACTACTGCTGTAGAACTGTACAAATATGAGTACAACAAACCCCACATGGCTTTGGGATTTTAAAACAAGTTGTGCTCAGTAATAAAAGAGATGTTTAATTAAGAAAACACTCATTGTCAGCCTTAATGATATCGACATCTTCATTTTTCTATATGCCAGAGAGTATATAAATATAGTATTTCCACGAAGCAGTTTAAGTATTCATTGAATAATATAGTTTAAATTATCCAAGTTGCTCCTCAAAGCTCTGATAATTGGTCTTAGGTAAGCTTGACTAGCGCTATTTTTGTCATTGTTGCTTGGTTTGTTTTTTTCCTGTTGGAAGGCATATCTGCTACTAATTTGCATATAATTTCTATGGACAGTTTTATTTAAAATTTCTAGCCTCAGCATGCTTGACTACTGATACCAATACCTACTTTGCAGGACTCCTGTGTGGATTTAACGATTTAATGTAACATAGTAAAGTGAAGAGAGGAGTGATTGCCCCAGGATGGATGTCAGCCAAATAGCCACTCCCTCCTATTCTCTGCCCTCCTGCACAAAACAACTCATGTGCAAAGAAATTCCAAGAAAAGAGTTTTTCTTCTCCCTTTCCCATTCTTTATTGCCTCTGACTTCTTTACCTTTTGCTCTGGGATGTGG
The DNA here is from genome assembly GCA_036589455.1 of Ateles fusciceps. NCBI lineage: Eukaryota > Metazoa > Chordata > Mammalia > Primates > Atelidae > Ateles > Ateles fusciceps. The sequence continues at coordinate 4,347,150 of JAZHEH010003356.1, read as the reverse complement.
GATTTTTTTCTTACAGGCCTTAGTGAAAATTATTTTATCTAGAAGCATTTAAGGTCTTAATCCTTTCTCTTCACTAGGAATTTTCAAAATGTCTAGATGGCCTTTGAAGATAGAAAAGAGAAAATATGAGGCATGAACTAAGAATCACATGCATAGAAATAGGAAGTAAATTAGGACAGTGAGGTCTGTTTTAACGTTAGTATTTTGAGTTCCAGATAAATGTAAACGTGCTTAGGTGTTATAATATGTTCTGATCATCTCATATTACAAACTATTTCAAGATTATTCAGAGTAAAGAATCTCCACCCCCCAACACAGATATGAGACTGCTATTCAATATTCATATGAGAAATACATGTGGGACACCCTTGACTGCAGCTTCCACGTAGGACAGTCACTGGGAAGTATCTGCCCCGAGGAAGATCTTCTCCCGTGTGGCACAAATGACATTCTATTAATAAACATTCTTTGTTTTAGAACCAAAGGGAAATTCTGGCTTGAAATTATTTTGTAAAAGACAAAGGCTACTGTGTATTTCTTCTATGCCTGCATAAGTGTAACATATTTTAAAGAAAATCTTTCCCTTTAAAAAATTCATCTGCAGATTAGATGTGTTAAAGGATATTCCTTACATTGTACAAAGATTTGCTATTGTATTCCTCTTAAAACAACCTCTCTTAAGCATCTAAAAATACTAAGTCATCTACAAAACCACTTTACTTGCCCTATTTGCTTTACTTACAAGAATTGAGAAGGAAAGATGAGTGAGGGCCAGGCACAGTGGCTCATGCCTGTAATCCTAGCTCTTTTGGAAGATACAGGTGCAAGGATCACTTGAGGCTACAAGTTCAAGACCAGTCAAGATAACATAATAGGATCCCATCTCTACAAAAACAATAAAAATAAAAATAAAAATAAAATAAAATAAAATTGCCAGGTGTTGTGGTGCATGTCTGTAGTCCTACCTACTCAGGACGCTGACGTGAGAGAACTGTTTGAGCCCAGGAAGTTAAGGCTGCAGTGAGCCATGATCACACCACAGCATGCCAGCCTGGGATGACAGAGTGAGATGCTGTCTCAATTTTTTTTTTAAATGAATGAGAGAAAGAGTCTTTGTTCAACACGGGTCCCATAATTTCACTATGCTTAGGAATGTGTCAGCACAGAGCCTTCCCCCATTCTCTCCTTCTTCCCTGAACTATCTGTTCCTTTACCACTCTCCACGAAAATGCAAGAGGCATTAGGAAAAGGAGCTAACTGTGGCTGCTTAGACATCTTGGTGTCCATTTTAAGGATATATTTTCATATCTTTGAAAGTGAAATTAAGGTGTTTTTTACCTCTCCCTCTACTTGAAAATTACATGTAAATACCAAGGAGAAAAAAATAAGCAAGCAAACAAATGTTTCCATTGACAATTGAAGTATAACAGCGAGAGAGAGAGAGAGAGAGAGAGAGACAGAGAGAGAGAGAGAGAGACAGAGAGAGAGAGAGAGAGAAGGAAAGCAGATCGGTAAGTAGTAAATTACTTAAAGGAATGCAAAAGGTAACAAGTGAGAAAAAAGCCGATTCAATCACAGAACCTCAGAAAGGCTCAGTAAGTGTCAGATAGTTCAGAAGACAGGGTAGACGGGACCTGAGAACAGAGAAATTGTTTAGTCTGTATGAGGAACAGTTAGAAAGACCCACCAAACTCGGATTACTTCATTATAGTCAAGTGATCAACTTTCCCACCTTTAGGGGAATTGCAAATATACTCTCTGGAAAAATAGAACAAGAGAACTCCAGACTTGGATCAGCTAGCATGGAGGAGGTAAGGGGTCAAATGCCAAACTAAAATGGAAGGGTTGATTAAATGAAAACCACTGAATAGGGAAACCCCTCCCAAATGTTCTTCCCCACCCAGTTCCAGAATGCTGTCAGTGTAGCCCAGCCCATACAGGTAGGTAAAAGTAAACTACCCCAGAGGCAAAGGGCTCACCCATATGCACAAAACTTTCAATGTTTTTTTTTTTTAGAACCTCATTCTTAAATATAAGCGAATAACAGTATTTTACCATGAAAGCAGGGGCTAAAAACTGTGAAACAAATAGGAATTGCAAGGAAACAGAGACAGGGCTTAAAATAGAAGACAACTCCCAAAGACACATAATAAAAACATCCTTAAAGAGAAAATATTACATCAATAAAATAAGAACAACATATTTTCAAAAAGAATAATCAGAGAAGGAACAAGATCTTAAGAGATTACACATATGATTGCCCAAATTAGAAAGCCAATAAAAAGATTAAAAAATAGAACAAAAAAAGAAGAAAAAGTGAAAATGGATATGAAAAGATAAGAAAATTTAAAAATCACTTCTAGAAGTCCAACATACAAGTAATAAGAATTTTGGAACAAGAGACAGACAAAATGGTGGAGAAAAAACTATTTTTTTTTTAATACCACGAGGTATGCAAAAACCAGTGGACATGAGTTTTTAGATTAAAAGAGCCTGCGCACTACCTGCCAAATGAACAAAATAAGACCTGTGTCGGGGCACATTCTCATAAAATTCAAGAACATATCGGAGGATGGGGGGTTGGGAGGAGGGAGAGCATCAATAGCTAACAGATGCTGGGCTTAATACCTAGGTGATGGGATGATCCGTACAGCCAATCACCATGGCACACGTTTAACTTATGTAACACACATACACATCTTGCTATATACCCCTGAACTTAAAAGTTGGAAATTAAAAAAAAAAAAAGAATTTCCAAAAGAAAAAGCAGATTACCTGAAAAGAATCAAGAAAATAAGTCATGAGGCTTTTCAACAGCATGTGAATAAATGTGATTTTCAACATAGAATTCTATACCCAGCCAAAGTATTGACCAAGAGTAAAGATAGAATAAATATATTTACATACATGCAAAGTATCAATATTTTATCTTTCACAGACTCTTTTTCTGATAGATATGCACTGCTGAAAAGAAGGAAAACTATAGGCAGATATGGGATTCTGGAAACATGAGATCTAGGAGCATGTATGTCCATGATGACAGCACAGAAACTGTCAGGATGTGCAGTAGGACTAGAGAGGAACCAGTCAAAAATGAGCTGGAAGCCAAAGAATTTTAGGTGGAATGTCTCAGAGTAAAGAGATGAACTGAGAGTTTTTACCATGTGGACAATTGTATCGAGAGGTGGTTATTGAGAGTTGGAGAGTGTTGGAAAACACAGGCAAGGATCAAAGAAAATTAAGCAAATAAAAAAATAAGACAATACTTAAATCTAAGAAAAGCCAGAAATCATATGAGAAAAGAAATGTATACACCTTACATTATAATACCCCATAACACTGTAATGCCCTGTCTTGTATAGCAAGGAAGAGCATTTTCCTAGTTATAATAAAAACACTAGGTAGGCACTTAACTAAAAATTGTGGTATTTATATAGGGAGGAAAAAGTGCATAATGGAGATAGTTGAGAGTGCTAAAATTTTCACCTACTGGAATGTAAACTCAACGTGTAAATGTAGCGAAAATAGGAATATTTATAGATATGTGGAATAAGTATTAGGAAAAGAAATTTTAAAGTTATTGCCTCTTCTGAGGATGGAGCAGGAAGGTGAAAAAGGGTAGGAAATAACTGCTATTTTTAGTTATAAGCCATTTAGCACTATTTGACTATTTAATGTAATATATTGATAAAAATTAAACGGGTTGATAAACACTTTTTTACTCTCTTTAACTTGTCAAAATTACAAAAGAAATGTAGACACATTGAAGAATATTTGAAAAATACATAAAAACTTAGAAAAGAACATTTAAAACTATCTATCCAGTGTCATTATTCCTATGTGTATTATTTTATATAATGGAAACCATTTTGTGAATACAATTTATATATTTTTAGTTTGACATTCTATAGTTAGAGGTTTTCATATCTTCAAACATTATTCATAAACATAAACATTTTTACTAGCAGTAAATCATCTGATGACATAATTTAACTATTGCCATATTTCTGGACATTTCTTAAGATTTCCTAGTTATAAATAATGCTATTAAATATATTTGTTCAATGAACTTCCCCAGTGGTGTATTATCTTTACCTACGAAGACTTTCTGAAAGCAAAATTACTAAACCAAAGGTAAAAACATTTTTGAGGCATTTGGTACATGATATTAAATTGCTTTACAGGAAGATTCTTCCAATTCATGTCCCCACCAGCAATATATGAAAAACACCTCATTTCAATGCCACTCTTCTGGTATTGGATTTTATCATTTAACAAAAATTTTTAAACTAAATCTAAAGTAAATGGAGTAGTTTTTCCCAAAACACTACATTTTTTTCAAATTTTTTAAAATTAGTGACAGAAAAATGAGTCTCTAAGAGAAAGCCCCATAGGAACCCCACCTTGGCTTCCACACACAGCTAACCATGCAGATATGAACAGTGGGGGAAAGAACACTTGTTTTATTGGCTCCAAACCTTGCCAATATTGGGGGGGCCTTGCCAACAGCTCAAGAATACCCAGGAAGATGCAGGTCCTTTCCCCCAGTGTGCATACCTGCATGGTTATGTGTGTGTGGAACCAATACCTGGTGAGATCATTCCGAGAAAGAAAAAAGAATCAAGATCTAAATCATGCTATTTCAGCATTAGCCTCAATATAAGAAATATTTATTCTGTAAAGACATTCTGAATCATGAAAGTAATTGATAAATTCGTTTGTAGAGATTTTCAATCTCCATTATTTAAAAGGAAGGAACACGTTAACCAAGATACTCTGTTAATTTGCCTGTAACTGTCCACTTGGGCTAATGGGGGCCTTGCCTACAGCACGGGAGCACCCACTTCTATAAAACTAGAAGGCAATGAAATAACAGTGACTAACATTTACTGAAGTTTTCCAAGATGCCAGACACTTTACTCAGCAATATCTCATTTAATCCATACAATAACCCTATTAGCTCAGCATACGAAGTTATGAGGAACTGAATTTCCTTAGGTGAGGAAATTGAGCTAGTTTGCTTAAGGCCAAGGAGCTCGTATGACTTAAGAGTCAGAGCCCTTGACAATGGTGATGTTCCCTCAGTCTCCTAGGTCTCTCTCTTTTTTTTTTTTTTTTTTTTTTGAGATGGAGTCCCGCTCTGTGGCCAGGCTGGAGTGCAGTGATGAGATCTTGGCTCACTGTAACCTCTACCTCCCTGGTTCAAGCGATTCTCCTGCCTCAGCTTCCTGAGTAGCTGGGATTACAGGTGTGCACCACCACACCCAGTTAATTTTTGTATTTTTAGTAGAGACGGGGTCTCACCATGTTGGCTAGGATGGTCTGGATCTCCTGACCTTTGTTTTTTTTGAGGCGAAGTCTCGCACTGTCGCTCAGCCTGGAGTGCAATGGTGCAATCTTGGCTCACTGCAACCTCCGCCTCCCAGGTTCACGCGATTCTCCTGCCTCAACCTCCCGAGTAGCTGGGATTATAGGCACACATCACCACACCCAGCTAATTTTTTATATTTTTAGTAGAGAGGGGACTGGTCTTGAACTCCTGACCTAGTGATCCACCCACCTCGGCCTCCCAAAGTGCTGGGATTACAGGCGTGAGCCATCATGCCTGGCCAAGTCTCTTAGGTCTTTACCAGAGCTAACAGCCAGTCAGAAAGTAAGCTAAAAACCTTTGTGCTTCTGAGCTACACACTAAGAGGGTTAAAGTACACCCGTAGCCTTATTAGTCTCAAGATGGATATGCAAGTTAGAAGCTGTCCTTTTATTTTAAAAGTCTGCAGGGTAATAAGAGAGCCACAGTAAAGAGAGAGTGAGTAAGGGCGTTTGGTTTGGGAACAGAAGACCTAGGGGAGACCGAGTGATGGCAAAGAAGGATTTGTTCTGTGCTGCCGATGAAGACAGGATCTGGTCTAATAGATGAAGTTTCAGGCAAGACATTTCAGTTCAGTATATTTGAACTGGTTTCTAATTATATTTTAAACTTTAAAGAACTATATAATTAGAAGTTTTTGTTATTAACAAGAACTTCTCAACAATGAGGCAGCCTCTCTTCTGAGGTAATGAATAAAAATTAATTTCTGATAATTCTTTTGAGAAAGATCTACCTTCACATACTTGGTCTGCATGTGTCTTGAAGGGAATGCCAGTCATGGAGAGCAATGCACATTTATTTAATCCCTGTCACTGCCTAGCCTCCACCAATTGGCACGGAACCACTATACCCAATAACTGCTTCCCCCCCCACATCCTCCTGACAATGATTCTCATCCAAGCGTGTATCAACCATAGCGAGCTGACACCAGCAGAGGTTGTGCCTCAGTCCCATACACCCCAGATACATATTAGGATTTAGATTTTATTATAAACTAGTTTATACATACAGGAAAAATGTAACAAACCTTCTTATACCTACTACCAAGTTCTATTAATTCTTATTTTGCAATACTTTAAAAGAAACAAAACATCACAGACACAGTTAAAGCCTTCTGTGAATCTCTTCTTGACCTCCCTCCCTCCCTGAAGTTAAACACCATCTTGAATTTGATAGTCATCATCCCTTGCATGTGTGACAATATATACATTTTCATTTTATATTCACAGAGATGAATATATCTGTATGTTTCCTAAGACCGCCATAACCACCACAAATTCGGTGGTTCAAAACAACAGAAATTTATTCTTCCTCAGTTCTAGAGGCTAGAAGTCAGAGAATTGCTTATCCATTCTCCTTTTATGGGTATTTTTGTAGCTTCTATTTCATTAGTACAAAAAGTACTGCAGTAAATTTGCACATTTTGCTTGTGCCCCTGTGTGAAAGTTTGAAGTCAAGGTATTGGCAGATGCGTGCTCCCTCTGAAGGATCTAGGGGAGGCTCTTTTCTTACCCCTTCCCATTTCGGGTAGCCTCCAGTGTTTCTTGGCTTCTAACAGCTTATCGCCAATTTCTGCCTCCGCTATCAGGTGGCATTCTCCCTGTGTTTTTCTGTCTTTTCTTTGTATAAGTACACCAGGCATATTGAGTTAGGACCCACTCTAATGACCTCATCTTAACTAATTATATCTGAAACAATCCTATTTCTAAATAAGGTCACTTTCTCAGGACAGGAAGTCAGGATTTCAGCAAATCTTTTGGGAGGACACAATTCAACCCATAGCAATATCTGTGAACAATACCTAGAATTGATTGGATGTTTTAAAATTTATATAAATGATATCATCCTGCAACTGGCTTCTTTTTTACTTATGAATTTGACAGAAACCTATATTGGCACTTGTAACTGTTGTTTGTTCATTTTAGTAAAAGTATGGTATCCCATTGTGTAATGTTAACCACAATTACCTATCCATTCTTCTTTTATGGGCCTTTGTTGCTTTTGTTATTTTGTTAGTGCAAAAGGCACTGCAAGAAACTTTGTACATTTTGTTCATGCACTACGTGAAAATTTGTCTAGGGTGTAACACAGGAACGTGGTAATGGATTTGTAGGGCTTGTGCATCTCAGTCTTTAGAAGACACTGCCCAATTGCTCTTTAAAAGTCACAGTAATGAATTAGGGACATGGATGAAGCTGGAAGCCATCATTCTCAGCAAACTAACACAGGAACAGAAAACAAAACACTACATGTTCTCACTCATTAGTGAGAGTTGAACACTGAGAGTATGTGGACAGAGAGAAGGGAATATCACACACCGGGGCCCTGTTGAGGGGTAGGGGCAATGGGAGGGAGAGCATTAGGACAAATACCTAATAATGCATGTGGGGCTTAAAACTTAAATGATGTGTTGATAGGTGCAGCAAACCACCATGGCACATGTATACTTAAGTAACAAACCTGCATGTTCTACACATGTATCCCAGAAATTAAAATAAAAATTGTTTAAATGTAGTAGTAACTAATTAAATAATCACCAGCTCTGTTCTAGGGTTCACAATGCTCAATGTCCTTGCTAGTATATTCTTTAATATACACTAAATATGATGCATATTTAGTAGCCATTAAGCTTTCCTCTTCTCTGAGTTGCCTGTTATATTCTTAAGTTGGTTTTATTTTCTCTTGCTGATTTGTTGGGTGTTTAACAGCCTTTCATCCTGACTACTTACAAGTTTTGTGACTGTCCCTTCATATGTGATTTGTCTTTGCTTTTTGTTTATAATCTTTTCTTTTGCTTTTAAAAATTTTGTATATAATCAAACTTATGAATGTTCCTCTTCATGATTTGTATATTTGATATATGGTTTTATAAGTACAATATTCTGCTATATTTCCTTTGTTTAACACTTAATTTTGAAATTATTCCAACAGAAAAGTTACAAGTCCTCAGTAGTCTTCACCCAGATTCATCAATTAGCAATATTTGGTCACATTTGCTTCACTATTCTCTCTCTGTATATAAGTATATAATTTTTCTATTATTAATATGTGTTATATATTGTATATCATATATAATAAAAATGGAAATATAATTTATATACATAATTTTATATAAGTATGATTTAAATGACATTATATTAATCCCTACATATTTTTATTTTTATACATTATTGTTAAAATGTTTTTATAAATCATTTGAAAGAAAGCTAGAGACATCATGCCTCTTTAATATTTCAGAAGTATTCTAAGAACTAAGACACTCACATAACCATTATATAATTATTAAAATCAGGAATGTTAACATTGATGCAGGACTATTATCTATAGTTCATAGTCAAGTTTTTCTACTGTCAGTTTTTGAAGTGTTTTTAATGCAGGATTCAGTTCAGGATCATACATTACATTTAATTTTATGTCTGTGTAGTTTCCAATCTTTGGCCTGTTTCATGGAGCCAGGGATTCTCCCTGAGCTTCACAGGTGCATATGCAGTGAGACTTAAACTTCAGCCTGTAGCTACCCCTTCCTCATTTGAGTGCTAAAAATCATGCCCAGGGATGGAGATTTAAAATGGTAATGCTACAACCGATGTACAAAGAAACATGTTGAGCTACTATGCAAGTACTAGAAAAAAACCCATATACATGCCCTGGCATAACCCTTCCCTATACAAAGACCCTATAAAACTAACCCACACTCTACCCTCTGGGAGTAGACCATTTCTTTTTTCTTAGTGCTGGAACTTTTGTGCATAACCTGAAATCAACTTTCCTTTGCTGCTATGTTTGATGATCTCTCTTGATTTTTATCTTGGGAAATTACAAGAACCCAGGGCAAGAGTAACATTTTGAATTTCTTTGGAATTTTTTCTTTAATGTTTCCCCCCCCCCCTCCAAGGTGTTAGTCTAATTTTTTCTTTTAATTTAAAGTAGTGTCAAAATTTCTATCAGCATACAAACATATTGCATTATGTTCTTTAACCCCACATTCTGTTCCATCTCAGCTTCATTTCTCAGTTCTTTTTATAGCAAATTCTTCAAAAAGTTGCCTATATTGCTTGTCTCCATTAGTTCTCTTCAGAGATTATCTTGAATCCATTCCAATCAGGCTTTTATTTTAGCACTCCGCTGAAATTCTCCCCTGCCAATATTACCATTAATTTCTACCTGGCCAAATAAAGTTGAATTGAAGCCTCAACTTAACCTCTCAGCATCATTTGACACTTTTGCCACTCGGTTTCTGAGACACCTCATTCTCTTTGGTTTCCCTCCTGTATCACTGACTCCTTATTCTCTTTAGCTGGATCCCCCTTCCCTTTTGCATTACATTATGGGAAGCTGCAGAGCTAGTCCTCACCATTCTCCACTTTCATACCATCCATCGATAGGTTCAGCCCATCTCCTGGCTTTAACAACCAGCTCTGTGCTGATGACTCCCGGATGTATATCTCCAGCCTTCATCCTGAACTTCAGACTTGTATATCCACCATCCTATGTGACATCATCGCTAAAATGCCTAAGTGGAGAAAACAAGTCCTTAAATTCTTAGCATTCCCTTTCAGCAAGCTTCCTGATTTCAGGAAATGATATTATTATTCCTCAAACTTCAGCATTTTCTTGACTCCACTCTTTTTTATTCACTCCACATAGCATGTGTTAGGAAATTCTGTTTACTCTACTTCAAAACATATTTGTAGTATGAATAAATGAAGAAAGTCAATGCCCCTAGAAGTGCCATGTTTAATTTTAGGTCTCATGAATTCATAATGTACACACTCCTGTTTCAGAAGTGTGGCTTTCAGATAATCTTGCACAAGCAGCAATTAAAGTACAGACATTCCAGAATAATTAAGACATATATATGCTTATGTTTTTGAGTATCAGATGACAGCATACCAAAAAGTATACCATCACATAGCTACCATTAAAAAAAGAAAAAAACACCTCTTGGTTCTGCTTTCCTATTTTCCAGTTTTGCTATTATAAGTATGAGCATCATGATATCTGCCACAACTCAGGTATGATCTAGAAGGAAAAATATTTAAAAATCAATTTGTCTTTTTCTAATTTCTCTTTACACAAGGTGAGCATAGTACCTTTATTAATAGGTCATTCTTCTCATAAGGGTGGTGCTATGGTTTGAATGTTTGTGTCCCTTTCAAATTTTATGTTGAAACTTAATCCCAAATGTGATAATTTTGAGAGGTAAGGCATTTAGCAGATGATTGGGTCATGATAATCCGTTATGAATGGGATTAAGGCCCTAAGGGCCTAAGAAGCTTTACACAGTGTTTAGTCCTTTTACATTCTGCTATTCTGCCATGTGATGATGCAGCGTTCATCCTTTCCAGAGGAGGCAGCAGAAAGTTTCATTTTAGAAGCTCTGCTTCTAAGACCAAGCCTGGTTTTCTCTCTAGACCAGGCCTTTACCAGACACTGAACCCACCAGTGTCTTTGTCCTGGGCTCCTCAGTCTCCCAGAACTATAAAGAAACAAATTTGTTCTTTATAAATCACCCAGCCTGTAGTATTTTGTCATAGCAGCACGAAAGGGCAAAAACAGGTAGCAAACTGAGTGAAAAAAAGAGAGCATGCTTTTCTTCTCAACTATGCATTTCTTATAGAAATCCTAAATAGCGTCAAAGATCCTTAACTTAATAGGACAGATAAGCATAATTTTCAATTAGTACAATATTCCATAAATGATAGAAGTAGATGATACATAATTTAGAGTAGGATTTCAGGAAATTAAATATCTAATGTCAATCAGTGCTCTGACTCCCTACTCCTCCTTTTCTCCTTTCTCCTCTTGACAAAGGGAAACAAATATTTGAATCTTTCTTTCCCTGATTCTCCTCCAATTATTTTATTTTTTACTTTGAAAGCTAAAGTTTTTGAAGCTTTCTTCAACAGGGGCAGCTGTATGCAGACTTGGTCTCTCCCTTGTCAGCCATAGGAATAATTTCTAAAACAGTGCATCTTGGTTCATAAGTACTGCTATAACAAAATACTACAGACTGTGTAATTTATAAATAATAGAAATTTATTTACAACAGTTCTGGAGGCTGAGAAGTCAAAGCTCGAGAACCAGCAGGTTCAGAGTCTGAAAGGCTTTTCTCACAGATGGCACTGTCTAGGTGTCCTTGCATGGCAGAGAGAGTGAAAGCGCTGAAAGGCAGCTCTCTGAAGCCTCTATCATAAGGGAATGAATCCTATCCATGAGGAAAGAGCCCTCATGATCTGACAACCTCCAAAGGGTGCCACCTCTTAATTCTATAACCTTCGGGGTTAAGTTCCAACATATACATTTTGGAGGGACGCATATACATTCAAACCATAGCAGACTGATAGTTTTTCTTCTTTTCAGAATTCACTTTTGGCTTTTCACACAACCTGTAGGTTTCAAAAGGCTAAAAAGTAATACATATTTGCCTTATGAAACCTCAAGATTAGCTTTGAAATGAGAATCAGCTCCAACACGAATATGAGAAGAGGACAGATGTACCAGCAACAGTTCCTGCTAGTACCTTATACTTTTGCTCCACGTAGGTAAGTAACCCACATAGGGAGCAAAGAGGACCCCCACCTCTTTGAGAGAATCACAGCAAGATTCCTGAAGAAAAGGCCCAAGGCAAACTCTGAAGTAATGCGAGAGAGAAAAATGGGCCTGGGTCTCAGCAGGGCTCAGGCAGACAGGTTTCAGGAAGAGGGGAAGAAGTGGGTAAAATCATGGCAACACAAAAATGCAGTCTGTGCTGAGAAAAACCACGGATCATGCAGTTAAATTCAAATATAACACAACAGTGCTGAGGCATGGGAGTACAGCAATGGAACCCAAGGGGCTAGTTCACCATGTGAGGAGTGACCACTAAGGTGAGTTAAAAGAACAAATATGTTCTCTCACAGTCTGGTGATCTAGAATCTCTCACAGTCTCATAGTCTGGAATCAGGATGTTCACAGGGTTAATTCCTTTTGGGGGATCTTTGGGAAGCCAGTTCAGGCCTCTCTCAAATCCATCTAGTGGCTGCCGGCAAGCCTTGGCACTCCTTGGCACTCCTTGGCTTGTGGACACACAACTCCAATCTCTGCCTCTATCTTCACACTGTCTTCTCTGTATGTCTTCTCCCCTTCTATTCTTTTATAAGGTCACTTGTCATGAGATTTAGGACCCATCCTAATTCAGAACAATCTCATTCAAAGATCCTTAAGTTAATTAAGACCCATTTTCCAAGTAAGGTCACATTCATAATTTCCCAGGTGAACATACCTTTGATAGGGGCTTGGGACATCATTTAGGTCAACACCTCCCTACTGCCTACAGCTCAATGCTTGGGGTCCCCAGCACAGGGACCCCAAGCATTGAGCTGTAGGCAGTAGGAGCCCCTCAGACTTTAAAGAAGAAGAGATAATGTCAGATTTCTATCCCAGTGTCTCAGCAAGTGCTATGATAGTAAGAATGGAACGGAAGAATTGGATTGAGAAATATTTAGCATTTATGCTCAGTAGGACTTGACTGCTTAAATGAGGGGGTTAAAGAAAAGGATGGTACATGATGCTTCTCACATTTCTGGCTTGGACAAATTTGATGATCATGAAAAGGCAACCAGAAGAGAGAAGTGCTAGGCAAGAGATGATTCTTCGTGTTGATTTTAATGGTCTTTTGAGTACCTTAGTGGAAAGATCCAATAGGATGAGCTAGAGATAATAATTTGGAGGTCATCCCTGAATAAGTGAAGATAAAAGCTTATGAGTTTTCAATAGTAATTGCTGAGGATTTAAAGTACAAAATTTAGCCCAGGAAGGAGCTGGAAAATGCAGACAAAATGCCCAAAGAGACAGAGTTCAAGTAAGAGAGGCCTGGAATACTTGTCAGGAAACCAAACCAGATCACAGACCTGTGAGTGGACTGGAAGAGTGGGCATTAGAGAATGGCCACAGCCCTGTTTGTGTCAAGTGGCTAGGCTGCCCCCAACACACTAGACATGGGGAGTATAGGCAGCACAGCAAAATATATGCTCAATTTGCTCATAGAACAAAGTGTGGGCCTGGCCTGAGCCAGTGCTGAGGGTTAGAAACTCTCTATGCTTAGAGTTTCAACATTATTGGCATAAAACCATACATTAAGATATAGCACTGTGAGCCAGGAGCCAATAAGGGGCGACAAGTCACATTCTAGACAGTAAGAGGCACTTTTGGATGAAAAGAGAAAAATAGCTTCTGGTTGAACAGATAACTGTGGTACATATAGCCAAAGGATCTAGAAAGGATCATAAGTTTTTCTGATATGCTCTCTCAATGTGTGTGCCAAAGTTTCTTGTGCATGGAGATAGACTAAATATCTCTTAAGCAAAGATGTTTTCTAAAAGGACTTCAGAAGTCACAGTGTAGACTTGCAGCCAAGAAAGTCTACTCAGTTTATATGGGAACCCTCAGCACCACCTCAAACACATACATGTTTGATAAAAAATTTTTGTCAAAAAAACTTTAAAATATATGGCCAAGCTCAAAAGAAAAGAGAGAAATAGCCACAGGTCATAAATGAGATGGAAATGGGAGACTACCTGTACTTTTGAGTCTGGGGTTGGAATGCCTGCCTGGGGAAGAGGGTTTAGACCAGAGGCCTTAGGAAAGAGCTCTCCTGTCCTTGAACAGTGACACTCTTTTGAAGATCCCAGGATTTAACCCTGAGCAAGCTCCTCCCTAAAAATGATTATTCACAACAGCTCCCTCGTGTATCAGCTAATTCTTCATTCATAAGTACATACTGTCAACTGAAGTCCACCAACCACTGAGGAAAACAATAGCATGAAAGACAACCAAGATGACAAGTCCAACAATTGGTCCCAGAGGAAGCAGAAATGATTCAGGGAACAGGAAGGCTTTTAAAAATCACAGTGAATTCACTTAGAGAGATTTGAGAGGATGCTGCAGCTACAAAGTAAGTTTAGGCTGCTGTGTTGACAGAGCAATAGGAAACAACAAAGAAATATTGGGAATTAAAAGTATGATGGACAAAATTAAAAGTGCTATGGAGCAGCTGGAAGAAAAATCCCTGCCAAGTAGAACAAAAAGAAACTGAAAGCATGAGGGAAAAGTCAAGGAAGAAACTATTACTATAATTTGTATTGTCTAATATCTGACATACACAAGAGAATACATGCAACATAGATGTAAGTTACAACAATCAAATAAACACCAATGAGTTCACCAGCCAGTTCAGGAACCAGAGCATCAATGATCTGCTTCCACTTCCCTGTTCCCCACGTCATGCTTCCTTACCAGAAGCAAATCTAATTGTCAATTCTGTGTTAATAATGACCTTGTTTGTAAAATTTTATTTTTAGCATATGTGAATATACTCTTAAGCAATAGTTTTACTAGATTTTTAGCCTGATAAAAATGGCATTATACTGATAGATTGATAAAGAATGTTAGATTATATATAAGGCTAGATTGAGAGGCAGCAAAGCGCAGTGATTAAAGGTACCTCTGCCACTTCACATGCTGACTATCGCTCCCAAGATAGGTGAACTTGTGCTACTTGCTCCTTAGAGTCTTAGTTTCTTCATCTGCAAAATAGAAATAATGCCTCCTTCAAAAGGTTGTGATGAGGATTGAGTGAGGAAACACACGTGTATTGCTCAGAATGAACCTGGTGCAGAGTAACCACAGTGCAGATATTTGCCATAATCACTGTGGCTTCTTTCCACTCAATTTTATGTTCCTAAGATTTATCAGTTTTGTTATATGGAGATGTAGTTCATACCACTTTATTTTTTTCTACTGTATAATATTATATCATGAGAATATGCTATATTTTATCTTTTAATTTCTTTGCCAACCTACATTTGGATTGTTTCACTTTTGTGTTATTAAAAATTACAATGCTATATGCATTCTTGTATATATTCCCTGGTACCTCGGTGCAAAAGCTTTTATAGAATACATATTGTTATACTAAGGAGTGAAATTGCTGGGCCATAGCATATGAGAATGTGCAACTTTATGTAAGATCAAATCATCAAATTATTTTCCAGTATGGTAAACACTTTGCAGTATGTTAATCTTTCCATTAAGTTACAGGCTCCTGGTATTGTCAGACTTCCTAATTTTTTCCTCTTCAATGAGAGTAAAATACTTCATTATCTCTTTTTTTTTTTTTTTTTTTTTTTTTTTGAGAGGAGTTTTGCTCACTCTTGTTGCCCAGGCTGGAGTGCAATGGCATGATCTTGGCTCACTGCAACCTCCACCTCCTGGGTTCAAGGGATTCTCCTGTGTCAGTCTCCTGAGTAGCTGGGATTACAGGCATATGCCACCACGCCTGGCTAATTTTGTATTTTTAGTAGAGACAAGGTTTCACCGTGTTGATTAGGCTGGTCTCAAACTCCGGACCTCAGATGATCCACCCGCCTTGGCCTTTCAAAGTGCTGGGATTATAGGCATGAGCTACTGCACCCGGCCTTACTTCACTATCTTAACTTGCATTTCCAGAATTTTGCATAAGGTACAGTATCTTCCAATATATTCACTACTATGTTTTCTACTCTGCAAAATACCTACTTATAACATTTAACCATTTTTCCATTGATTTTTGGTTCACTAATTTTATTGATTTGTAAAAGTTATTTATATATTCTAGAAAATAGCACTTCATCAATAATATGTATGTGAATATTTCTTCTAAGTTTGGGGCTTTTTACTTTATTGATGGTAACTTTTAATGAACAGAGGTCCTCAACTATAAAACAATCAACTTTATCAATTTTACTTAATATTTTCCATACCTTGAAGTACAAATCATCATCTGCATTTTTGGTGTATAGTTTTTGCTGCTTATACTTAAGTTTTTAATCTACTATAGATTTTTAAAAATCTATATAGAGCAATTTAGAGATCTAATTCCATTTTTTCTATATTCCTAATACATTTCTCAGCATTATTTATCAAATAGTTCTCCCTTCTTCATTGATTTGTAACTTCTCAGGGCTTCTGTAACAAATTACCACAGACAATAGAAATGTATTCTCCTGCAGTTCTGGAGGCCAGAAGCCGAAAATCAAAGAGTTGGCAGAATGGTTTCTTCTGGAGGCACTAAGGGAGAAATTGATCCTTGCTTCTCTCCTAGCTTCTGGTGATTACTCATTATCTTGGTCCATTCAAGCCGATATGAAAAATACCATAAACTGAATGACTTATGAAAACAAGCATTTATTTCTCACAGTTCTGAAGGCTGTGAATTCTAAGATCAAGGTGCTAAACTCAGTATCTGGGGGACAGCTTGTTTCCTGCCTCATTAATGGCATCTTCATACTGTGTTTTCACATGATGGAAGAGGGAAGGCAGTTCTCTGGGGATCTCTTCAATAAGGGTACTAAATCATTTATAAGGGCTCTGTATCATGAGCACATTTCAGACCATAGCACCAGCAATACTTGGTGTTTTTTGGCTTGTAGACACATCACTCTAATTTCTGCCTTCATCTTCACATTGGCCTTCCTCTTTGTCTCTGTGCCCTCTTCTCTTCCTATAAGAACACCATTATTGGATTTAGGGTCCACCTTAAATCCAGGATGACTTTATCTCTAGATCCTTAAATAATTACATCTTGCAAAGACTGTTATTTCCAAATTAGGTTTCATTCTGAGATTCCAGGTGGACATGAATTTAGGTGTGAAGTGAGAGAGTCAATCCCTACAATGGGTCAATATCAAGTTTCCATATAATAAAGTGTCTGGTTCTGGGCTCTCTGCACAGTTTCATTCACCAGTTTTTCTGTCCTTGAGCCAAATCCACACTGTCTTAATTGCTGGTGATTTAATACTTTTATAATAATTCTTAATAACTGAAAGGCAAGTCCCCCTTTTATTCTTCTTCCAGAGTATCTTGGCTATTCTTTGGACTTTGTGCACCTGGATAAACTTAAAGATGAGATAGTCAAATTCCTTCTAAAAATTCTGTTGGGATTGTAATGGAAATTGCACTGAATTTATAGAAAATTAGAGAGAAACTGACATCTTTACATTATTAGATTCTTCAATTCACAAATATGGTGTAATGCTCTCTGTTTCCGCCTCCTTTAACATCTTTCAGTAAAGTATTGTCTCCTTCTTATACCTGTTTTATATCTGATTTTAGTAAAATTTTTATCTTGGAATAATTTTTAGATTCATAGATAAGTAGCAAAGATAATATAAAGGGTCTAGGTATACCCCTCATCCAGTTTTTCTTAATTTTAATTTTATTAAATTTTATTAAATTTTATTTTTCTTAATTTTAATATATATTGCTATTAGAATGATAAAACAGAATATTAACCCAAGTGGCTCCTCATCCAAATAATAGGAGTCTCCAATATTAAAAAACAACAACAACAAAAAAAAAACAGAAAATAGAGGTGGAGGGAATTATCAAAAAAAGAAATTTCTAATATCTGAAGTGACAATAATCTTTAAATTGCAAGAGCCCTCTTGGTGCAGAACAAGATGAATGAAAAGTAGAATCTCACCTAGATCCTTCTTTGTAAAATTTCAGAACACCAAGGGTAAACAGATCTTAAAAGCTGAGTAAGATTTTTTGCGATAAAGTGTGTTATCTTGGAGAGCAGCTTCTGCACATAACTGAGTCCCTGCGTTGAGTTTTCCTTCTGAAGACATGATCTCTTTTCATGTCCTCAGTAGTTTTGAAGTATTCTCATGTAGGTCTTGCATATTTCCTGCTAAATTTATTCCTAGGTTGTTTATATTTTTGCTGCTATTACAAATTGAATTATTTTTCTCATATTTTCTGATTACCATTGGTATAGAAAAGCTATTGATTTCCATTTCCACTTATCCATACACTAATCATTTACTGAAGTTATTATTTCAGATGGTTCTTAATTGATCTGTAGTGTTTTCCTATTAGATAACTACATGATCTGCAAACAATGATAATTTTTGTCTTTATTGGCTCTCTGATTGCTTTTTCTTTTCTTATTACTCTGGCTGAAACTATTCAAGAAATTTCAAATAATAGAAATAATAGTGAGTATCTTTGTCATTATTTTTTGCCTAAAATATTACATTTCTAAGGTGACAAGTACTTTTGGTTTTAGAAAGACTATGATCTTATAGAAGAAATAGATGTTGAAGTTTAACATATCTTTTGCATTAACTGAGGTGATCTAATTTAACCTTTTACTTTGATGGATTTAAAATATTCCAACCATTGAATCATTTTTGCATTCCTGGTCTAAGTCCTACTTAGTTAATGTGTGCTATAGTCTGAGTTGTGTCCCCCCCAGAATTCATATGTTGAAGCCTTAATCCTCAGTGTGATGACCTTTGGAGATGGGGCCTTTGGGAGATAATTAGATTTAAATGAGATCATTAGAGTGGGGCCTTCATGATGAAATTAGTGCCCCTTATAAGGAAACACACCAGAGAGCGTGTTCTTTTCATTCTATCTGTGCCATGTAAAGACACAGTAAGAAGGTGGTTGTCCATAAGGCAGGAAGGGAGTCCTCACTGGAAACCAACCATGAGGGCACCTTGATCTTGGAATTTTAGCCTCCAGAAATGTGAGAAAATAAATGTCTGTTGTTTAAGCCACCCAGTCTATGATACTTTGTTATGGCAATCTGAGCTAAGACATAACTCTTCCCTCATGACTGCTTTGAATGGAGACATTAGTCTTTCCTGCATTTAGACTCAAACTGAAACATTGGCTCTTCCTGGTTCTCAAGTCTGCCAGCTTTCAGACTCGAGCTTCCTCCATCAGCTCTCCTGGTTCTCAGGTGTTTGGACTCATACAAGACCTATGCCATCAATATAGTCTCCAGCATGTTCACTGAACATCTTGGGACTCCATAATTTCTTGGGCCAGTTGCTTTTAACAAATACCTTATAATCAATAAATATCCATACCCTATTGATTCTGTTTCACTGAAGAACCCTGACTAATACAAAGTATATTGCCCTTTTAATACATTCCTAAATGTATTTCCCAATGGTTTATTTATACATGGCTAACTGCTCTTGTTCTGTAGTTTCCATAAGTGAGTATGTGTGTGTGTATATATATGTGTGTGTGTATACATATATAATTTTCAGCATTAGGCTTTGGCATTGGGTTCATTTTAACCTTGTAAAATTAATTGGAAATATCAATCTTTTTTCTTTCTTGGGGGAAGTTTAAATAGCAAAGAAAGCAGTATATGTTTTCTGCAAGTGTGCTGAGATTTTCTTTTAAAGTCATTTGGACCTAGCATGCTTTTGTTTTTTTTTCCGAGATGGAGTCTCACTCTGTTGCCTAGGCTGGAGTTCAGTGGTATGATTTCGGCTCACTGCAACCTCTGCCTCCTGGGTTCAAGTGATTCTCCTCCCTCGGCCTCCTGAATAGCTAGGATTACAGGCACCCGCCACCACACTCCCCTATTTTTTGTATTTGTATTTTTAGTAGAGAGGGGGGGTTTCACTCTGTTGGCCAGGCTGGTCTCGAACTGCTGACCTCAAGTGATCTGCCCAAAGTGCTGGGATTACAAGTGTGAGCCACCATGCCCAGCTAGCATGCTTTTTGTAAATAGTTCTATGATAATTTCTATAATAATAATAATTATTATTTCTTCCATGGTTTTTTCACTTAGGTTTTCCACCTTTTTTCAGTCAATTTTAATACTTTTTTATGTTCCCAGAAAATTGTCCATTTTATCTAGAGTGTTTATTAAGATCCAGTTGTACATCGTGTTTTAAGTTTTTTAATCTCACTTTTTGCATGGTGATATTTCCTAACATTGTGTATTTATGTACAGTCGTTTTTTCTCTGTCACATTTATCACAAGTTTGTATGCCTATTGGAATTTATATAACTGGTCGAGTTTGGATAAACTAATATTTTAAATAAAACCAATTTTTGCTTTTTTCTATTCTTAATGATTGCATTTTTAAAAATTTGTACTAATTTCATTTTTCTTCTCTTTATTTTTTGAAGCAATTTTTCAGCTTTTAATCTAACTTTTAGAATTAAAAACGGACATTACTTTCAAACTTTTTTCATGCTCTACAGCATTTCTAGTTATATTTAGGCCTGCAAACTCACCTTAAATTAAAATTTGGCCATATTCCAAAAGTCATTTGTAATGGTTTCATGATTGCTAATTTTTGAATAGATTATAAATTTCTGAGTAAATAAAACTGACTTTAAAATAAGTTAGAAATGCTTAAAAAATCCTAAGGCAAGAAAATTAAAATATTATGGATTCCCTATTTAAATACAGTTATGTGCTGCATAATAATGTTTGGGTCATCAATGAACTGCATATACAACAGTGGTCCCATAAGATTGTAATACAGTATTATTATTGTACCTTTTCTACATTTACATATAAAAATACCTATTATTGTGTTTCAATTGCATACAGTATTTGTACAGTAACATGCTGTACAGGTTTGTAGCCTAGGAACAATAAGCTGTAGCTTATAGCTTATGTGTGCAGTAGGCCATACCATCTAGGTTTTTACACTCTCTAATGTTCCCTCAATGATGAAATCACCTAATACCACATTTTTCAGAATATGTCCCCATCATTAAGGGACACATGACTGTATTACAGATCTACAGGAGTTGAGAGTTGGATCAGGGAGAAAGGAATACAATTAAATCATTATTCAATTTATGTTACAAATGTTTTACCAATCCTTAAGATCCTGATTTTGAAGAATCACTTCCTATTCTATGGCAGCAATTCTTTTTCATGTGTAAATGTCTGGTTTGAGATTCCTTGTAAGTCTATAACTCCTTTCCCTTTGCCTTCTTATTTGAAGGGTACAGAAATCCCTTGGGTCTTAAACTTAAAATGTCAAAAATTTTAGACATTGCTCTATCACTTTCTGGTATTCAGTACTTCAGATGAAAAGCCCAATAATAACACAATTTTATTTTCCTTTTTATGTGTTTGTTTCTGACTATATACATGGAAGATAAATTTTTATTCTTAAATTTTAAAAGTTTCCTCTGAACTTTTGAATTTCAGATTATGGGGGAAGACTTCATTTTTAATAAACATAATGTACTCTTTAATCTCATTGCATTTAAAGTGAGTATTTTCTTATGTTTACTCCTATATTTTGGTCAATTAATCAGGTACTTCTTCTTGGTCCTCTTCTGAGATTCTAGGTCTTTTCATAACTCTAGTGATGTTTTGTTTGCCTATTCTGATTGAGAAAGGTTTGTTTGTCCAGCATCATGAATCCGAATGGGCTCTGTCACAGTTTTAAAGGAATATGTTTCTATTATTTTAGTCTCAGACACTGTGAACACATTTATTTTGTAGAGTTGTACTGTGATAACTAATCAATAGTTGGCTTTGAGAAGTACAAAGAGAGCTACTTCTCTTAGAATCTCTTTTTCATGTGGTGTGGAGTGGTGAGCCAAAGACTCATGAATGTTCTCTTCTTCTGCAAATGGCATGACTGAAGTACTCAGGACTCTACGGGGCTTCTGCTGAACTCTATTGGCATTGCTTTTCATGCTATCTGTGCCAACTGGTGGCTGGGGGTGTGTCTCATGGTTATTATCTTAGAAAATATCCTCATTCATTATAAAATATTTTATGAACACTCATGATGAAGAATTGATAGGGCTAGATATTGGAATAGAACAGTGATTAAAAGACACACAGTACCAGCACTTTCAGTAGAAAAGATAGACATTAATTAAGTACAGGCGTACCTCAAAGATTTTGTAAGTGGGTTCAACTCTAGACCATTACAATAAAGTGAATACCGTTAATAAAACAAGTCGCACAAAATTTTTGGTTTCCTAGTGCGTATAAAATTATGTTTATGCTATACTGTAGTCTACCAAGTGTGCAATAGCATTATATCCAAAAAAAGTATATACCTTAATTTAAAATACTTCATCGCTAAAAAATGCTAACAATCATCCAACCCTTTGGCAAGTCATAATCTTTTTGCCGGTGAAGGGTCTTGACTCAATGTTGATGGCTGCTGACTGCTCAGGGTGGTGGTTGCTGACAGTTAAGTTAGGATGGCTATGGCAATATCTTAAAATAAGACAAGAATGAAGTTTGACTTTTCCTTTCACACAAAAGATCATCTGTATCATGCAATGCTGTTTGACTGCATTTTTATCCATAGAACTGCTTCCTAAATTGTAGTCAATCCTGTCAAACTCTGCTGCTGCCGTATTAACTAAGTTTATGTCGTGTTCTAAGTCCTTTGTTGTCATTTCAACAATGTTCACAGAATCTTCAACAGGAGTAGATTCTATCTCAAGAAACCACTTTCTTTGCTTACCCATTAGAAGCAATATCTCATCTGCTTAAGTTTGATCATGAGATTGCAGCGATTCAGTCACATCTTCAGGTTGCACTTCTAATTCTACCTATGCTATTTCCACCACATCTACAGCTACGTCCTTCAGTAAAGTTCTGAACCCCTTAAAGTCATCTATGAGGGTTGGAATCAACTTCTTCCAAATTCCAGTTAATGTTAATACTTTGATCTCCTCCCACGAATCATAGAGGTTCTTAGTGGAACCTAGAATGGTGAATCCTTTCCAGAAGTTTTCCAATTTGCTTTGCCCAGATTTATCAGGGGAATAGCAATCTATGACAGTTACTGTCTTACTAAATGTATTTCTTAAATAATAAGTCTTGAAAGTTGAAATTACTCCTGATCCATGAGCTGCAGAATGGATGCTGTGTCAGCAGGCAGGAAAACAGCATAAATCTCCTTATACATCTCCATCGGAGCTTTTAGGTGAGCAGATACACTTTGGATGAGCAGTAATATTTTGAAAGGAATTTTTTTTCTGAGCAGTAGGTCTCAACAGTGGGCTTAAAATATTCAGTAAACCACACTGTAAACTTGACTACCTGGCACAAGAGACCTAGCTTTCAGTCTGTGTTGGCTTTCCACATGCCTTCCTCACTAAGCTTAGTCATTTCTAGCTTTTGATTTAAAGTGAAATAAGTGTGGACTCTTCCTCTTACTTGAACACTTAGAGGTCATGGTAGTGCTACTAATTGGCCTATTTTCAATACTGTTGTGTCTCAGGGGATAGGTAGGCTCAATGAGAGAGAGGGAGAACAGCTGGTCAGTGGAGCAATAAGAACACTCACCACATTTATCAATTAAGTTCACTGTCTTAAGAGCATGGCTCATGGTGCCCCAAATAATTACAATAGTAACATCAATGATCACTGATCATAGATCACCATAACAAATATAGTAATAATGAAAAGCTTGAAATATTTTGAGAACTACCAAAATGTGGTAAAGAGACGTGAAATAAGCACATGCTGATAGAAAAACGGTGCCTTGCTTGTTGCAGGGTTGCCACATACCTTTGCTTTGTAAAAAGCACAATATCTGCAAAGTATAATAAAACAAGTTTGCTTGTAATTATTCAATTAATTTTTTTTTTTTTTGAGACAGTCTCACTCTGTCATCCAGGCTGGAGTGCAATAACATGATCTCGGCTCACTGCAACCTTCGCCTTCTACGTTCAATTTTTGATAATATCTTTTTAAATTATGGAGCTTACAGGAGAGTTCTTAGATGAGGACATAAATTTGGGACTCATCAAGTTTTATAGGGTGAAGGTTATGGGAATAAAATGCTAAGTAGAATATGAAATTTAAAAATAAGAGGGAGTAGGACAAGATTTAAGAAATCCTAACTTTTAAAGTCTGGTACACAAGGATAAATTAGAGACCAAGAAGTAGAAGAAAATTTTAAAAATTTATTTAAACTAAATAGAATGTTTGAGCTAGACACTGTTATTTGCTTTTTGGAATACTTATTTCCTGCTTATTCCTTGCTAACAAAGCTCAACTTGGTTTGAGGGTAGCCATGTTTCCAGTCCAAGTGAGATACTCACTTTCTCAGATCCCCACTGTCTGTAGAAGTGGCCATGTGACACAGTTTCAGCCAATGACAGTAAGAGTTCCTGCAGATTTTCTGAAAAGCTTTGTATCCTGGTTTTTAAAAGCAGAGAAGGGGCTTCAGATGCAGCTGGTGCCATTCTTTGTCCTCCCCTCTTCTTCCTGCCTTGAAGACAAACTAGCTCTCTGGATTTTCAGCAACTACCTTGCTACCATGAAGTAACATACATGAAGATAAAAGTCAACTCCCTAAAGATAGGAAGGTTCCACTATGTCACCAATGGAATTATTTAGCAGTACAACTAATGCCAACAGCTACCCACATCCAGATTTCTTGTTAGATGAGAAAATTAGACTTACTTTTGTTTTAGCCATTGTAATGAGATTTTCCATACTTGCAATTGAACATATTTCTAATTAGTAAAATTTCCATCTTAAACATAAGTTTGAAATAGTTTCTTCACCATATATTTAATTGTACTTGATTTGGGGAAAGTAGAAAAAAATAAGGGCTATACAATTCTGAAATACTTTAAAAATAGATTGCCCAGTTAGTAAGAAAGAATAAAAGAATGGCAGAAAACAACAAACACAAGTCTCTTATTTTCATCTGAATGTTTTGATAATAAAAAGGAAAACTATGTATTTTTTGGCTTCACCATCAAATTCACTGTGTTGAAAACCTAGCCTCTTTTCAGTAATGAGATGTACACTGTAAGTAGAGACTGAACCTAAGGAATAGTTTTCTATGTTTTGTGGCAATTGTATTAAACGAGGAGGCTGCAGCTGAAAAAGAGCAGTGAGTCCTCCTTACCTATAGGTAGTAGAAATTGCACATCCCTGACTAGAGGCACGAGCTCCCGGTAGAGACACAGTAGAAGCCTACGATTTTCTGATCAGACTCACCAGACCGAAGACACTTGAAGACTTTTACTTCTCTGATACTTTACCCCGTCTTTAAAAAAAAAAATTAAAAAAAAAAAAAGACACAGACTCTTATCTGACCCTTCTCTTTATCCAGAATTTTTAAATAAGTTGTTACAATTTCTCAGGCACCTGCTGACTTTGAAGATAAAATGTCGAATAAGACCATGAGTCATAATTTAAAAATCAATGATAGAGAAACAAATCAAATAAAAATAAACTCTAAAGTTAAATAGAATATATGTCCTGTGACCAAGGACCTTCTTGGGGAAAAAAGACAAAAGATATCCATAATTATAGTTTAATGTAACAAAGGGTGTGACAGAAGTATGTGCACACTAGAACAGTGGTTATCAAACTTTGCCTCCCATTAGAATCCTTTAGGAAATTTTTTGGCCTCAATTCCCAAGTCACACTAATGAGACTGTTTGAGGGTGCAACCCAAGCATTAGCATTTTTTAATACTCCCTAGATGATTCCACTGTGCACCCAAGCTTGAGAATCACTGCACTAGTCACAATCTCAGCAAAATCAGGATCAAGATTAAGAGGTATTCTATTAATGTTATTAAATAAAATTAACGTGAGAATTTGTGTCTAATGTAAAAAGGGACAAATATTGGAAATCATTTAGAACTGATATCACTGCCAACTATAAGAGTAAACAGAACTGATAAACTATTAAAACTAATATGACTGCTTACCTAAGTAGTCAAATACAAGAACTGGAGAAATTGGAACCCTATTACATTGCTGGAAATGTAAGATGGTACACTGCTTTGGAAAACAGTTTGACATTTCCTCTGGTAGTTGAACGTACAGCTACCATATGATCCAGCAATTCCACTCATAGATATATACCCAAATGAAAACATACGTCTACACAAAAATTTGTCCATGAGTGTTCACAGCAGCATTATTCATAATAGCCAAAAAGTGGAAATGACCCAAATGTACATCAACTGATGAATGGATAAACAAAATGTGGCATAGCCATACAATGGACGACTATTAAGTAGTAAAAAGAAGTGCAATATTTATACATGCAACAGCATCAAGGAGCCTTGAAAATATTATATTGAGTGAAAGAAGCCAGTAACAAATGAAAATATATTTTATGATTCTATTTATATAAAACATCCAAAACGGGCAAATCTATAGAGTCAGAAAGATTAGTGATTTGGTTTTCACATGTTTATTGTTAGTGTGGAAATATGATAAATTTGTGTATGTTTTATATCCTGTAACCTCCTAAAGTCACACTTACTAGATCTAGGATTTTTTAGGGTAGATTTCTTATAACTTTTAACATAGATAATCATGTGATCTACAAATCCAGAGTTTTATTTTTTCTTTTCCTATTCTTAGTTTATTGCCCTGGCTAGGTGTACCGTGTTGAGTAGCAGTAGTGAGATCAGACATCCTTGCCTTATTCATGATTTGGGGGAAAAGCATTTAGTCATTCATTACTAAGATGATGTTAGCTGTAGGTTTTCTGTGGGCTCCCTTTACAAACTGAGGAAATTCCCTTTATTCCTAGTTTTCTGAGAATTTTTATTAGAATGAGTGTTAAATGTTGCCAAATGCTTTTTCTGTATCAAAATACAACACTATTTGCAATTGCTAAAAATAAAATGAAATAATTAAGTGTAAATCCGACAAAATATCTGCAGCTTATATGCTGATGAAAAGAAATGAAAGACTGAAATAAATGGATAGATGCTGTTCATGGATTAACAGTTCAACATAGTAAAAGCATCGATTCTCCCAACTGATACATAGTTTTAATGCAATTTCCATCAAAATACCCCACAAGATTTTTTTTGCAGATACAGGCAGAACTATTCTAAAATTCATATGTAAAAGCAAAGGAATTAGAACAGCTAAAATTAAAAAAAAAATAAAGTAAGAAGAACCACTCTCTTTGATTTCAATATTTAATATATAGCTACAAGACTACAATATTTAATATATAGCTAATCAAGACTGGAAGAAGAGACACATGGATCTGCTAAGTCTGCTCGCTATAAGCACTGTTGAAGGTCTTCAGGAGAATCTGAGACTAAAATTCTCAAAAACTTGTCCTACAAATAGTTGCATAATACTATGTTAGAATCCTCCCAAAAATCTAGGCATTTTATCTTCAGAAATACCCTTTTAGGTGCCTTGGGAGCTTTCATTTCCTGCACTTTCCTCAACCCTGTCCCCTTCATTCAAAGGCAGTGGTCCTCAAAATGTGGTATCCAAACCAGCATCAGCATTATGGGGAACCTTATTAATACAGAATCTTGGCCTCACTCTAGACTTACTGATTCAGAAACTCTGAAGTTAGGCCCAGCAATCCGTGTTTTAACAAGCCCTTGGGGTGATTGTAATGCACACTTACATGTAAGAACCACTGGGCTAGAGCCTGATAAGTCTAGAGGCTTCTTACACTAAACATAAAATAAACTCTAAAGTACAGTGCTTTCAAACCAGAATTGTTTTTAATATTCATTGTGGAAACAGGTTCTGGCACCGTGGAAACTTGAATCCTATTATTTAAGAAGAAATGAAACAAACCAAAACACATACATAACAAAGAAAAATCTACCAAAATATTACCAGCTGTTTTTGTCTGGGTGGTAGAACAATTGATGTTGTCTCCACTGAACTTTACTGTTTTCAAATATTTTACAGTAACTTTTTTTTTTTTTTTGAGACAGGGTTTCCCTCCGTGGCCCAGGTTGGGGTGCAGTGGTGCCATCTTGGCTCACTGCAACCTCAGCCTCCCAGGTTCAAAATTCTCCTGCCCTCTGTCTCCCAAGTAGCTGGGATTACAGTGTACACCACCACGCCCAGCTAATTTTTGTATTTTTAGCAGATACGGGGTTTGACCATGTTGGCCAGACTGGTCTTGATCTCCTGGCCTCAAGTGTTCTGCCTGCCTCAGCCTCCCAAAGTGCTGGGATTACAAGAGTAAGCCACCATGCCTAGCCAACATATTATTTTTAAGTGGACAAGAAATATACCTCAAAATGGAAGGAAAAATTTGTAGTCCATCGAGTATGAACATTCAAGAAATACATACCAAAAATCCTCTTCAGTCATTTCAATAGTCAGTCCAGTCAAACAACAATAATAACTTGGCTGATACTTTCTCTTTTAGTCCCTGAACAGTCTCAGCTCCTTGGCCTTCAAACACGTTTACTTGATCACTGTGTGCAGTAGCCATGATTGTAATGAGTCAGTGTAGATCAGGTCATACTATCAACACGTCTCACAACCCAGGGATCCTCAACAAGCAGAAGTGCCCACTACCTCCCTGATGTAACCTGTCTTAGATAAGGCTGCAAGTCACCCAGACCCTCACCTTTTCTCAGGACTCTGATAGGACCCAGACTCACAAACTCCCCAGGGTCCTACTCACAGTCTAGCAACATGCCGCACCCCTACCCCAGATATTTTTTTCCAAAGCAGACAATGTGGTATTGTGATTAGATATAAACTGAAAGTGTACTTTCTGCCCTTCAGTAATTACACTGCCTTATGGTAACATTATTCAGTGTGAAGCCTTATTATGCTGCAGAATGAAATTCTGTATAATTTTCTTCTCCTCCAATGCACAAATGGAAATCATATTTTGGTCTGAGTTGGGAAGAAAGGCTCAGTTATCACTTGTGAGCGTGGTGTTATTTTCCCCAGAATTAAAAAATCCATCTGGGTGTCCGACCTCGCTCACCCTGCTGCCTCTCCATTCAGCCTTTTGTATGCAGATGAACCTTATCAATTTCCACCGCCTAAAAAGCCTGCACCCAGCTTGGTGCTTCCCCCTGGTCCGCGCGGCTTTAATGGAAATGCATGAGGCTTTTTTTTTTTCTTTGATGTCTGTGCAATATACGCATGTGGATAAAAACCTGTGCTTTAGTTAGGGGGAGGGGGGGGGGGGTTCGAATCAAAGTTAAAGTCTCTACCCTATCGCTCCTCGCTGGCGATTAGCGGAGGAGAGAAAGGAACAGCAAATCCAACACAGAAGCTGTGAAACTGGGGTTATTCAGATTATTGACTAACAAATAAAGGGGCATGGGATGTCACATTTGTATTCTAAGGGTTTTCATCCCACCACAAGCCTCATCAACAACTTAGTGGAGTGCTACTAAATCCCCTGTGTTAACACGCGGGGCTGTGGGGGGCTCCGTGTGATTAATGCATTAATTGCAGCTCCCTTAAGCCTGGCACAGGCTGTGTCAATAATTCACTTAAGGCGAGTTGGCCCTTGAGTTATTCTACAGTCTAGTGTAAACAACTCGCAAATAACACCACTAAACCGTTTACCCCAATCCGATTGCTGTTTCCCAGGCTATTAGCAACTTGCAATGAATGATTCATCTGCTGGTGACAAAGCCTAGCCGGGAGATTGTCTGAAACCACTAAGACTACAGGAGTAGATCAAAGTAGCCTGACTTTCACCCAACCTGAAGGCCCACATGGCTATCTGAGATGCTGCTTTCCCAGGCCAGATCTATCTAGTGCAAAGGAAATGGCTGCTTGAAAAGAACTCCTTATAATTTGGACAACAACCCCTCCTGCTCATCCAGATAAATAATTCAGAAAGAAGAAACCAATGAAGCACCCAGATTTTCTTTGCCTCTAAATATGCCACCTAATCATTACATTTGTGAAAGACAAGTTTAATTCTGTTAACAAATATTTTTATATTGTGAAGCTGATGATGCCATTCACATGAACCTAGAGTTCGGAGGCATGAATGAGATCACCTTCTCTAAACTAGTGAGAACTGGCTGTGTGAACTTGAGCTTAACTGCTCAAACTCAGTTTGCTCTTCATAGACATAGAGACAATATTTGTCTTATTGACTTAACCAGATTGTTGTAAGGACTTTAAGGTAATGGTAAATATGTAAACATTTTTTGAAAAAATGTAAGAACTAACCTAAATGAGGAGTTGAGGCTCCTACTGATTAATATGCTAAAAATAATACATTGTTAGTTTTTGTAGCACTTTAAATTTCTCACACTAGTCATGTATGAGTTTTCACAAAGAAGGATTTCAAATATACAGAACAAGGACTAACCCCTTTTAGACCTGAATAATCAGGTTAAGGGAAGAAGTCAAAATCTCAACGTTAAAATATCTAATCTCTTCTGATCTCATCCATCTTCTTCCTGAACAGGAAACAACTCCTTCCAGAGGGGTTTATTTCTCTATGGATATTTCTAACTTGAAAAAAGTTCTTCCTCACAGTAGGCTGGCATCTGTCTCCTTGAATTCCTTTTTTATTTTTGAGATGGAGTTTCGCTCTTGTTGCGCAGGCTGGAGTGTGCAATGGTGCGATCTTGGCTCACTGCAAACTTTGCCTCCTGGGCTCAAGCCATTCTCCTACCTCAGCCTCCTGAGTAGCTGGGATTAAAGGCATGTGCCACCATGTCTGGCTAATTTTGTATTTTTAGTAGAGATGGGGTTTCCTCATGTTGGTCAGGCTGGTCTTGATCTCCTGAGCTCAGGTGATCCACCCACCTCAGCTTCCCAAAGTGCTGGGATTACAGCCATGAGCCACTACACCTGGCCTATCTCCTTGAATTCTTTACTCATTCTACCTAGCTCTGCTCCTTAGGATCCCAAAAAACAAATCTCTTTTCCAAGTCAAGGGAATATTTTCAAGAATACACATTTTAATTCTCATAATGAGAGAATAATCAAGTCTTACAGAAGTTCTCAAAATAAGTCTGCAGATCAGTGATCAATCAAAACCATTTTCCCTCTATTTTGTTTTAAAAATTTTAAAGTAAACACATTTATGATTTAAAAAAAAAAAAAGTTCAAACAGAACAAAAGGTACAAAGTGAGAAGTAAATGTGCCTATCTCCCTCCCCATTCTCTACATTCATACTCCTTCTCTACTTCCCAGAAATAATTACTATTAACAGTTTCTTGAGTAGCCTTCTGGCCATTCAAACGCAACAAACTTACACAGATACACAAATTTGGGTAATATAATGCACATTTTTCTACAACTCTTGTGGAACAATATCTTGGACATCTGAACATTGTAACACATGTAAAACAACAACTTACTTACTGAAAAGATATTTGTTGTAGGATTTGTATCTAAATTCACATATGAGATTGGCCAGCAGTTTTACAGGTGCTGTAATGGTAGGTTTTGTTATCAAGCTTGCTAACTTCATAAAATGATTGAGCAGCTGCCATCAATATTTTTTTTTTTTCTTTCTTGTATTTTGGAACAATGTATATGGCGTGAAAATAATCTGTTTCTTAAAAGTTTGATGCAATTCATCCTTACCACTGTCAGGAACTAATACCCTTTTAGAGGTAGAATTGTTTTATTACTCCTTCAATTGCTTCTATGATTATTGTTCTAGTCGGGTTTTTTGTTAATGATCAAATTTTTATGATTTATATTTTCCTAAGCATTTTCATCTATATTTTTACTTTATTGGAATAAAGTTGTACTTTGTAATTTTATCACCTATGTATGTAGTCATGTTTCTTTTAAATTTTTATTTATGCCTTACTTCTTTTTTCCTTAATTGTATTTGTCAACAATTTTACATAGTTTTGTAATCTCGTATTTTCAAAAACCAACTTTTGGTTGTATTTATCTACTCTGTTTTTATTTTATAATTCAATAATTTCTTTCATTTTTACAAATTCATTTTTCCTATTTGGAAAAATTTTTGTTATTTTTCTAGTTTCCTAAGCTGAGTACTTAGTTATTTTATTATTTCTTGTGCTCTAATAAATTCTTGTAATGTCGTGCATTCTCCTCTGTCTCTGTTTCTACTCATTAACTTTAGAAAGTGTGTTCTTAATTTTGTATATTTTCAGAATTGGTAATGACCATTTTTACTTCCTTTTCAGCTGCAAAGTTATTCAGAAACATGATTTTTTATTTTCAAGGGCAAAGTTTTTCTTTGTTTATTAATTTATAGTTTTATTACTTGTGATCAATAAGTACAAATCATTTAAGTTTTGTTTTATGGAATTTATCAGATTTATTTGTAACCTAAAACATGGCCAATTTTTTGAAAAGTCTGTTTGGTTTAAAAATAATGTTTTCTCTATCACAGTAAGGCAAGTATGTTAATTATGTTAGTCAACTTTCTTTACATTCTTTCATTCATTTCATTTCATCCTGTTACTTCTAATGATTGTGAGTATAGTGAATTAAGGTTTTTTCACTGTGATTATAGATTTATTCATTGACCCTGTGTTTCTGTTTGGTTTTGCTTGGTTGTGAGGTAACTAGATTTTCTAGTGATCTATCTCTCAATTCCTACCAAATGTGTTAGAACACATGCCATGTACCTTAATTTTTCTTTCATATTTTGCTTTCTAGAAGAATTGCTCAGCTTGGTCTTCTAGCTTACTCATTTCCTCTTTAACCGTTTCCATTCTGCTATTCAAACAATTTCATTTTTGGTTAAAAAGTAAACATTTTAATTTTCTGTCTCTCTAGTTGATTATTATGGATACAGTATCCTCTATGACTCCCTTTTAATTATGTTTATTCTAATGTCCTGTTCCTCTTACTTTTAATTAGGCTGATTTAACTTACTGAGTTTAGGGCATCTCTTTCATAGCTTTGGCTTTCCTCAAATGCTCAGGTGACTCTTCCTTGTGTGCTGTGTATGTGTGATCCCCTTAGCCTACAGGTGAAAGCCAGCCTCCAAAGGTTGTTGGGGAGGCAGAGAACATGCATCAGGTGATGTGAGCCAGGAGGTGGACTGCTGAAATTGGTTTCTTAAGGAAACTCCAGCCTCCTGAAGCACTGTACTTCCTCTCTGACCAAAAGCCCATCCTCCCTTATCTGTGGCTTGTTGCCTGCCTTGACAGATGAGAAAGTTGAAGTCATGGCCAGGGGGAGGTTCCTGCTTTGGCCCCAGACAATCGCATTATTAGCTACCCATCAGACCCTCCAACCCAGGGATCTGCCACATGAGGCTTACTACTTCTCAGAAGCCACACCCTCCTGTGTGGCTCTTCTGCACATATTTCCTGCTTCTGTCTGATTCCATCTAATTTTCATCTCTCTGGGATTCCCCATAGTTTTGAATACAGTGATGACACCTCTTATTTTCCATTCTGGTTTTGGATTCTTTTTCCCTAAGAACTACACCTCTTTTCTATCATTCCCACAGACTTGCAGAAGGGGAGATGGGTCTATAGTGTTGTACTTTTAAATTGCTACCCACTGTTTGCCATGAAATGGGCACCTCCCATAGACACTACTTATCTGTCCTTGAAACAATGGTTTTTTAAAAGGGGGCCATGGGATTAATGCTGGATAAAGTGTGGGTAGAGGAATACCTGTGACTGTTGAACATGCATTTTTAGGAAAAGTACATGCATTTACCAGAATAATAGTGTTTAAAACAAATTAGAACACCTCCTGTTCCCTGGTGGCTGCTGTAGGAAGGGCCATGGGGCTGGGCTCCCGGGCTAGGCTAGGAACAGCTGCGCTTATTTAAATAGAGAGAGAGAAGGGGAGGGGCCAGTCTATTTACAGGTCAACAGCAGCCCTGCTATCTGATGCCTTGTGGAACTAATTCCTAATTGGGGGCAGTGTTTGTAAACACCGACAGGACCCTAATACACTGTAATCGCTCCAGCCACAAGCTCCGATAGAGATCTTAATCTCCACACTTTGTCCCCTTCATAGGCAGCAGGCCTGCTGCCACCCCCTCCTTCCCCTTCCTTGGCTCTGTCTCTCTCTCAATCTCTTTTCCCTCCACCCCCACTCTTTTGTACCATTTACTTCTCTATTGCCATCTCCCTTTGTCTCTCATTCACAGCCTGGTACCTTCCTTCTTTCACTCTTTGTAGGGTCTTGGATCTCCCACTCCATCATTCTCTATCATTCTTTGTCTGGAACATGCATCAAATTTAAATCTTCAAGAGTCCCAGAGTTACGCCACATTTAGTTTTAATATGTGGGTGTTTAATAATTCATTGTTTAAAAAAAATCTCTAAAATCTTTTAGGAAGTAGAGAGCAGAGGATTAAGATAAACATTTGTGGCAAATGGAAAAGGGTGTGACTTTTTTTTCTTGGTACCTATAGTTTGCTCATTTGGCAAAATAAGTGTCTCACCTTAACCAGTGTCCTGGTTGATATATTGCAGCACAGTCTGAACTAGGCCTGGAAGCAGAGCCACACACAGCAGGCACCACTAAATCAGTGTGAAGCCTGACTGTTAAATACCTGTGCTGAGAGACCACATGGAGACTGTCCCAGTTCCCATATCTAGAGAGACCTGGGTAGAAAGCACTGACCACATGTGTACTTGAGTTGGAGGCACTGTGAACAGATCCAGGGCAGGAGGTAAAAGAGTCACTCCATTTAGTGCCCTTTCATTCAATTTTCAATTTTGCCTCCAAAATGGCCTGTTAAGACTTGAGTCACACTGTTGTCCTGGGTCTAAAGCATCATCACTTTTCTGGATTGTTGCTAGCAACTTCCACCTCTCTCTGTCCTTCAACTCTTCTCTTCAGGATGTTCCTTATGGAGATTGGTTGTTCTCATCTTTAGAGTCCCAGCTAAAATTTATGCCTTTTCAGAGAGGTGAAACCCTACCACCCTACCAGAGTGTGCGTAGCTCTCCACACGCCAGTTACGTCTTATGTCCTTATCCTGTTTATTTTCTCAACAACATTTATTATAAATTGCAATTACTTCACTTGTTTCTTTTTCTCCAGGAGCATAAGCATCATGAGGACAGGAACTATATCTTTGCCTCACCATGATACCTCACTACAGTACCTGGCACATAGTAGGCTTTTAATAAATATTTGCTGAATGGATGAATGAAAGGATGAATGAATAAGGAACCAAGGAATGGGGAGATCATCCTCCAATCTCACTCTCTCATAACAATAGTGAACATAATTCCATTGCTTTAATTTTCTCTCAAAGATTCTTAGTGACCTATATAATCAAATCCGTACTTCTGAATTTCTCCTTTGAGATCTCTTAAAATTTTGTTCCAGTCTTTCCAGCCAGCCTTGTTGATGTATTTCTCATAACTTCCCATGAAGAACTCAGCTCCATTCATGCTCTGTCCTATGTACCCTTGCTCAAACTGTTCCTCTTCTAGGACATCAGGAAGCTGAGAGCAAGGCATGTGTCATCCTTCTCTGCATCCTTAAACCCACAACAAACTCTCTAAATCTCTCTTGATGGTTACTGGCACTACTGTTCACCTGATTTTTTTGAGCTGGCTCTCCAACTGTATTATCACATTCTTGAGACAAGAATGCCCTCACCTACAAATGTCATGGAACTAAATTTACAACCAACACAACCTCACATTCAATTCCACTGGAAACTTCCTAGGCATTAGTTTAACCTCGGGTTTTTGGGGGCCAGCCTATAGAATAGTTTTCTTCTTAAGCTGCAGATATATCTAAATAATTAAGAAAAAGATTTGGCAAGGTGAGGCACTAAGGAAGGGAGAGGTAGAATCACTGTGAAGGAAAAAAAAAAAGACATAAAGGAGATTCTAAAAGTGCAAGAGACACAAGCACATCCCCAAAGCCTGGGTCAAAGGATGGGGATTGGTGAGCCAAGGAGGCAAGCAAAAGTAACTGAGGGCTAGTCAACAGGGAGTGGGCAGGAGGGCCTGGGAGTAGCCTCTGGGGGAGTGCCTTAGAGCCAACTGAGGCATAGCACAGAGGTAGGTCAGGGATGGGGGAGTGCCCCTTCTTTCCCCTTTGTCAACCTCCTCGCTCCCTTTGCCCCCCTCTGTCCCCTAGTCCTCCTCCATCCCTTCTACTTCTCTCCCTCCTCCTTGACTTTCTTTTCCTGCTTGCCGTCTCACACTGACAAATCCATTCTTGCATATGCTGATACTTTTCTCCCTCCTTTGTACACTCTCCCTCTCATACACAAATGGCTGAAGGCACATCATCAAACCACTACAGAACTTCGCACCTCCTTCTAAGGGACATAATCAATGCCCTGCCGAGATATACTTATGAGACCCCAACAAAATAAGTCCTAAAAGTACAGCAGTCTCTAAAGTGTTAGCTATCACATGCTTTTTGTTTTTCCTTCTTCCAGTAGCTCACAAAGTCTTTCTGCATCAGTCCCAGCCATGGATGCACTTACCTGTGATTTATTGATGTTAATTGTAGGAAAGCCATTTGTAATCAAATGTTAAACAAAGACATTCTCTCACTGAGAGGGAGTGATAACGCACCATTTAGTAATTTTTGTGCAGTTGGTAATTTGGAGAATGAATGATAATTTCTGAGCCTTTAAAAGCCACATTGACAATGCCTGCTGCTATTCACCTAGTGAATAAAGACACCTTCCTCTCCATGTCTTGTGATAAATTTCTTTTATTAGGGTCACTTATGTGGGACTTTATCTTAATGGTCTCTCATATGGGGCAGTTGTGGTTCGGCCGTTAGGTTGTTTTTCATCACGCCTTAAACACAGGGCTCGGAGAAAATAAATAGCAATAGAGGTTCCAGGAGAGCTCTCAGGCAGCTCAGCTGCTGCAGAAATTAGGCTCTAAAACTCACATGTTTGCACAATCACAACTGGCAAAAAAACAAAAATTCCGAGGGAATGGGTCTCTACACTTTCAAGGGGATGGTGAGGCTCCCCACCTACCCACAATTCCACTCCTGCTTGCCCTTCCTCAGTGACTGCCTACTTGTCCCATTTTCCATCCAGTTTCCCCTCTTTATCCCCATTCTCCACTATGTACTCTTAATTAAACTTTTCCCTGTTAGTCAGTAGCCCTCTCTGTGTGGAACAAAGTTTATGGTATATCCAATAACTACATAGATGTTATGTTGGCCATAACAGGTTCTTTGCAACCTGCCTTCATCAGAAAAGGAATCTTGGCAGGTCAGAAGAATCTGAGGAGGAACAGCCACTCACCTCATACCACACCAACATATTCTTACGACACCCACATCACTGCCCCATTGGCAATCTGCTTCCATTACCAGTTATCTATATCTCACTGCATTCTGAGACCCCAGGGTTACAGAACCTAGGGACTGCCCTGGTAGAGGCAGGCTGCGTCAGTGCCTGTCACTATGTAAGAGCCTCATTATGGGTATTCCTACCAACCTTTCAGATGTCAAAGAATACTCATGAATCCTGCCCTTGGATAATCTTTCCTTTCCCCCAGTCTCCCAATCCTTAACCCTGTCTCCAAGCCCACCACCTAGTTCCCACCTCCAACTGTGTCATAGACCCCCAAAAGGGCTGTCTGAGGGGGTGGAGGCAGTGCTGACAAATAGCTTCCACCACCAGTTATGGGGTCCTAGCCACACGTGAGACAGGCTAATTTGAACACAAAATTCTTACTCTTTACCCCATTCCCAACATCACCAGGGATGGCTATAGACATTTTGCTGCACCTATGCTCTCTGAAGAGAAATTCTGTGAAACAAACTTTTAAACAATAAACTACATTAAAAATTAATAGAAAATTTCAAATTGTGTTGAAATTATGTCTTAAATGGGAAAAATGTTTAAACATTTCTTTATGATGGAGTACTTTGGAGCATTGATATCAAGCAAGAGGACTTCAAGACCCTTGTGGAGGAAAGAAAACACCCTGAAGTTGTGGCTTTTTTTTCCACCTAAGGGATTCTCTGCAGGATGGGACATGATGTAGACAAAACTACATTCCTTGCAAATGTCTGTATCAGTTTCCCCTTTTCTCTTTCCTAAACCCTTACCAAAATACTGTGTATTAATTTCATAGTGCCAGTGCTTTCCTGGCACCTCTTCTGGAAAACTTCTGTTCCTTCCCAGATCCAACCACACTCCTTCCATTTTCAGATTCTCTCTGTCTCTCTCTCTCTGTCTCTCTGTTTTTCTCTCTCTCATTTGCATTCCTGTGGCATCCTGGGTTCACCCTTATAATACCATTGATGGCAATATTCTGTAATCAATGATTTATTATATGTCCCAACCCCTGGACTGTGAACTTCTTGAGTGAGGGTCACATGCTGTTTAGTACTCTGACCCCCACGGACTGACCCAGAGGAATATTTGTTGAGTAAATGACCCAGTGAATGAGCAAGTAAATACAATAACTCAAGGAGTCATCTTCACTCAAACATTGGCCTTAACTAAGGTGAACATAAAATTTATTCTCTTAACTGTGACCCTATTGAGCATGAAAAGAAGTGATCATTGGACAGTACACTGGAACAGCATGTATTCTCCAGGAACAGTCTGAGCAACTGGAAACACATGATTACCCTAGCTTTAGCCCGTTCTACCCAGCCTGATATTACCTTCTCTGCCGTTATATAATGAAAGTGAACCACTGCATCTTTATCTTTTATATTGAGCACTCTATGTAGTGAGGTGGGTTGGACACTTGGGCTAATGGTCAGAATAAGAAGATAATGATTGAAAGTCATTCTCATTTACCCAGAGGGCGGAAGCAAAAACCACAGGAGAGATCCAAAAGACAGGTGTTGACTGAGATGACACCTGGAAAAGCCTGGAATCCAAGGATATGGAATAAATGAAAGTTAACTTTTGAGAAAAAAATTTAGGTACCTGAACACAGGACACACTTGAAGGGGAAGAAACAAGAGTTGAGCCAGAGGGCTTGCTACATTATTTCACATATATTTGTTAATTTAACTTTCACCTTATGGAATCCTGTAAGATATTGAACCCTGTAAGATGAGAGCGATATTGTTATTCCTACTTTATGGACAACCAAACTGAGGCACAGAGCAGAAGTGACTACTTCCTAGGTCATGAAGTCAGAAAATGGCAGAGCAAGGATTCAAAGTTAGTTTGATGGGATTCTAAAGCCCATGATTCTAACCAGGATAGAACAGGGAGAAAAGAATTCAGGAAAACGGGAGTATTTAACACTGTCAAATCCTCGGAGAAGTCTAGGACAATAAAGCCTGGGAAAAGGTCATCACATTTGACAACTAGGAGACTAGTCATGAACTTTCAGTGGTCATATTACAGGATATTAATAGAACAAATTGGTAGGGACAAAAAGTGGGCAAAGAATGAACATGAATAGACATTTCTCAAAATAAGATATACAAACATCCAACAAACATGAAACAATGTTCAACATCACTAATCATCAAGGAATTGAAAATTAAAACCACGGTGATATACAATGTTCCTCCTGCAAGAATGGTCATAATTTAAAAGTCAAAAAACAATAGATGTTGGTACAGATGTTCTACACTGCTGATGGGAATGTAAATTCATACAACCACTGTGGAAAACTGTATGAAGATTCTTCAAAGAACTAAAAATATAACTATCATTTAATCCAAGAATCCCACTACTTGGTATCTACGCAAAGGATAAGAAGTCATATGAAAAAGACACATGTACATATATTTTTATAGCAGCACAATTCGTAATTGCAAAGATATGGAACCAACCTAAGTGCCTATCAACTTATAAGTGGATCAGAAGATGTGGTATGTATATATACCATGGAATACTACTTAGCTATAACAAGGAACCAAATAATGGGATTTGCAGCAACCTGGGTAGAACTGGAGACCATCATTCTAAGTGAAGCAATTCAGGAACAGAAAACCAAACATCTACATTCCCATTTATAAGTGGGAGCTAAGCTGTGAGGACACAAAGGCATAAGAATGATATAATGGACTTTGAGGACTCGGTCGGGGGTTGTGGTGGGGGTGAGGGATAAAAGACTACATATTGGGTACAGTGTACATCGCTCAGGTGACGGGTACACTAAAATGTCAGAAATCACCACTAAAGAACTTATTCAGGAAATCAAAACTACCTGTACCCCAAAAACTATTAAAATAAAAAAGAATGAATTGATTGGGAGCAAGTGTAGACAATAACATATGATAATTACAGGGATATGACTTCATAGCAATATATTTATGCATATATATGTGTATTTGATCTATCTATCTACCTATCTATATACATAATAATAATGCAGCTAAATTGCTGATGGTAGGATTTTATTGAACAATTCTTAGATAATATTACTTCTGTCATTCATAAACCAACTGGAAAATGCGATGAAAAGGATCAAACTATGAGCTCTAAGAGGGCAGGAACCATGTCTTCTTCATCACTATATTCCAAATTTATCACTATATCCAGATGCCCAATATGTGATGAATTAATAAATGGAAAATGAATAAAATAAGTAATAAATAGAGGAATGAGCCAAGTCAGGGCAAGAGGAATGGCTGATGTTTACACCTTGCCTGTTCTTTACAAACAGCACAGATCTCCCACTGCTATCTATTTACCATGGGACAAGAAACCCTTTCTGTAATTTTGCTTAAGGTCCCATAACTTGTGTCGGTGAAAACAGATTTTCATCTTTTCCATTCTTTTCCTCTAATCCTTTCCTTACCTACCACTATTTTTTTTCTCAAAAGTTAATTTTCATTTATTCCATATCCTTGGATTCCAGGCTTTTTAAACTGGTAGAGCATTCTTTCTGCCTATCTGCACATCTGTCAGGAAATATTTTCAAAATTACATTATAATAGGAAATCAAGGATCCTCACAACATGTAGTAAAGAGCAGTGGTGATTTACCACTTCCAAAATAGAGAACACTTACTTTTCTGCGTTGGGCTTTTAGCAACAGAGAAGGCATAGGAAGGATGATTATTCTATAAATTTGGTAGTGGGTCCCAAATAGATCCACAGAAGTGGGAGATCTTAAATATAGTCCCAGTAATAATGAGTGAGAGGAAATTGACAGAAACCAGCTCTTTCTAAGATAACACATGCTCAGAATCAATAAAAGGGCAGCAGGAATTAAACACCTAAGCTGATAAAGGACAGATCACCAAGGAGTCTGGGTTTTGAAAAAATCTCCAGAGAATGTAGCATATTAAAAGACACTCAGTGGATTTGTTTTCCTTGGAAACAAATAACTCACTGTGTTTTGTATATAACATTTGCTACCATTGTTCTCATCAGCCAGACCTCATTCAACAAGACACTTTTTATAAAGTATTTATCAATTTATTGCTCATATGTTTTTAGATAAGCACAATAAATATCTAAAAAATAATAATAATAAGCCTAAAGGTCAGTAGCCATTCCTCTACATAGAGAAAGATGACTCTAATAGGCAAAGGCATTGGGAACTCTTAGTTACATCCACAAATTCTCTGCCCCCACTTACCCTTCAGAGACAATCAGCCTCTACTCCCCATTCAAATTCTACATTTAATCTTCTCAGGAACACATTTCTCTCCTCCCTCTCACCTTCCCTTATCCAATGGAACAGAAGGCAGAATCCTAAGAGAAATGACTTTCCTAAAAATTCAAGCCTTTAAAGATGGATGTGATTTTACAATATTTACATTATAAAAGCAAAATGATGTTATTTTTTGTTCCATGCAATTCTTATTGGTCAATACTTAATTGGGTGGAGTAGAATCTTGTCACTAAAGATACTACATAATTTGAGCTCTAACAGGCAACCTACTGGATTTGAATGTAACACTGAAAAAGGAGACAAAAGGATAATGTGGCTCTTGAATATTACACCAGAGCATTATTAAACAGACCCACAGGAGAACTACTTAAATCTGTAGGGAGAATAACCATTGTCAAAACCACAATGAGGAATTATTTTACACAAGTTAGGGTGGCTATTATCAAAAAGACAAAAAATAACAAGTAGTGGTGAGGATGTGGAGGAAATGGAACTCTTTTTTTTTAAATCAGCTTTTAAGTTCTGGGGTACATGTGCAGGATATGCAGGTTTGTTACATAAGTAAACATGTGCCATGGTGGTTTGCTGCACAGATCAATCCATCACCCAGGTATTAAGCCTACCACCCATTTGCTATCCTTTCTGATGCTCTTCCTCCCCAATCCCACTACCAGCCCCAGTGTGTGTTGTCCCATGCATGTGTCCATGTGTTCTCATTGTTCACCTCCCACTTACAAGTGAGAACATGTGGTATTTGGTTTCCTGTTCCTGCATTAGCTTGCTGAGGATAACAGCTTCCAGATTCATCCACGTCACCGCAAAGGACATGATCTCATTCCTGTGGGGGCTGCACAGTATTCCAAGGTGTATATGTACCACATTTTCTTTATCCAGTCTACTGTTGATGGGCATTTGGGTTAATTCCATGTCTTTGCTATTGTGAATACGGCTGCAGTGAACATACACATGCATGTATCTTTATAACAGAATGATTTAAATTCCTTTGGTTATATACCCACTAAAGCTATTGCTGGATCAGTGGTATTTCTGCTTCTAGATCTTTGAGGAATCACCACACTGTCTTCCACAATTGTTGAACTAATTTACATTCCAATGGGAACTCATATACTGTTTGCGGGAATGCAAACTAGCACAATCACTAGGGAGAACAATATGGAGGTCCTTCAAGAAACTACAAATAGAACGACCATATGATTCAGCAATCCTACTACCAGGATTTTTTTCCAAATGAAAGGAAACCATATATTTTTTTAAAAAGGCATCTGTATCCCATTATTTATTGCAGCACTATGCACAATAGTCAAGATATGGAATCAACCTAGGTGTCCGATAATAAATAAATGAATTAAGAATATGTGGTATATACACACCATGGAGTACTATTTAGCAATATAAAAGAATAAAATTCTGTCATTCACAGCAATATAGACAGAACTGGAGAAAAATATGTTAAGTAAAATAAGCCAGTAACAGAAAGTTAAACATTATAGGTCTCACACATATGTGGAAGCTTTAAAAAATTTGTTTTATAAAAGTAAAAAAGTGTAACAAAGGATACTAACATCTGAGACTGGTTGGGAGAGGGAAAAATAGGGAGAATAAGGCCCAATGCTGTCCTGGCTTCAGGTCTGATCCAGCACAGTTCCAGTGGTGGTAGCCACAGATATGCTTGTGTCACTCCTCCTCCAAATCCAGATGGCTCAGCACAGAGAGAGAGAGAGGATTCTATTTGTTTCAGAGAAAAGGAAGGGAAGAGAAAAAGAGTCTCTGCCTGTTAATCTGGACAATTCTTCCAGATCTTATCCAAGACCACCAAGGCAGTACCTCTGCAAATCTCCAGAAACAGTGTTACTGGGCTTGGAGTACCGCTTAATACAGATATGGCTGCAGT
Source organism: Ateles fusciceps (assembly GCA_036589455.1). Taxonomy (NCBI): domain Eukaryota; kingdom Metazoa; phylum Chordata; class Mammalia; order Primates; family Atelidae; genus Ateles; species Ateles fusciceps. Next base: position 4,303,850 of record JAZHEH010003356.1, on the reverse strand, counting down.
GACCACAAACTTAGGTTACAACAACAAAGTCCTTTCAAATATCTGGAAAGCCTTATCAAAAAAGGATGGGTATAAATGAGCCCATACTGTGAAGACTGCAATAAATGCCTAATTCTTTAATGCCCAGACACCAATGTACATTCATAAACATTAATATCATCCAGAAAAACATGATGTCACCACATGAACTAAATAAGGAACCATGAACCAATCTCAGAGAGAGAACAGATATGTGACCCTTCAGACAGAGAATTTAAAATAGCTGTTTTGAGGAAACTTAAAGAAATTCAAGATAACACAGAGAAGGAATTCAGAATCCTATCAGATAAATTTAACAAGGAAATTGAAATAAGTAAAAAGAGTCAAGCAGAAATTCTGAAGCTGAAAAATGTTGACTGGCATACTGAAGAATGCATCAGAGAACTTTAACAGCAGAATTGATCAAGCAGAAGAAAGTATTAATGAACTTGAAGACAGGCTATTTGAAAATAGTCAGATGAGATAAAAAAAAAAGAATAAAAAGATGAAGCACACTTACAAGATCTAGAAAATAATCTCAAAAGGGCAAATCTAAGAGTTACTGGCCATAAAGAGGAGGTAGATAAGAAGATAAGGGTAGAAAGTTCATTCACAGGGATAATAATAGAGAACTTCTTAAATCTAGAGAAAGATATCAATATCCAAATACAAGAAGGTTATGGAACACAAGCAGATTTAACCCAAAGAAAAACTATCTCACAGGTGCGGCAGCTCACACCTGTAATTCCAGTACTTTGGGAGGCCAAGGCAGGTGGATCACCTGAGGTCAGGACTTCAAGACCAGCCTGGCCAACATGATAAAACCCCCTCTCTACTAAAAATAAAAAATTTGCTGGGTATGGTGGCACGAGCCTATAATCAGAGCTATGGTGGAGACTGAGGGGAAGAGAATCGCTTGAACCTGGAAGGTGGAGGTCGTAGTGAGCCGAGATCACACCACTGCACTGCAGGCTGGGTGACAAGAGGGAAACTCTGTCTCAATTAAAAAAAAAAAAAAAAGAAAGAAAGAAAGAAAGAAAGAAAGAAAAAAAGAAAACTACCTCTAAATTTTAAGTAATCAAACTCCTAACTGTAAAAGGATAAAGGATCCTAAAAGCAGCAAGAGAAAGAAACAAATAAACAATGGAGATCCAATATGTCTGACAGTAGACTTTTCAGTGGAAACTTTACAGGCCAAGAGAGAGTGGTAAAACATATTTAAAGTGCTGAAGGAAAATATGTTTATCCTAGAATAATATATCTGGGCAAAAATACCCTTCAAACATGAAGGAGAAATGAAGACTTTCCCAGACAAACAAAAACTGAGGGGATTTCAACACTGGACCTGTCCTACAAGAAACGCTGAAGGGAATTCTTCAATCATAGAGAAAAGGATGTTAACTAGCAATAAAAAATCATCTGAAGGTACGAAACTCACTGGTAATAGTAAATACACACACACACAAAAAATATGCCACTGCAAAAATGTACCAAATGGTAAAGACCATCAATACGGTGAAGAAACTGTGTCAACTAATGGGCAAAACAACCAGCTAGAATCAAAATGGCAGGATTAAATTCACACATAACAATATTAAACTTAAATGTAAATGGCCTAAATGCCCCAGTCAAGACACAGACTGACAAATTGGATAAAAAGTCAAGATCCATCAGTGTGCAGTATTCGAGGAGACCCATCTCATGTGCAAGGATACACATAGGCTCAAAATAAAGGGATGGAGGAAGATTTACCAAGCAAATGGAGAGCAAAAAAAAGCAGGAGTTGCAATCCTAGTCTCTGCTGAAATAGACTTTAAACCAACAAAGATCAAAAAGAGACAAAGAAGGACATTTCATAATGGTAAAAGGATCAATGTAACAAGAAGAGCTAACAATCCTAAATATATATGCACCCAATACAGGACACCCAGATACATAAAGCAAGCTCTTAAAGACCTACAAGCAAATGCAAAAGAACAAAAATCATAACAAACAGTCTCTTAGACCACAGTGCAATCAAATTAGAACTCAGGATTAAGAAGCTCACTCAAAACCCCACAACTACATGGAAAATGAACAACCTGCTCCTGAATGATGACTGGATAAACAGTGAAACGAAGGTGGAAATAAAGATGTTCTTCAAAACCAACGAGAACAAAGACACAACATACCAGAATCTCTGGGACACATTTAAAGCAGTGTCTAGAGGGAAATTTACAGCACTAAATGCCCACATAAGAAGTAAGGAAAGATCTAAAATCAACACCCTATCGTCAAAATTGAAAGCGCTAGAGGCAAGATCAAACAAATTCAAAAGCTAGCAGAAGACAAGAAATAACTAAGATCAGAGCAGAACTGAAGGAGATAGAGACACAAAAAACCTTTCAAATAATCAATAAATCCAGGAGCTGGTTTTTTAAAAAGATCAACAAAATAGACCTTCAGCCAGACAAAAAAAGAAAAGAGAGAAGAATCGAATTGATGCAATAAAAAATGATAAAGTGGATATCACCACCGACTCCACAGAAATAGAAACTACCATCAGAGATTACTACAAAAAACTCTATGCACATAAACCAGTAAATCTAGAAGAAATGGATAAATTCCTGGACATTTACACCATCCCAAGACTAAACCAGAAAGAAGTTGAATCCCTGAAGAGACCAATAACAAGGTCTGAAGTTGAGGCAGCAATTAATAGCCTACCAACCAAAAAAAAGTCCAGGTCCAGATGGGTTCACAGTCGAATTCTACCAGACATACAAAAGAGGAGCTGGTACTATTCCTTTTGAAACTATTCCAAACAATACAAAAGAGGGCATCCTCCTGAACTCATTTTATAAGATGAACATCATCCTGATACCAAAATCCGGCAGAGACACAACTAAAAAAGAAAACTTCAGGCCAATATCCATGATGAACATAAGACGCAAAAATCTTCAATAAAATACTGGATAATTTTCTGCAACAGCACATCAAAAAGCTTATCCATCACAATCAAATAGGCTTTATCCAGGGGATGCAAGGCTGGTTCAACATACGCAAATCTAGAAACATAATCCATCACATAAACAGAACCAAACACAAAAACCACATGATCATCTCAATAGGTGCAGAGAAGACTTTCAACAAAATTCAACAGCCTTGTATGCTAAAAACTCTCAATAAACTAGTTATCAATAAGACATATCTCAAAATAATAAAAATTATTTATGACAAACCCACAGCAAATATCCTACTGAATGGGCAAAAACTGGGAAGCATTCCCTTTGAAAACTGGCTCTGACAAGGGTGCCCTCTCTCACCATTCCTATTCAACATAGTATTGGAAGTTCTAGCCACAGCAATCAGACAAGAAAAAGAAATAAAAATTTCAATTAGGAAAAAAAATAAAAATTGTCTCTATTTGGAGACAATATGATTGTATATTTAGAAGACCCCATCATCTCAGCCCAAAATCTCTTTAAGATAATAAGCAACTTCAGCAAAGCCTTAAGATACAAAATCAATGTCCAAAAATCACAAGCATTCCTATACACCAATAACAAACAAACAGAGAGCCAAATCATGAGCAAACTCCCATTCACAATTGCCACAAAGAGAATAAGATACCTAGGAATACACCTAACAAAGGATGTGAAGGACCACTTCAGGGAGAGACTACAAACCATTGCTAAGAAAATAAGAAAGGACACAAACAGATGGAAAAACATTCCATGCTCATGGTTAGGAAGAATCAGTAATATGAAAATGGCCATACTGCCCAAAGTAATTTACAGATTCAATGCTATAACCATCAAGCTACCATTGACCTTCTTCACAGAACTGGAAAAAACCACCTTAAACTTCATATGGAACAAAAAACAGTCCACATAGCCAAGACAATGATAAGCAAAAAGAACAAAGCTGGAGGCATCACACTACCTGACTTCAAACTATACTACAAGGCTACAGTAATCAAAACAGCATGGTACTGGTACCAAAACAGAGCTACAGACCAATGGAACAAACGGAGGCCTTGGAAGCAACACCACACATCTACAACCATCTGATCTTTGACAAATCTGACAAAAACAAGCAATGGGGAAAGGATTCCCTGTTTAATAAATGGTATTAGGAAAACTGCTAGCCTTGTGCAGAAAGCAGAAACTGGACCTGTTCCTTCACCTTACACAAAGATTAACTCCAGATGGATTAAAGATTTACACATAAGACCTAACACCATAAAAACCCTGGAAGAAAACTTAGGCAATACCATTCAGGACATAGGCATAGGCATGGACTTCATGACTAAAACACCAAAAGCAATAGCAACAAAAGCCAAAATAGACAAATGGGACCTAATTAAACTCCAGAGCTTCTGTAGAGCAAAAGAAACAATTATTAGAGCAAACAGGCAACCAACAGAATGGGAAAAAAATTTTGCGATCTACCTATCTGACAAAGGGCTAATATCCAGAATCTACAAAGAACTAAAGCAGATTTACAGAGAAAGAAACGAATAACCCCATCCAAAAGTGGGTGAAGGATGTGAGACAGACACTTTACAAAAGAAGACATACATGAGGCCAACAAACATATGAAAAAATGCTCATCATCACTGGTCATTAGAGAAATGCAAATAAAATCACATTGAGATACCATCACATGCCACTTAGAATGCCAATCATTAAAAAATCTGGAGACAACAGATGCTGGAGAGAATGTGGAGAAATAGAAACACTTTTACACTGTTGGTGGGAGTGTAAATTAGTCCGACTATTGTGGAACACAGTGTGGCAATTCCTCAAGGATCTAGAACTAGAAATATCATTTGAGCCCAAGCAATCCCATTACTTGGTATATAACCCAAAGGATAATAAAGTCATTCTATTATAAAGACACAAGCACACGTATGTTTATTGCAGCACTGTTTACAATAACAAAGACTGGAAGCCAACCCGGGATGCCCATCAATGACAGACTGGATAAGGAAAATATGGCACATATACACCATCGGATACTATGCAGCCATAAAAAATGATGAGTTGATGTCCTTTGTAGGGACGTGGATGTGTCTGGTACACCATCATTCTCAGCAAACTGACACAAGAACAGAAATCCAAACACCACTGTTCTCACTCATAAGTGGGTGTTGAACAATGAGAACACATGGACACAGGGGAGGGGAACATCACACACTGGGGTCTGTTGGGGGTGGTGGGCTAGGGGAGGGATAGCAGGGGGTGGGGAGTTTGGGGAGGAATAACTGATGTAGGTGACGGGGGGATGGAGGCAGTAAACCACCCATGGCATGTGTCACCTAGGCAACAATCCTGCAAGGTCTGTACATGTACTCCAGGACTTAAAGTATAATAAAAACAAAAAAAAAGAAAAAAAAAAATATTATAGCATTGTAATTGTGGTGTGTAAACTAGTCATATGTTAAGTAGAAAGATGAAAAGATGAACCAATCAAAAATAATAACTAGCGATGACTTTTCAGGACATAGATAGTAAAATAAAATATAAATAGAGAAATTAAAAGTGGGAAGAAGAAATTAAAGTGTAGAGTTTTTATTAGTTTTCTTTTTTGCTTGTTTGTTAGTTTATGTGATCAGTGTTGTCATGAGTTTAAAATAATGGATTCTAAGATATTACTTGCAAGTCTCATAGTGATTTGAAATCTAAAAACATACAATGGATATACAAAAAATAAAAAGCAAGAAATCAAAACACAAGAGAAAGTCACCTTCACAAAAAAGAAAGACAAGAAGGAAAAAAGAAGGGAGAGAAAGACCACAAAATATGACTGAAAAAACAGATAACAAAATGGCAGGAGTAAGTCCTTACTTATCAATAATAACATTCAATGTAAATGGACTAACTCTTCAATCAAAAGACATAGACTGGCTGAATGGATTAAAACAAAAAAAGAAAGGGGAGGGGGAAGGGGGAGGGAGAGGGGAGGAGGAGGGGAGGGAGAAAGGGAAGGGAAGAAGGGAGGAAGGGAGGCAGGGGAGGGAGGAAGGGAGGGGGGGAAACAAAAAGGAAACTACAGGTCAATATCTTTGATAAATGTTGATGCAAAAATCTTCAACAAAATACTAGCAAACTGAATTCAACAACACATCAAAAAGATCATTTATCATTACCAAGTGGGATTTATCCCAGAGATGCAAGAATGGTTTGATATATGTAAATCAATTAATGTGATACATCAATTCACAGAATGAAAGACAAAAACTGTATGAACATTTCAATCAATGCTGCAAACCCATTTGATAAAATTCACATCTCCTTATGATAAAAACCCTAAAATAACTGGGGATAGAAGGAACATACCTTAACATAATAAACACCATATATGACTGGCCCACAGAGAGTATCTGAATGGGGGAAAAACCTAAAGCCGTTTCTTCAAGATCTGGGACAAGACAAGGATGTCAATTTTCACCATTGTTATCCAACATATTACAGGAAGTCCTAGACAGAGGAATTAGACAAAAGAAATAAAGGGAATCCAAACTGGAAAGGAAGAAGTTAAATTATCTTTCTTTGCAGATCATGTGGTCTTTTATTTGGGAAAAAATAAAGACTCCACCAAAACACTACACAATATTAAAACTGATGAACCAATTCCGTAAAGTTGCAAGATACAAAAACTCAACATACAAAAATCAGTAGTATTTTTATATGCCAACAGCAAACAATCTGAAAAATAAATCAAGAAAGTAATCCCATTATTAATAGCTACAAATAAAATTAAATACCTAGGAAATATCCAAAGAAGTGTAAAATATCTACAATGAAAACTATAAAACACTAATGGAAGAAATTGAAAAAGACACACACAAAAATGGAAGGATATTACATGTTCATGTCAATATTGTTAAAATGTCCATACTACCCAAAGCAATCTACAGATTCGATGCAATTCCTATCAAACTACCAATGACATTCTTCACATAAATAGAAAAAACAATCCTAAAATTTACATGGAACCACAAAAGACTAGGAATAACCAAAGCTATCTTGTGTAAGGAGAACAAAACTGAAGGAATCATATTGCCTGTCTTCAAATTATACTACAGAGCTATAGTAAACAAAACAGAAGGGTACTGACATAAAAACAGACCATAGATCACAGGAACAGAATAGATAACCCTGAAACAAATTTGTAGATCTACAGTGAACTCACTTTTTACAAAGTTGCCAAGAATGGACAATGAGGAAAGAACAGTTTCTTCAATAAATGGCTGGGAAAACTAGATATTAATATGCATAAGAATGAAACTAGGCCCCTAAATCTCACCATATACTAAAATAAAATAAAAATGAATTAAGGACTGAAATCTAATACCTCAACCTATGACACTACTACAAGAAAACACTGGGGAGACTCTCCAGGACACTGGACTGAGCAAAGATTTCCAAGTAATACTCCACAAGCACAGATAACCAAAGCAAAAATGGACAAAAGGAATCACAGCAAGACGAAAATCTTCTGCACAGCAGAGGAAACAATCAACAAAGTAAAGGGACAACCTGCCAAATGGGAGAAAATACCAGCAAACTATCCATCTGGCAAGGGATTATTAACCAGAATATATAAGGAGCTCAAACAATTCTATAGGGGAAAAAATCTAATAGTCTGATTTTAACCTTTTTAAATAGACATTTCTCAAAACACATACAAATAGAAAACAGGCATATAAAAAAACTAACCCTAAATAGACATTTCTCAAAATACATACAAATAGAAAACAGGCATATAAAAAACGGCTTGACATCACTAATTATCTGAGAAATGCAAATCAAAACTACAATAAGATATCATCTCACCCAGTTAAAATGGCTTTTATATTTACAATGCCATTACATAAAATGGCAATAACAAACGCTAGCAAGGAGGGAGAAAAGGGAACCCTTGTGCATTGTTTGCGAGAATGGAAGTTACTACAACCACTGTGGAAAGCAGTCTGGAGGTTCCTCAAAAAAACGAAAAATAGAGCTAACATATGATCCAGCAATTTCACTGCTGGGTATATACTCAAAATAAAGGAAATGAATATATTGAAAAAGATATTCGCAGTCCCATGTTGCAGCACTGTTCACAGTAGCCAAGATTTGGAAGCAACCTAAGGGTCCGCCAACAGATAAGTGGATAAAGAAAATGTGGTACATAGAAAGATAAAAAAGAGAGAAAAAAAGAAAAAAGAGAAAAAAGAAAGGAGATGTATTAAAAGGAGAAAAGGAAAAGTGTAAAAGAGAGGATGAGATTAGTAATTGGAGGGAAAGTAAGTGGAAAAGAGATGTGGAGAAAGATTTGAAAAAAAAATAAAAAAGAAAAGAAAAAAAGAGAAAATTAAGATTTAAAAAAAAAAAAAAAAAAGGGATACACACTGGAGTACTACTCAGCTATAAAAATGTATGAGATCCTGTAATTTGCAACAACATGGATAGAACTGGATGATATTATGTTAAGTGAAGTAAGCCAGGCACAGAAAGACAAACTTCACATATTTTCACACATATGTGGGTGCTAAAATTTAAAACAATTGAACTCATGGAAAAGAGAGGTAGAAAGATGGTTACCAAAGGCTGAGAATGGTAGTGTGTGTGGTGGGGGTGGAGGGGTGTGGTTAGTAACGCAAGAATAAATGCTTGAGGTGATGAATACCTCATTTACCAGGTGATAATGTGATTATTACACATATGCCTGCATCAAAATATCTCATACACCCCATAAATATATATGCCATGTACCCACAGAAATTAAAAACAAAACAATCTTTAAAAAGAAATTATTGTTAAAGTGTGATAACTATATTGAAGTTATGCTTAAATAATGAGTCTTTATATCTTAGAAAGACACATCTGAAAACCTTATAAGAATGAAATGGTATGATATCTCACATTTGCTTCAAAGTAACTCAGGAGACAGGGAATGGTTGAAACTACAAATGAGAGTAGACTGGTCACAAATTGATAATTATGGAAAATAAGTGATAGGTACATTGGTATTTATTATACTATTTTCTCTACTTTTACATATGTTTCAAGTTTCCCTCAATTAAAAGTTTAAACAGAGTCCAGTCCAATTTAAATCAAATATTTAGTGCAATTTAAATCTGTTGTTTGGTTTATAGCTTGTCTTCTACATTCCTGCCCTCAACCTGCACGTTCAGGTTTAAGCTTTTGGTGGAAAAATAGAGATAGTGGAATAAGACATGTTTTTTTCTTTTTCTTTGATCCAATCCCTTCTACTTCCTACCCTCACTGAGAGCAAATCAGGGAGAAAGAATTTAGAGAAAAAGTGGGTAAATACTTTTCTAATTTAGGTGAGAATGTTGGTAAGTCTTCTTTAGTGGTTAAATGTCTTTACCATTGCACGAGCCCAAATCCTGTCTCTCTCTTTGAAGGAATGCCCAACAGACAAGCACTGTTTCACTGCCTCACTTGCTGATGAAGATGTTCTCTGTAGCTAACCACTTACAAACACTCTAAGGTTTTGCTTCAGTGACACAGTCCTAAGGTGTTCAACAAACTTCCCTTTTTAGAAAACAACTTTTTGCCATCAATTGCTCTTTTCAAGAAAACTCTTTTTTTAAATTTATGCTCTAGATTTTACATGATGCACGAAACACAAATATTTGTCATGTGACTACAGGAGACCTCTTTGGTGTCTATCTAGAAGTCTTGGGTTTCTAGATCACACTTTGATTATTACCACCCTAGCTGAATTCCAATACTTATAAATTGCCTTTTTTTACTGGTATTCATTTATTTTTTCTAAATAAGATATGACACATTTATTATAAGATAGGTTGATGGGTAATGAAGGTCTTTTAAGAGCTTTATTGAGATGTCATTGACATAAGAAAATTATATATATTTAAGGTGAATAACTTGATGTTTTGTTCTACATAAATATTGTGAAATGATCAACACAATTAAGCCAGTTAACATACCCATGATCTCTATATAATAGAGGTATTGTGTGTGTGCAAAGCATATATATTAATACATGTGTGTTTGTATGTGTGTATATGGTGTTTGTGTGTAATTCAGCCTTATAAAACAAAACAAACAAAAAAAGCACTGTGCCTGTGATCCCAGCTACTTGAGAGGCTGAGTTGGGAGAATAACTTGAGCCAGGAGTTTGAGCCTAGCCTGGGGAATATAGTAAGACCCTATCAAAAAAAGGAAGGAAATAAGAAAATCTTGCTATTGGAGACAACATGGATGGAGCCGGAAGGCATTATACTAAGTGAAAAACAGCAAGACACAGAAAGAAAGCTACTGCATAATCTCACTTAGATGTGGAATCTAAAATAGTTAAATTCATGGGAGTGAGGAGTAGGGTGGTGGTTGCCAGGGGCTGGGGGAAGGGGAAATGGAGTGATGTTGGTCATAGAGTACAAAGTTTCGGTTATGCAAGATGAATAAGCTCTGGAGATCTAGCATACAGCGTGATGAAGATAGTTATCAAGACAGTGCTAGCCTGGTCACCTCCCAAGGCATCCCCGTGGCCTACAAGGAAGATCACTAACCCTTGACCAGCAAATGAAGTGAAGGTCACTACCTCAGCTTCCCTCTCTCCAGCCAATCTTTCCATTTACTTCCATGGAAGCAGTTTCCAGGTCTTGAACTCCAGGTGACATATCAGAGTCTCCCAAGAACTCTCTCAAGTCATACTCTGCCAGCACCACAGGGAGTAAAATGAGGGTCTCCCTTTCTCTTCAGCACCCCCAGTGTCTCTAAACCATTCTTTGGGTTGTTTCTCATTTGGCTAAGGTAAGAGAAAAAGCACTCCTGACCTTCACCTACAAATTCCCTTCCAATGTTCTACCTCAAGGCACCCTCTAAGCTTCTGTTATGTACGCTGTTGGAGAAGCTAATAGACCAGTTTGGCCACCTCTTGGAAAGCCCTTGGGACATTTCTTTTAAACTATATCAGGCATTTTCCCAGGTTTGTTATCCAAGTCAACAGGAAAAGTCCCGTTCAACATCCTGCCACTTTCATATTACTTCCAATCCTTACCACACCCTACAAGGTGCACATTTTTCACAGGTAAGAAAAACAGATGCTCAAAGACTTGCCCAGAATCACTCAGCTTGCAACTGGTGAGACTTGGATTTGAACCTGAGATGCCTCACCTTAAAGCCCATACCCTTTGCACTATACCTCAAGATGTTCTGGCTCACTGATTAAATCAATCAAAATGCTTTTTTTTTTTAAATTCTCGAGTTAAAATATTGAATATTACCCACAATGAACTGCACAGGACTGCTTCGAGTTCTGTTGCCAGAGATATAGTATCCACAGTCAAACTGTCAAATTGCTGGAACAAAAACAAACAAACAAAATATTATCTGCCAAGGAATACAGCAGCAGATTAAGGGCAGTCATTTCTGTTCTTTCCACAGCATCTGTATGAGCAAGATATTGAGAATATTAACCTTCCTTCTGTAAACTTTCATCCAAAAAGTTGCCTCATTTTTGTCCTAGCTATCCTGCTCTGCCTCCCATATACCTGTCTGGTCACATGTCAGTGGGGTTTTCAGAAACTACAGGAAGCACTCCCCAGGAGACAAGGTGGCCATGTTTCCCCATGTTTTTATGATGATTGTTGAAGTGGGGGAGCACATCCTCTTGGTCCACAGGAATGCACAAATCTTGCCCCTCAAACTCTGGAAGTCCTGCCACCCCCCACTGCTGCTCTCTTCCTTCATCCATCCTAAACTACTCCTGTCAGCCCGCCCCCACCTTTAGACTTTCAAGCCAAATTCACTCCCCCACCTTTAGACTTCCAAGCCAAATTCGCTATCGTTTACCCCCCAAACTGTTCTGCCATCACGCCTTTTCTAAGTGAATGGCACATCAGAATAGGTCATATAATTTTTGGGGCCTGGTGCAGGACTCTTTGTTCAAAAATGATTAGGAATTTCAAGACAGCAACAGCAGATCATTAAACCAAGTGTGGGGCCTTGTATGACTTCAATTAAGACCTTCAACTCCTCTGTATTACAGTTTATTATAGTTTATTGTTTTCTCATCAGTTGTCCCTACTACACTGTGACCAACTTGAGGACAAAAGACACGCCTTAATCGATTCTGTGTCCTGGCGCTAGCTCAAGCTGGCACACAGTAGGCTTTCCATAAGGACTGAAATGAATGAATAAATGGGCAAGAGTGTCACTTGTCTTCCACAGCTCTGACCCTGCAAGCTCACCCCTGCCTTCTGAGAACAGAAGCAGCAGAGTTGCCAACCAGGAAGTTTGCCAGGACTGGGGACTATGAGGGCTGCATGAAACACGTACATGAAGCTGGCCTTGGGCACCAGTCACTCAAGCCAGAAACCAGGACTTCTCAATTCCCCCAACCCCAACATCCCTTGCCCCCTCACTCTCACACGTATAATAAACTACCCTATTCTATCAATTCTAAAGTTGTAAAAACACTCAAAGCTGGCTCCTTCTTGTCCTCATTGCCGCCACCTCACTTCAGCCCTGAGTCATTTTTTACTTGATGTATTAGGGTAAGAGGCTGAACTGCTGTAGCAGAGAAACCCACAATGCAGTGGTCAGAGTTTGAAACCAGATTTATCTCACTCCAAAGCACAGGTCCTTAACCTATACCTGTATTTTCTAAGAAATTCAAGAATATCCTTAAAAAGTGGACTACACACAGGGAGGGGAGTATCACACACTGGGGTTTTTGGGAGAAAGAGGGGAGGATAGTGGGGGGTGGGGAGTTGGGGGAGGGGATAGCATGGGGAGAAATCAGATATAGGTGATGGGGAGGAAGGCAGCAAATCACACTCCATTGTGTACCTATGCAACAATCTTCCATGTTCTTCACATTACCCCCAAACCTAAAATGCAATAAAAAAAAAAAAAAAAGTGGACTATAAGAGTGTATCATCCCGGGCTCTTTTGGATGCAAGTGATAGAAATCCAACTTAAACTAAAAAATAGAGAGGAGGAGGAATTTATTGCTTTCCATAACTGACGAGTCCAAAGGATAGCTATTTTCAGGCACAGCTACATCCAGGCATTTGAACAATGTTTTCAGGGAGCCATCTCTTGACTTTGCTCTTCTTTGTTGGTCTCATTCCTTCCTACTGCAAATGGCTTTCTTCAGGCGGCAATGGAAGACGAAATACACACAGCAAAAGCTCACGTGATCCTTTGGTTCCAAGCCCTGGTTCTCAGCTTTGCAGACCTGGATACTTGATCCAAGAAGGGTCAGGAGTTGATGGGACTCAAAGGAAAGCCAAGTTATGCCAGTGACAAAACTGGTTAAGACAAATTCCCTGCCCTCTAGTTGCTCACAGTGCAGCGGGGTGACGGATGAGAAAACAATGAACTGCAATACAGATCTGTTAAAGGTCTACAGGTAAGTACAAGATGCAGTGGGGAACACCTAAAATGATGGAGTCCTGGGCTGTTGTAGCATTCACCATACTGGGTTTTATAGCACTGTACGTTCATCTGTCTGTTCCCTTATCAGAATGTGAACCTTTAAAGGGAAAGGAAAGAATCATGTCCTATTTCTCTCTATATCCCTAGCACTTAATGCATGCTATGGAAATAATAAATGTTTGAACCAAATAAAGAGGTAAAATTAAAAGATGGAGAAATTATTTTCAATATTTGTTAAGTGCTCTCCAGGTTCAAGGCTCTGTGATTGGTGTGAGGGAAACACAAAGATGACTAATTTTCCATTCTCACTGGAAGAGGGCTCATGGCACTGGACTTTTTGGAAGTCAGCTGAGACCTCTTAAGAACTTGGAGTGTTGTGTCTGAAGACCAAAAGTTTCATCCTACGGTCTCCTGGAAGAATTGAGCCTGAACATACACTCATTACCCTTCTCTGCCCTGCAACTGAATAGACAAATACCTCTTTAGTTAGTCATTAGGCTCTAACCAGAGCAATTTCCATACAAGAATGTGTGTAGATTGACTTTGTTCTCCAATTGTAACATCTGTGAAATTCAACCACAATTCTACTTATTAATAGTCGTTACTGGTTTTCAAATAATGCACAATCCTTTAGGTTAAAAAAAAAAAGCCTATCAGCTTAGCTTGTTTGAAATGTAAACAGGCTATTCATGAATTTGCACATTGTAATTCCCTGTTTGGCCTTGGCCAACCTTCATTTCTTGGAGGTGGCCACTGATAGAAATGTTGTAAGTCATCTGATGATGAGCCCTGGCAGGTCAAAATCTAGATTTGTAGATTTACAATCCAGAAGTCTTCAACTCTCTTTCACCCATTTACTTAAGAAGTATTGATTGATCCCTTCAGCGTTCGGGTGCTGTGGGTGGCACATGTAAGGACACAGCACAAGTCCAGCCAGGAAAGAATTTAAATTCTGCTGTTAGATATGGACCTGGATATTAGCAACATCCAGAAAAAATGAGGTTGGGGAAGAAACAGGAAGAGGAAGTCAGCCTAAGTAAAAGAAGCTGGGATCAACAGCTCAAGAGCACAAAATGGAACGTTATCAAATATTCCAACTTTTTAAATTGGGAGACTTTACATAAACTCCCACATTGCTAACTTAGCTTGTAAAGTGAGGAGATAGACAGCACTGAGGCCACTTTCCATTCTTTCTAGCAACAATCAGCTGTGTCAAGTGTTTAAAATTCCCCACAGATACTAATCTTTAGGAGTCTGGAACAAGAAACTGGAATTTCTAGTAATATTCAGAAATTCCCTGCAAATCATGTTGTTTTCAAAATATTTTCAAAATTCTTCATATACATTACTTATTATTGTGGATATTTTAAAAATTCTTTAATAAATGATTATTGTTTAACCATGTTTGCAAATAAATGTAGGCCATAGTAAATACTACAAAGGCCAGGGAGAATCACTGGGTAGTACCAAATAGATCTAGTAAGGTTCACTACACTACATGGGGCCATGTCTCAAAATTGCCTGTTTAAGGACTCACTTTGCTCTGAAGTTTGTTTTTTCTTGGAACAGTCATTCATAGGATTTAAGTATGCTATTAATATAAATTTACTAATACTTATTTTATTTGCAAGACTGACGCAATCTAAGTAGTATACAAGGCCACAAACACACATTTAAAATATGGGACAAGCAACAAAAAAGACTGACCAATTGACCATAAAGGCTACTTAAATCTTCAACACTTCCTCCTCCACGCTCCTGTCCTTATTCCTTATAAATTTAACCTTAATCTTCAATTCCATATATCAGCATTTACTGCTCCTATTTTTAACTTGACATCAGAGATTCCTTTGAACCAGTTACATCTACGTTGATTGTTAAAGTTTGATTCTTGGAAAAGAGTTGTAATACTTTTTCCTGATTTATTGACTGATTTTATCAGGATTCTGGATTCAGAGAAACATACATTTTCTAAGAAATGCTGGAAAATAATTCCTGCATGGATACATGAACTGGATTTCAGTAGCAGCTACTACCTTGGCATGGAATATGTGTTGTGTAATTCTCCAGAGTCCACAGTAGCCTTTATTTCTGTCCTCTAAATTGAGATCAAATGTTGGGTGCCATTGATCATGTTTCTTTCAGTTATATGGTCTGCAGGATGCCTTCCTCATAGCTCTACCTGTGAATACATCTGAGGGGGACCCTGGGCAACTGAACCTTATTGTCCTGTGGCCTTGGCACTCACTCCCTTCTCTGGCATCCCTATTCTGGCTGGATGGCTCAGAACCTGCAGATTCAAAACCTCAGAGCCTGCCCCCTCAGCATTCCCTTCCAACGAGTGGCCAAGGACACTCAACCTTTCCTCTGAGCTTAGGGGGATGAAGGCCAGGGACATTTAGAGACACTGCGAACGGAGAAGCTGCATTGAGTCAGGTAAGTATAGACCATAGAGAAGTGTTGCTGGAACATCATTAGTTGTCAAGCTAAGACATTTATCTCACCCCGTGGGAAGCTATTGAAAGTTTCAGAGACGTGTCCCATCCCCCAAAGCCACGTTTCAGTAAGATGAATCTGGTGCCAGCATGTAAGATGGCCTTAGAGGCCATGGGCAGAAGCCAGACAGTCCATCATGGGGGTTTCTTGCAGGAGGGAAGGAGAGCTTGAAACAAGGCTCAGGCAGCAAATCAGAGAGGAAAGGAAGGACACTGGGTCCCCTGTGAGGGAGAGTGGGCAACACTTGGCCAGTCATTGGAAGAGAATGCTGAGGGGGCAGGCTCTGAGGTTTTGAATCTACAGGTTCTGAGCCATCCAGCCAGAATAGAGATGCCAGAGAAGGGTGTGCCAAGGCCACAGGACAATAAGGTCCAGTTGCCCAGGGTCCCCCTCAGACGTGTTCACAGGTAGAGCGATGAGGAAGGCGTCTTGCACAACTTCACTCTTCCACAACTTTGCCCTATGCACACCTCACTTTCTTCCCACTTTCACAAAGCTCTCAAATTTCAGTTGACACCATCTTCATATCTGCCAGCCATAGAAAGGCAGATAAACTTTGTTTCAAAGAAAGAACTCTTTACAAGTGATTAAAATCTTATATTCACCCCTTGCCATTAATATGGTCTGTGTTCCAGCCAGGGAAAAAGAAAGGATGCTCTCTCCAACGAGAAGACTTGCCTAGTCTCCTTACAGGATTTTTGCATAAAACTTCAACTGGTGTGCTCACCTCAAGTCCCAGGCCCACAACACACCTGTTTCCCACCAGGCTGCACACTGCCTCCATCACACCCTCTCTGAGTCCTCCCCCCACCCTCCTCAACCCTGAATAATTCAAGTCCTTCATACAGGCCAAGCTGCAGCTGCCCATTACCTGGGAGAGTTAATAAGAAATTCACCTTCTTTCCCTGGCACAAATGACTTCCAGTCAGTTCATTCTCACAGGAAATAAATTTTAAAATGGAAATTAAACAAAACAATTGCTAGCAAAGGTAATAACATGTCACCCCTGCTCTGCCTCTGAGAGGAATATATTACTATTCCCAAGATCTCACTGGGCTTAGGGAACCACCATGCCCTCAACGCCACTCCAGGCTCCAGGGTTTAGCAGTGCTGGGTGGGCTGCCCCTATGGCTTGGGGTGTCCGTGCACTGGTGCCCATCAGGCTGTTGAATGGGTCTCAAAACCATGTATCTACTCCTCAAAACACATGGGCTACACATAGGTAAAGGCCTCTGCACTCACTTCTGAGTTCTCTGTGGCCTAGAGTTGCGATGCCTTTGTCCCTAGGACTGCACCCAACACCAGTCAAGACTTCGGGGGACTATAACACAGTGATTAGGAGACAAGCTTGTAGTGGATGCAGACTCTTTCATTTACTACCCATGTGACCTTAAGCAAATTACTTAAATTCTCTAAGCTTTGGTTCCTTATCTGTTAAATAGGATGAAAAAAAACCTACCTCTTAGGATTACTGTGAAAACAAATAAACTAATGCTCACAAAGCCCAGTGCTTCACAGATCGTAAGTACTCAATAAATGTCAGCTTTTATTATTATCCTATTTTTTAAAGGCCTTTAGGTGAGATAGATATTCCACAATGTAAAGCAGGTCCCATGTGATTTATTATTTAGAATTGTATATTCTATTTAAACACGCAGTATGTTTCTTTAAAATGCATCATATCTTTAAACAAAACTTACATGGTTAGAAATCTGAGTCAGGAGTTGAGTAACAAAACTGGGTAGAGATGTCTGTTAGACAGCTTAGAATCTGTGGACCAGAAAAATCACAAAACTCTGAATTGAAATGCCACTACAAGTGGCTCCAGGCTACATACATATAAATGTACAGGCAGGGTTGCTTATTTTTCACTGGAGGAGAAAAACCTCAGACAATGCTTGTATAAAAAGAGACAAAGACTGTAGTCAAATAACTAACTGGAAGTACTAAGAAAGCAGTGTAACTCCTACTCGCTGATATAAGCAGGTAATTAAAGAATATTGAAATGGTAGAAAAACGCTTACAGGGATTTGGATGCCAAACTTTGTCTGTGTTCCAAAGTGAATGTTTTTTATCCTGTGGGGAAGTTTCATCATGAATGAGGTTGTTTTTCACTTAACCCTGGGATAAAGAATCAGTTTTATAAGAAAGGTTTAAATAAAAGCTAGATGAAAATCTTGAAGTTTGACATGACTATATCTCCACTTTGTGATGGAATACTATGTGGCCAGTAAAAATGATGGCAGAATTGTTAGTGGGATATACATACCGCCTAGCTGAAGGACAATTCAACAATACATATATTTAAAATATTTAGGAATTTGTGCACCCTTTGATAGAAGAATTTCATCTCCATTACTTAATTTTAAGAAAATAATCTTGACAGTACATAAAGAGAGAAGTACAATGATGTTGAGATGTTGATCAAAACACGTTGTTCATTGTCATTAAAATTTGTCTATTTAAATAATGAACATTAAAACATTTGATCAACTGTTTAGCTCACATAGATGTGTTTTATTGCTATTATTTGATAAAAATTTCCCCAGTCACATCCTACCTTTCTGTTTTATGTTGCCCAGGTCCATCAGAGGCCAAGCAAGGAGATTTACAGTGATTGAGCTTGAGCTCTGGAGCCAGATGGCCATGGGTTTGAATCCTACCTTTGCTATTTATGCTAAGTGATCTGGTGCATGTTCCTTAACTTCTCAATCTCTTCATCTGGAAAGTGGGAATGATAATAACACTTACCTAATAATGTTAGGAAGAAGATTAAATGAGTTAATATGTTATCAATTCTATGGAGTAAGGCCCAATATTTAGTGTGTTCTAATAGATGTTAGCTATCATCAATAGAGTTGACTTTTTTTTTAAGACAGAGTCTGGCTATGTCACCCGGGCTGAAGTGAAGTGGCATGATCTTGGCTCATTGCAATCTTTGCCCCTGGGTTCAAGCAATTCTCCTGCCTCAGTCTCCCAAGTAGCTGGGACTTCAGTGGTGCACCACCCCGCCCAGCTAATTTTTGTATTTTTAGTAGAAATGAGGTTTTGCCATGCTGGCCAGGCTGATCTCAAATTCCCAACCTCAGGTGATCTGCCTGCCTTGGCCTCCCAAAGTGCTGGGATTACAGGCATGAGCCACTGTGCCCGGCCAATAGAGTCAATGTTTCTGACATCATCACATCAAATACATCTGACTCTAAATCCCATGTGCCCTCAATTAATATTTAGCTAAACCACTTGTGAAATTGTCAGGAACATGAACATGGATGGATGTTCAAGTTCCAGATGATTCTGCAGTGCTTACACTGTTGATCTAGAACTGGTGACACTTAACAGAATATCAGAGATGATACCCTCTATCCCCATTACACTCCTCAGTATAGAGCTTAACATTCAAAACCACCTCAGGCATTCCTCAGACCCAAAAGATCCAAGACCAGGGTCTGCAAAGCATAGACAGCCAAGAGTCAGTGTACCCCGCCTGTTCATTCTAGGAATCTTCTGCTGGACCAAATTCTAGGAATAAATATCAATCCCTTAGAACAGGGGCCCAAAGTAGATAGGAGCCCTAGCCAGAATCCATGTTGCTCATTTAGCCCACACTGCATTTTAATTTTTCTAAACATGTGGTCAACAATTAGTAGGATCCACGTTAACATTTCAGGCTTCTGAAATACAAGAAGAGTCGGCCACACCGGGCCCTCATTTCCCAAAGGCAGTAATCCCTGGAAGCTGAGCAGCAGCTGCCCCCTTCAGGCAGGGTATGGGATCTCCAATCTGCCACAGTCTGGTTCCACTCGTTTGACTTATCTGTTTGCTGAGCCCTGAAGACACTTGGTTTTCTGACCCTGCTCCACACCATGCATTTGTGTGTCTGCGTGTATGTGCACATGTGTATGTGTGTACACACCTGTGGTGGGGAAGGGTCTTGGCTGGAGTATACTGAGAATCTCCTAGGACTTAGTCATGTTTTAAAAGTTGGAGGTGGGCTTTAGCAGCACCAATGGAAGTGCTTTTAAGTAAGCAGGTTATTTGGGGCTACAGGGTTTCTGAACACTGTTTGCAGGCAATGCCTGTGTCGGCCAGGCCATAGGCAGTCTCACAGGGCTGGTTAGAAGTTACAGAATTCCTGTGCTGTCCCCTGTCAGTAAAGTGCTGAGACAACAAACTTAACCTCTCTGTCCAGCGTGAGCCTATCAGCCGTGGTTATTAAATCCCACAAAAGGGAGAAGAGGAGAAGTGAATAGGGCTGAAAGAAAAAGCACTTTCCCCCATTTGGATAGCTGTGCAGAACAGGAGCTTTTGGAGAAAGGCACGGAGTGTAATTGCTGGCCTGAAAGAAAAAGAAAAACTATAAAAGGAAAGAAAGAAAGAGGTGGGGGGAATTGATAATGAACAATTTATTCTCAGAGCTAACAGTTAATTAATTCTGAAAATATCTGTCAGGCTAATAGAAATGGGGGGGAGGGCTATGCCACATACACAATTAATAAAATAATAATAACAAAACAGGAAAGAAAAAAGATTTTTTAGAGGTGTTACTATCTTCTTACAGGCTGGGCCCTTGGCTTCCCAATGTCATTTTCAACACAATTTTTTTCCCCCTCCATCTCTTTTCAGAAATTGTTCTCATGAATGATTTATATATGTCTAGTTATCTGGAGTGATTTCTATGGACCCCGGCGCATTGCTGCATAATTGTTAATTTTAACGCCATAATAGCTTCAGATGGAGGAAGAGATTAGGCATTTATTGCACAATTAAATGAAACATACTTGAGAATCACAAAGGGTTCCATAATTATTTCAGACCATTAATAAAATGGGCATTAAATTATATGGGACACAAAAGGGAAAGGAAATAGATTTTCATTACAGCAATAGAAGCTGAGAGTAGTAATAGATCCTTGTTGAATTATCTTTCTCTCTCTCTCTCTGAAATTAATTGTTGCCCAGCTTATTTCAAAGCAAAATAAAGGAGGAAAAAAAGTGTTTTAAAGAACCTCTGATGAAAGGGCTTTGTTTGATGGGGACAATAGCCAGTGATACACTCCAAAAAACAAGGTAATCTTTGATTCTGGCTCCTTGCCTTTAGTTCTTAAGACTTAAAAGGCCGTGTGTTCAGCAGCATGGGGCTTCCCCACCCCTACCCAGCTCCCAACACAACATGAGGATTCAGGTGGCATAGGGGAGGGCGGGGGAGGTCAAGGAAGGGTGGGTCATTGCTTCTCTTTTCAACTGCTCCTGAGGGGGAGAACTTAGACCATTATACATGACTGCACACTGCCTGACGACATTAAGATTATCCAGCTTGAACTTCTTGAAAGAGAATAAAAATGGAAGGAAAGTCACTTCATCCATTGTGTAATTCATTCAACATGTGCTAATCTACACACCAGTATTATAAGGTGAGTACTATTATTATCCCCATTTTACAGTTGAAGAAACTTGAGATGGTTAAGACATTGCCCAAGGTTCTACGCCTACTAAACCAGCATTTTAAAACAAAGGAAACAGTGTCCCTGCCCTCAAAGTACTCATATTCTAGTGGGAAGAGACAGACAAGTACACAGAAAAGTCTGATCCCGCGTCACTTACTGATGGACTTGTGAGCTGCACCCTGACACCAGCATACATCCATTGTCGCAGCAGCACAAAATGCAGTGGGATGAAACACACGCTCTTCTTTTCCTTCCCTTTACTAATGTTACATCTTCCCAACAGAATTCAAGCCAGTGCCCCCTCCATTACTGTAATGTGATCTACCTTTGTTCCCTGGGGGTAGGCAGTATCTCTGCCTAACTCTTTTTGGCATTAATGACAAGATGACAAAAGAAGGCCAGTGTCCTTTGAGTGGTCTTCAATCCACATAGGCTGTCTCTGCTAAGAAGTAATAACCATGATGAAACTGGTGTGGCCACTGCTTTAAATAGCGGCATTAGGGTAAGGACTAAAGATCAAAAGTTCTAGTGTGAAAGCTGCAGCAGACCTCAAGCAACCAAGAAGCTCCTGCCTTGGATATTGTGCTGTCACTAATATCCTAGGCCTCTAAAAGTCACTCTGGTCTGGTGGGGCTCTACCTCAGAGTCCAGAACTATGAACCAAACTTCTCTGTCCTGACACCACAGCTCAGCTTCACAGGGTTTGCCCAAGGCTGCCCAGAAACACTAACTTTGTACTCCAAAACTCCAACTCTTTGGCCCAGCGTGCCACCCCCCTCCGCCCCCCCAATCTTGTAACACTTAACAGGAGTCATGATGCATAGAACTCAGATCAAAAAACTCCCTTAACTCCTTTAGCAAAACAGAAAGCTTGACAATGGGGGCCCAGGCTTTAGGGAAATAAGGCACACTGTTCTTTAAAGGAACTCACCCAGAAGTACCAGGAACAGCACAGAAAGGAAGGTAGGGGGCTATAGATACCTCTGAAAGTGACCCAGATGTCAGCATCATGCAGAAGGTCAAGTTAAGGAAACATACCAAGTTAGGTGACTTAGAGCCATATAAACGTAAGACCCATAGTCTATGGATTTCTCTTATTGACAAGGTAAGCCATTCACAAGGTAATGTTTCACCTAATTCTTCCACAATTTATGTGTTAAGAAAACTATCTTCTCGGTTAAGAATAATAATCTTCAAGCAGGTAGTAAGAAAAAAATGAGTTCTAAAAAAGATAAGGAGATAATATATGAGCACTTTCAGATCCAAATGAATTACATAGAAGAGGCTAAAGAGAACAGAGAGAGGCAAATGCCAAACTGTAATAGGTAATTTTTATGGAATCATGGAGAACAAGGAAGTTCTCAAGAGATTAGGATGGACTTAAACAGTCTCAATTTTTACTAAGATAGATTCTTGGGGCAGTAAATCAGTGGTTTTGAAATGGTTTTTCCCCTGCTTTCATTCACACACAAAAATTCTAGATCGTTATTTAGGTTCAACAAAGAAAGTAATAAAGAAGACATGGTTTATTAAATGAAAAGGTCTAAGGCAAGGGACTTCCTCCTGGAAGTGTGGCAGACTAGATATTCCAAAATGCCTCCCCTGGAGGCCTAATATGACTAGATTCTGAGTATGTTACAACAAACACATATTTAAATGTAGAAGTGAACTCAAAATAAGTAGGAGAAATTCCTGCCAAAGACAAAACAAAACAATACATAAATTTTTTTTAATTTATGTGATAACCATGAGCAAAATTTTGTGAGGCCTGATTCTGGATAGAAAATAAACAGCAACAATAACAATAATTACACTAGTCTCTAGAGAATTTGTTATCCTTGACTCTTCTTCCATTCAGATCTGGAGTTCAAACGTATAATACTCATAGGTTAGCTTAAAAATTAGAGTAGTTCAGAATTAATGAACACCTGTGACATTTGGTAATAAGAAAGGGAACCACTCTCTAACTCCTCAGGATTCACACAGATTAAGTTCAAACATGAACTCAAGATACAAAAGGAAAGAAAATACAAAAAGAATGAGCCACCATTACACAATAAGAAGTAAGACATTCTGCTCAGAGATTACATATATTTTTTCAGTTAAGCCTCACAATTATGATACAAGGCAGATGGTGGAAGGAAGGAAGAAAGGAAGAAAGGAAGGAGCAAGCAGGCAGCGGGAGGGAGAAAGAAAAAAATAGAATAGAAAGAACAATAGAAAGGGAGATTTGGTAGAACAACAAACCACAGTTTTAGGCACCCTCCTATCCCAAGTATTTAGTTATTAAAATTGTGTATATATAGTTTATAAAATATCTCTGTATGAAATGTTTTTCAAAGGAAAGAGAAGCTTTTAATACAAAGTATAAGAAACTATAAAAACTATTTGATAAAGGAATCAAATAAATTATTAAAAGTTTATATAATACAATTTTAAAACTCAGTGGATGGGTTATAAAGCCGATTAGATACAGCTGAAGAGAAAATGAATTGGAAGATGAATCTAAGGAAATTACCCAGATTGCAGTAGAGAGAAACAAAGAAACTAGAACATATCAAAGAGAGGTGAAGAGATAAAGAGGAAATAGTATGATTAGCTAGAGTTCCAGAAGAAGAAAACAATGGGAATGAGGCAAAAATCAAAGATGTAAATTTTCCAGATCTGTTGTAGAACATGAATTTACAGCTATAGAAAGCCCAACATATACCAAGCCACATGAAGTTGACGTGTAGATGCATTATAGTTAAATTACAAAACTCTGGAGATAGAAGATCTTAAAAGTAGCAACAGAAAACAGGAGCAATCACCTTCAAAAAGATGACAATTAGACAAATCACAGACTTCTAAATATCAAAATTTAAGCAAAAAAACAGTGAAATCATTATTTCAGAGAAAATATTTATCAGTCTAGAAATAAGTACCCAGAAAAATTATTTCAAAATAATTTTCAAAAATGAGGACCAACTAAAGATATTTTCAAATAAGGATATTTTGAAAAGACTTTTCAGAAATACATGTCTAAGCATGGATTTCTTTTGTTTATAAGATGTGATATATATTGATCTTTCTGTATCTATGGATTTTTAACCAATTTTCATTCATTTGAAGGTGAGCTCTGGTTTTCTCTTGCTACTTTTAAAAAATTCTCTTTATCTTTGCTGTTTTATAATTTTATTCAAAAATAAAGGAGAAAGGAAAATCAGAGAAATCTGAAAAGAGAAAAGAAAAGGAAAAAAGAAGGATTATTGAGTGAATAAATTAGTTAATATGCAAATAAACCTAAACACCTATTGGCTCTATGAAATAATGTTGATGATGTTTAATAGATGGATATTGAACATTAATAGCATAAAAATCAGAATTGGGTGATTAGAGTTATTAAGTACCAGAATGACAGTATAGAATAGAAATGGTGTATTTAATTTTCAAACCAGTGGAGAGGAAAAGAAGAGGAGGAAATACCTTGATTGATCCAAAAGAAGGGAAGGAAGGAAGGAGGGAGGGAGGGAGGGAGGATGTAGAGGGAGGGAGAAAGAAAAAAGAGAATAGAAAGGACAAAGGTAAAAGAAAAGTTATTAATAAAGCAGAAATTGTCAAGGAGTTTGAAGAGTGTGAGGTTTTACCCTACTTGCAAGTTAATAAGTTAATGTGTTACAATTTTATGGATACTGGTAGAAGACACATGACTCCTGGGTCAAAGACAAATAGTGATTTATTATTCCCAGAAGTAGCAGTATCCTGGGTATTTCTACCTATTCTCCAAGCCACAATCCCACATCATGACAGGAAGACTGCCAGATGACACTTGCATATGAAGTGGGGTGTGTTACAGGAGACAAACCCTGAGTTTAGAAAACCTGAATCTTTTATAACGGATAGTAAGCATTCCTGCTCTTTGCTGTTGAGAAAGACACCATCTTTCTCTTTCAAGATTGTAAGTATAATTACCCTTTGCTCTAGAGGGAGACACTATTTTTACCTTCCAAGTTTGTTCACTACACAAACATTCTTGAAAAGACAATCTGAAACAAAGCATATTTAATACTTCTCTTACAAGACATGCAGAAACAGAAGAGACTAATGCAGAGTTGCCTTTCAGCAGAAATAAGTCCAAATATATCAGTGATCACAATAAATAAATTCATCGATTAAATAGAGAAAATCACACTAAATTTTTAAATATCTGTCTGAATTATTTACAAGAGAACACAATATCTAGAGCTCAAAAAGCCTGAAAATAAAAGGAAAGAAAAGAGAATTACATGAAAATTCAAAGCAAAAATAAGCTGGAGTAGCTATAGTAATATCAAATGAAAAAGACTTTAAGACAAAAAAAAGTTGCTAGGGTCATGTATCGCTACATAATGATGAACAGCTCAGTCAAGAGGTGCTATAACAACTCTCACCATATATATATGCCTAGCAAGATATGCTTAAATTTTATAGATCAAAAATTGATAGAACTATAAAAGGAAACAAACAAATACACTATCATAGTGGAATATTTCTTATACCTCTATCAAGTAAAGACAAGCAGATTAAAACCTCTGTAAACATGTAAAATATGTGAATTACACAATAAAGTTGACATAAGAAATAAATAGAACCCTGCACCCAACAATTAGAATGCTCATTCTTCTCAGTAACTCATGGACTCTAAATATTGACCATATTCTAGTCAATAAAATAATCTTCAACCAGTTAAAAAAATTACTTAACCATATTGCTTGCCACAGTGAAATTAAGTTAGAAACCAATAACAAATGACATATATATAATATATATAATAAAAAGACAATTTGTCCTTTGTTAATTTTATTGAAATACATATATATATCAAATATGTATTTGATATATATATGTATTTGATATATATGTATATTGGAAGGTTCTTATAAATGCCTCCTTGGTTTAAAAATATTATAATGGCAATGTGAAAATATTTATAATTAAATAGTAATGAAAAAACTACATATCAAAACTTGTGGGATGATTAGCCATTATAGAAATGCAAATTTAAACCATGATGAGATATCATTCCACACCTATCAGAATGGCTGAAATAAAAACTATGTAGTGATAATAACAATTCCACTTATCCACTGCTGGTGACATAAAATGACACAGCTATTTCCACTTTTGGAAGTTCAAAAAAAACTGAAAATGGATCTACCCTATGACCCAGCAATTTCAGTCTTGGGCATTTATTCCAGAGAAATTAAGACTTATGTCCACACAACCAAATATCCTTCAATAGTGAAAAGGTTAAACAAATCATGGTACACCCATATCTTGGAATACTACTCAACCATGAAAAAAATGAATTAATGATACACACAACAACCTGGATGAATCTCCAGTGAGTTATGCAAAGTGAAAGAAGTGAAGCGCAATTGATTACAGTACTGTACGATTTGTTTTATAGGACGTTCTTAAAAAGACAAAATCATAGAAATGGAGAACAAATTGGTGGTTGAACAGAGCAGATTGGGCAGGGGTACGGCTATAAAAGGACAACATGAGAGGTCCTTGTAGTGAGGAAAATGCTCTGTATTAACTCCAGTGTTTTCATTATGACATTGTACTATTACCTGGAAGCTGTTACCATTGAGGGAACCTAAGTAAAGGGCACCTGGACCTCTCTGTATTAGTTCTGACAACTGCATGTGAATCTATAATTATCTCAAAATATTATAACAAGTTTAATTTAAAAAAAACTTGTGGGATGAAGCTGAAGCACTAAGGAAAGGAAATTTTGTATTCTGAAATGCTGATACTGGAATGAGAGACATGCATCCTACTTAAAAGGTTTGAAAAAGAACATCCAGATAAATACCAAGAAGAACGATATGAGAAAGATTAGGGCAGAAACAATGAAATAGAAAACAAAAATAGAATGAATAAAGAAGTGTGTTTCTTTGAAAAGATAAATATAAAACAAACATGGTAAGATGAATCTAGTGGGGAAAAAAGAAAGAAAACACAAACATTCAATGTTAGGAATAAAAAAGAAGACAGAATCAGAAGAGATAAAAAATATACCATTGAGACTTTTACACCAACATATTTGTAAGCTGAGATGATATTTACATACTTTTTAAAACTATAACTTTTTAAAGTTTCCAGGAGAACCAGAAAGCCTGACTAGATTTTATTTACCTATTTAAAAAGTTGAATCCGTAGTTTTAAACCTTCCCTCAAATAAAATACCAGACCTAATGATTTTATAGTTCACTCCTGCCAAATTCCCAAGGAATAAATCAATTATATGAATTCTTCCAGAGACTAGAAAAAAAAAAATAAAATGTCTCCTTACCTCATTTTATGAGATTATTATAATCTTGATATTAAGATCAAGCAAGAAAATACAAAAAAGGAAAAGAGAGTGAGAGAAACTAGGGATAAGGCCTATAAAAGATGTGAAAAAATTTTCTATAGCTAACTATAAAATGATATTGAAAGGCATTACAGGAGAATAAAATAAATGGTGAATTCTACTTGTTCATCGATAGAAAGACTAAATATTGTAAAGATGCCATCTCTCCCTAAATTAATCTATAAATTCAATTTAATTCCAAACCAAATACCAAGAAAGTTCTTTTTGAAACCTGACAGTCTCATTCTAAAATGTATATGGAAGAGCAAATGGCTATGACAAATGACCAAGACATTTCTTAAAAAACAAGGTAGGATGACTTGCTCTATCAGATTTCAAAAGTTTAAAATTAGAGTTATTGAATATGTCATTTGTGCAGATACAGACAAATATGCAAATGGAATAAAAAAGAGCACTCAAAAACAAGCAATGCATAATTAGAAACTTGGTATATGACTAAAGATGGACATGACAATCACTAGAGAAAGTATGACTATTTGGTAAATCCAATCCCTGTCTACACACACACACACACACACACACACACGCACGCACTTTCCAAGTGAATTAAAGATGAAAACAAAAACTTCAAAGCTTTTAGAAAGACATAGTGGAAACATTTGATCTTTTTGTAAAGCCATGATTTACCACCAATCACCTGATCTACCTGGCTGTCTATTATCTCTACTATTGCATGTCTATAAGAAATAGAAAGAGTAGAAGATGTATATAGGTTCTACAAGTCTATTGTTGAATCAAGCCTTAAGGATCATTGAGCAAAAGGTCTTTATGGACTGGCATTCTAAGATAAAATTTCCCTTGAGTCATAATAAGAACCTAATAAGAACATTTCTTTATCTGATCTGTGTATGAGAATTGGGCTTTGAAAGTGCTCTTCTCTCCAGGCATTCTGTCTGCAAAGGGCTGATGATTTCTTGAGTCAGAAGTCAGGATCAGCTTGACCTTAGAGTCCAGCCAATGGTGCTTCCTCCTGGAATAACTGTGGTTTATGTATTCTCATTCTTGCATATTTCTCTCTAAATGTCATGATTTCGTTAAGGACAATTTGGAATTGCACTAGCTACCAAAACAATCGGAGAGATTCTGTGGTATCCACGAGAGTGACCTATTCAGATCTTCCTTTAAGAACTGCTGCACGGAATGTAGTCAACTCGACCTGCCCCACTTTACAGATCCACCACATTTATGCCAAGGCCATATCTTCTTCAAGTAGTTCGTTGCCAATAACTTAGCACTGTAGGCATAGGAGATCTGGGAAATTCCCTGTTCAATATAAGACCCCTCTAACAGGAAATCTTTGCTCTGAAACTCCCATTGACCTGATTGATGCTTTCTCAGAGGCTCTTTATAACCAATTTTCCTTACCATTTCTGTCTCCTTTCACATGTATCATGCCTGTATTGCAGTCCAAAGATTCTCCCTGTTTGCTTTTGCTCTCCTTTGCCCTTTAAGAAATTACCCACCAAAACATATTTTTCCCATGTAATTCAATTTTACCATCTGCTTCTCAGAAGACCAGAAATGAAATGGGTGCTTTGAACAAAAAAAGGAAGAACCGTGTATGAGAAGATTATCTACTTCATCTGATTAAAGATATATTACATTAATAGGAAAGATCACCATTCTTTGGGGCTTTTATTCATACAGTCCTCATAAAATTATTAACGCCGTAAGTTGTTTAAACCAACTGTAGCAACTGCCTCTGTCTCTCTCTCTCCGTCTCTCTGTCTCTGTCTCTGTCTCTGTCTCTGTCTCCGTCTCTCCTTCTGGTGTGTGTGTGTGGGAGGAGGGGTAAAAATATATCTTCCTGCACCCAAAGATCCTCTGGTGCTCTGCAATGACTTCCATATTTGTTTGTAGCCAGCTCCTCTCACTTCCTCTTCTTGTATACCTGTTTTCCTCTCTTTCTCCCTCTCTCTTGAAGCTCTGAAAATCAAATACTCTTTGAAAAATTGTCTTCTTATGTTCACCCCTAAGAATATCAATTCAGATAAACATGTCTAATATGAAATGAAAATGAATTAGACTGCAAAATCTCTGAAAATTTAATGTATCAACTTCAGTTCCTATTGGCTTCAGGGGAAAAGAGTGATATACTAAATACTCATATAAATTTGAAAAAATGTAAGAGTTTTTCAAAGGAAAACAATTAACTCCTAATTTTTATTTATTTTGGCTCTTCTGAGGGAAAAATGTCCATTACAACTGTGGCTTTGAGAAAAAGAAAAGCTTTACCTGTGAATGGAGTTAATGGCTTGATTTACTAGGTTACAAGATAAGAAAGGAACTGAGATATTGGAAGCTTTTAAACATGATTTAAATAATCTTTAAAGTTTGTTTATAAATTCAAATATATTCACGTTGAAGCTAATGCAATACTCCTATCAGTATGCTTTGGTTAAATTAGACTAATAATTTTAATTTAAAAGCAACTCTATGTCTTCTCCATGTTTTTACCACCTTTTAAAATTATGTAAGTTCAATATTCTACTTCATAAAAGGGTAGAGTTTATTTGCTCATGACTAAAATTTTCTAAATTTCATATATACTTTATAAGTCAAAAAGTTATTGTTTTCACAAATTGTTTAAGATTTCAAAATTGTTTATTTAAATGATGTAATAACAGATGTATTTTAAAAGTGGTATGCTAGTGACATTTTTCTAATGTTACAAATTATAAGAACTCAATGTTTCAATTTGATCCTATAATTTGTAATATCCTTGGTTAACTTTAGGATCTTGAATTATGTTAATTTATAATAAATGTTAATTTATAAATAACATTTGAATATCTGGACAGCATAATTTTCATTTAGCTACATTCTTTTTTCTACACTTTAAAGTAGACATCAGTTAATATGTCAAAAAAAAGAATTCACAAACATCTTTACATTTTATTAATATCTATGGTCATTTTTGAAGTAATATGAAAGAATAGTGTGCTGATGAAGAGATATATATATGCAAAATGATGGATGTTGATAGTGAAAGATAGATAAAAAAGACTGGGAAGGGTGAGTAAGAGGAATGGGGGAGGATGAAGAGAAGTAGCTTAAAGGGTCTAGACACCTTTTAGTCCAGACACCAGATAGTCAGATAGAAGGAATAAATTCAATGTTTGATAACAGATTAGGGTGACTATATCTAACAAAAATATATTGTACTCAGGTGATGAATATCCTAGACACCCTAACTCGATCACTATGCTTTAGATACATGAAATAAAATTTATTCACTCCATAAGTTTGTACAATAAAAATAATAATAATGAATATGTTTTTATCAAGAAAAAGGACAGAATTTTGTCTTAAATAATAACTGGCTAGATTGTACCAGAGCATGAAAGAAGATAATAAAGAAGGGAAAAAAATAAACTTTATTTTCTTGGGTTAAAAATATCCATAAATCATAAGCTTTAAGGAATGTGTGAAACATTGAAAAAGTATGTTAAATGTGATGGATTTATATATAAGACAGACCCCTTTTCTTTAACTGCAAGTCATTGGAAAGGTGATTTGAGATTTCCTTATGTTGAAATGGCCAAGTGAGTTGGTGCCCAGATAACATAGGTCTTTTTGGCACCACAGTATTTGTCAGCTAGCTATACTTTTGACAGATTCTTGAATCATTTTTGAAAAAAATGCCTTGATTTTCAAAATGGTTAAGTTCTTCATAATTATTATTACTTATTGCTGTTTTTGTTATTCACATATACCATTGTAATTGTTAAATCTTCTGGAAGCATTAACCCTGTTATCATTATGAAGTGACCCTCTCGTCTCTAGTAGTACTCCTTGTCTTGAGGTCTATTTTGCCTGATACTCCAGCTTTCTGGTGTTTATTGTTTACATGGCATATCTTCTTCAAATTTTTTTCTTTTAATTTATTTGTGTCTTTGTATTTAAAATGTGTCTTTTGTAGGCAAAATATACTTGGTTTTTACTCATTTTAATATTGCTTGAAAATCTCTGCTTTTTGATTGAACCATTTAGTGCATTTCCATTGAACATAATTATTGGTATGGTTTTATTTAGGCCTGCCATTTTGCTATTTTCTAATTGTCTCATTTATGTTTTATTCCTCTTTTTCTGTATTTCCTTCCTTTTGTGTTAACCAAACCATAACTTATTCCAATATATTTAGAACTAATATTGATTTACTTCCTGTAATATAGAAATTTTACAACAGTATTTTTCAATTTATTTTCCCCATCCTTAGTGCTGCTGTTTTCATACATAATTATATATACTACAAACGTGTAATATAGTATAATTTGCATTAAAGGGTTACATGTCTTTTAATATATTTTATATATGTAAATATATAACACATATAGTTATACATCATACATTGCTTAACAACAGTGATACAGTCCAGGAAATGCATCATTAGGTAATTTCAATGTAGTGTTAATATTATAGAGTGTACTCACACAAACCTAGATAGTATAGCCTAAACATACACAATGTGGTATGTATGGCTATTATTGTTACAGGCTACAAACCCGTACACCATGTTACTATACTGAATACTGTAGGCAATTGTAACACAATGGTAAGTACTTGGGTATCTCAACATATCTAACCATAGAAAAAGTACAGTATAAAATATTTTTTAAAGTGGTACATTTTATACTGCTTGTCACCATGAATGGAGCTTACAGGACTGAAAAGTTGCTCTTGATGAGTCAGTGAATGAGTGGTGAGTGAATGTCAAGGCCTAGGACATTATTATACACTATTATAGACTTTATAAACACTGTACACTTAGGCTACACTAAGTTTATATAAAATATTTGTACTTCTTCAATAATAAGCTATGTTAGCTTATTGTAACATTTTTACTTTATAAAATTTTTAAAGGAGTTTATTTTTTTAAATTTAAAAGGTAAAATGTTTGACTCATAATATTACTTAGCTTGAAACACACACACACTCTGCAGCTGTACAAAAGATTTCTTTCTTTATATCCTTATTCTATAAGCTTTTTTCTATTTTAAAATTATTTGGTTTTTCTTTTTAAACTTGTTTGTTAAAAACTAAGACACAACACACACACATTAGCCTAGGCCTACACAGAATCAGGATCACCAATACCACTATCTTCCACCTCTGTATCTCGTCCCACTGGAAGGTTGTTAGGAACAGTAGCATTCGTGGAGCTGTCATCTCTATGATAACAAGGCCTTCTTCTGAAAGACTTACTGATGGACCTGTCTGAGGCTGTTTTACAGCTAATTTTTTTTAATAAGTAGAAGGAGTACACCCTAAAATAACAATAAAAGTATGCTCTAGTAAACACATAAAGCAGTAACATAAACATGCATTATTATTATAAGTATTATGTACTGTGCATACTTTTATGTGCTACACTTTTATATGACTGGAACCACAGTGGATTTGTTTATACCAGCATCACCACAAACACAGGAGTAACGCATTGTGTTATGATGTTATGTTGGCTATGACATCACTAGGTGACAGAAACTTTTCAGGTCCATTATAATTTTATAATACTGTCATATATGTGGTTTATTGTTAACCGAAATATCCTTATGCGACACATGACCATATATATGTATATGCAGATATAAATATATAGATATATACACACATACATATACATTCTTCACTTCTTTGTTACTTCCTATAGATTTAGTGTTACTTCCCTTTAGCCTGAAGAACTCCCTTTAGCATTTCTTATAGGACAGATCTGCTGGCAATAAATTCTCTCATTTTTTTCTATACAAAAGTGTCCTTCTTTTAGGTTTATTTTTAGAGGAGAGTTTCATTGAATATAAAATGCTTGGTTGAAAGTTTTTGCTTTCAATATTTTGAATTTGTCATTCTAATCTCTTCTGACTAACACTGTTTATTCATTTATTTATTTTTTTGAGACAGTTTCTCTCCGTTGCCCAGGCTGGAGTGCAGTGGTGTGATCTTGGCTCACCGCAACCTCCACTTCCTGGGTTCAAGCAATACTTCTGCCTCAGCCTCCCAAGTAACTGGGACTACAGGCACCCACCACCCCCGGCTAATTTTTGTATTTCTAATCAGCCCTTTCTTGTATCATTGTTACCATTAGGTAATGTGTCATTTTGTTTAGCTGTCATAAAAATTTTCTATCATTGCAGTTTAATTATAATGTACCTAGTAGTCGTTGTCTAGGTAGTTTACTAAGAGTATGTTTTTGTACTTATTCTGTCGTAATTTGTTAAGTTTCTTGTATCTGTGAATTACTGTTTTTCATAAAGTTTGGAAAGTTTTCAGCTATTATTTTAAAAATGTTTTGTTCTTTTTTTTTTAACCATTCCTTCTGGGACTGCAATGACATGTATTAGAACATTTCATATCCCACAGATCTGTGAAGTTCTGTTCACTTTTCTTCAATCTTTTTTCTCTCATCTTTGAAATGAGTAATTTCCATTTATTTTTCTTCAAGTTCACCAATTCTTTTTTGCCATCCTCAATTTCCTGTTGAGCTCATCAGGTATACTTTTCATTTCAGTAGTTGTACCTTTGGCTCATAGACCGATAGTAGATTCCATTTCACTGATAAGATTTTTGTATTTCACTTTTTAAAACTATTTTTCTTTAATTTTTAAAAATACTTTTCTTGATTCTATGAACATATTTTTAATAGCTATTTTGATGTCTGTCTGCTAAATCCCACATTTGGTCCCTCTTAAAGACAGTGTCTATTTATGTAGGTTCTTCTTGAGTATGGATTACACTTTCTTTTTTCTTTGCATTTCCATAATTTGACTGAAAACTGAACATTGTAAATAACACATTGTGGCAATTCTGGATTTGGCTGCATTTGGAAATTGTTGGATTTTATATATACATATATATTAGTCAGTTAACATACCTGGACTAAAACTGCAAACCTTGAATCTTCCACTGTGTGCTACAGTCGATGTTCAGTTTTTATGGCTTCCCCCAATGTTTTTTGTTTTTCTGATGCTTTTTTAGCCTGGCCACCTTAGGAACACCAATGAACCTATGTAATTTGAACTATCAGAGATAAAATTAAGCAAGTTTCCTCCCCTCAAGTTCAAAATTTGCTGAGAAAACCAAAAAAAAAGTAGGCAGTATCAATATCATCCAACTAACTGTGTAATAAAAATATGCAAAGGGCATAAAAGTAGTTCAGAGTAGAAAGCAATTAACTCTAACAGAAACAAGTGATCCAGGAAAACTTTTAGAGGGGATTACACCAAGGCTGGATTTTGAAAAGTAAATAGTAATTTAGAGGTGAATAGAGAGAAAGAACATTTTATGTAAAAAGATATCCAAGAGTAGATGAGTATGACAAATCATGACATCCTAACAACAACAGACCATTTGGTTAGCTAGAGCATAAGGAGTTGTGGGTGGGGGTGGGGACCAGCAAAGCTGGAGATGAAAACTGAATATATATCTTAAACAGCCTACATACCAACTTAAGGGGTAAATTCTCAATCTTGGTGATGATGATGAGCCACTGAAATGCTGTAGGCTGTGTTAAGGGTGAATTAGGGGTAGTCCAGACAGAAAACAATGATAGCACAGTCTAGGATGGTAGCAGTAGAGTGGAAATAAACGAACAGCCATGATAGGTAAAACAGGAAGCAAAATAGAGCTTGGGATGCAGGAATGGGAGGCAGCAAGGATGACAATAGAGACCTCCACCTCCACTTAGGCAACCAAGTAGAGGATATAGCCACTTACCCATGGTAGAAAGTGCAGAAGAAACAGAGCATTAAGGTTGGGAGAAAAACAAATAATGTGTTCAGCTTTTGATGTGCTGAGGTCAAGGTGCTAGGGAAAATCAGAAAAACCTGGCAGGCAGCTGAAGATACAGTCACCAGAATGCTCAGGCAATGCAGTGTATAAGCAAGAGACTCTGGATAGAGTGTCCAGATTGAGAAAGAGGTGGTGTGAGACCACCACCTTGGGACCTTGATACTTAAGGAGCGGGCTAAAAAGGTAACTGAAAAGATAAGAAAGAGGAGTTGATAGTATATATGGTAGAGGTAGTCATAGGACTAAAGGTAGTAGCATCTCCTACTACAGATATGTTATTCTGGCTACAATCCTGAGAAGGGCTGTCCTAAGCCACATCTTTTTCCACACCTCTCATCGGCCCCTCTAACTCTTGCCCCTAATCCAGACTGTATGTCAGACCCCTCCCCTTACTAATTAATTAGAAAATTCCTAATAGATACATTATTCCCAGAGGTGTTATTATCTTACTAGCAACTTTGGTCCAGTTATAGATTGATTGTACTTATTTAAGCATAGCAAAACAGTCCCCCTGGCAACTTCACTCCATCCATCAAATGTCATTATGAGGTACCGGTGATGAAGACCCACAGAGGCTCAGGGTCAAGCTCATTAGCCAGAGCATCCTTCAGTTTAATTCTCTATGAACTTCCCTTAATAGCCTTCTCCACAGGGTCCCTAGGTCCTGAGCCTAGGTAAAGGAAATAGTATGTCCTGGCGAAGACTGATCAATTGGAAATCCCTGCAGTTCTCAAGAACCTGAAAGTGGAGGGATTTCTCTGCTCTAACAAACACATACATGCACATATGCAAAAGAGCATGAGAAGTACATTTAAAGAGAAAAAAGACTGGATGCAGATTTGGACAAATGTTCCCTATGGATCCAGAATTCCTTTATCCAAGTAATTTCAACTTGTGTGAATTTCCAAACTGAAAAACAAAAAAAAAAAATACGTTACGTACTCCAAGAGAAAAATAATTACTAAATAACAATCAAAGGTTAAGTGCTGCTAATGCATATTATCTTTCTTAAATTTCAGAAGACATATCCATAATTTACAACCAAGGAAAAAGGTTTAGGTTAATATTTGAATAATCCTGAATTGGAGGCAGGAGAATAAATTTGGAAGTAAGAACAAGAGAGGTGTTGGAAAGAGGATGGAGGAGAGACTGGTGGTGCAGAGGAAAAGAGCAGGAACCAGATGGAATTTTAATGGAACTTGCAGTTTTCATGAAAACTCAGGATGTCTAAACCCAGAAAATATTTTGAAGCAAGATTTGATGACAAAGCTAAATGTATGGCTATTGTTTGCCATAACTACACTATGATTTAATCTACAGGTTCAATTATCTCAGAAGTATCTTTACCCCTCCAAAAATCTGAAGCTGTATTTGAGGTATGCTGTCACTAAGATCGCGATTAGTACCTTGAGCTCTAGCAGGGCAATGCCAAAGAATAAACAGCATGCACGTCCACATGTAATCCTTAAGAAAAAGGGAAAACAAAGGTCACCTATGATATATTCTGGTCAAAAATGTTTAATTTGAATCAAGTTTTTCAATGTAAGTATATAGAACATACAAAAAATATGGGAACAAGCTAATGATTTCCAGGAAGAAATATCCAAATGAATCTAAATAGGACAATTTGCAGGACACTGATCTAGGTCTCTTCAAAATAGTAATATCATGGGAAAGGTAACCGGTCTAGAGACTAAGACACTTGAGGAATGTAACATCCAGCTATAATGTATGGCACTGGGTTATATCCTGGGTTGGACAAAGCTTCTT
Source organism: Ateles fusciceps (assembly GCA_036589455.1). NCBI lineage: Eukaryota > Metazoa > Chordata > Mammalia > Primates > Atelidae > Ateles > Ateles fusciceps. Next base: position 4,266,526 of record JAZHEH010003356.1, on the reverse strand, counting down.
TAATTGGGGTGGGGGGGGGAGATAATTAGGGAAATCTGAATATGGATTAGATGTTACTTAGAATTATTATTTACTTGTTAAATAAAATAGTGTTATTTTGGCTATTTAATTTTAAAAAATTTAATGCATGCTGAATTTTGTTTTAATAAAACCAATAAAATAATGAAAGTTAGCCAATGTCCACCTGCTATGCCCAGAACACCCCGCCTCCCTCCCTGGCTCTGTGCTCATTCACAGGCTCTATTTTTTTTTTTTTTTTTTTTTTTTTTTCCATGCTATGGCTGATACAGTCTTCTGGTTTACAAAAGATGAGCATTCACAGCTAAATGTTTCTGGATCCTCAGTTTCTTCCAGCTTACTTACTCTCTTGGTTACTGTCCCACTGTGCCCCTTAGACACGCTTCCTGGGTTTCTGTGACTTGGCTGTAACAGTCTCCTTTTTCCCCAGACTGATGAGTGTGGCTATCTCCTGCCAGTACCTTGTTAGTAGCTCCCCCTGCAAGAAGCCCTCTGTGTCCCAGACTGCCTGCCTGCAGCTGGCTTGACCTGCCCTTCAGAAATTGTGGCATAAAACACAGTAATGGAGAGGGCAGTCCCTGGAGCTAGACTGAAAAGATCTGAATCTCACTGGTTACTATAGGATCTTGGGCAAGTTATTCAACCTCTATGTGCCTTGGTCTCGTCATCTGCAAAATGGGGATGATGACTATACCTGCTTCATAGGGATGCTGTGAAGATAAATGATTCAAAAGCTTTAACACTTTTAAGACAGCCCTTGGCATCTGATGAGGTGCTCATTTGCCACTAGTTATTATTAAATATTAGCTATTCTTGTGTGAAATATTAATTATGTAACAGGTATAACTCATGTGACACCTTGGAGCTACAAATATGGTCTCATCCTGATTTAACTGCCCCCATATTTCTGTCACATTTTACATCATTGTGACGGCCCTCGTTGGATTCTAGCCTCATCCGTCTTGGGCCAGTTCCTTGAATATCCACCTCTTTTTGCTCCCAGGCTGTCACAATAAATTCCTTTTACCTGGAATGCTCTTCATATGGCTGACTCTTTCTCATCTTAAATCTCACCTCCCCCCTCCTACATAGATCCTACCATGCAAAGTGGCCTCACCCCATGCACCTATCACATCTCTGTATGGTTTTTAAAAAACATTGTTTATGTATTTATTTACCTTCCTTAGTGTCCACCTCTGCCCATAAAGATTAGTTCTGCTTCATTCACTCCGCCACCCCAGGTAATAGAGGACTTGGCATACGGAAGAACTCTGAATAGTTGTTGAGTAAATGAATAACTTAGAAGGGCCACCCGCCCAAAGAACTATAAATCGTTCTACTATAAAGACTTATGCACATGTATGTTCATTGCAGCCCTGTGTACAATAGCAAAGACCTGGAACCAACCCAAATGCCCATCAATGATAGACTGGACAAAGAAAATGTGGTACATATACACCATGGAATACTATGCAGCCATAAAAAAATGATGAGTTCGTGTCCTTTGTAGGGACTTGGATGAATCTGGAAACCATCATTCTCAGCAAAATGACCCAAGAACAGAAAGCCAAGCACCGTATGTTCTCACTCATAGGTGGGTGTTGAACAATGAGAACACATGGACTCCGGGAGAGGAGCATCACACACAGGGGACAGTTGGGGGGTAGGGGAGAGACAATCGGGGGTGGGGAGGGAGGGGAGGGTGGGGAGGGATAACATGGGGAGAAATGCCAGATATAGTAAGCACCTAAAGTAAAATAAATAAATTATATATATATATAAAAAGAAGAAGAGCCACCCAAGTCACCGAACAAATGTTTAAAGAAAAGGTGATGATGTTCTCTAGTCAAAGAAGCAATGGACATGGGTGGCTTTTAAATGGCATTTTCTCTTCTTTGAAAAAAAAAGGCAAAATTTTGCTCTCTGTCACACCAGTACAAGATTGTAAACAATAATAATTATAATAATAACTAAAATGGAAGCCAGAGATAAAATAATTCAAAAGAGATATAAAGACAAAAATGACTAAGCAATAGAGAAGTAGCAGAATATGACATGGAAGAAAAAAAAGAAAACTGGCCAGGTAGATCTTAGAGACCATGGGCTTACACCATATCTGGGAGTCTTTCTAAGGAGAGCAAAGGAAAATGGCAAATAGGCATATGGAAAGGTGCTCAACATCATTGCTCATCAGAGAAACAAAAATCAAAACTGCATTGAGCTACCATCTCACCCAGTTAAAATAGCTTTTATCCAAAAGACAGGCAATGACAGATGCTTGCAAGAATATGGAGAAAAGAAAATCCTCATATACTGTACATGAGAATATAAATTAGTACAACCACTATGGAGAAGTTTGGAGTTCCTCAAAAAACTAAAAATAGAACTACTATACAATCCAGCAATCTCACTGTTGGGTATATGCCCAGAATAAAGGAAATCAGTATATTGAAGAGATATCTGTACTCCCTCCCATGTTTGTTACAGCACTGTTCACAGTAGCTAAGATTTGGAAGCAACTTAAGTGTCCATCAACAGATATATTAGTCCGTTTTCACACTGCTGATAAAGACATACCCTAGACTGGGCAATTTACAAAATAGATTTAATGGAGTTACAAATCCACATGGCTGGAGAGGCCTCACAACCATGGCAGAAGGAAAGGAGGTGCAAGTCACATCTTATGTGGATAGCAGCAGGCAAAGAGGAAGAGCTTGTGCAGGGAAACCCTCCCTTTTTAAAACCATAAGATCTTATGAGACGTATTCACTATTTCGAGAACAGCACAAGAACGACCCACCCCATGATTCAATTACCTGCTACTGGGTTCCTCCCATGACATGTGGGAATTGGAGTTACAATTTAAGATAAGATTTGGGTGGGGACACAGCCAAACCATATCAACAGACGAATGGATAAAGAAAATGTTGTACATATACACAATGGAGTACTATTCAGCCATAAAAAAAGAATGAGATCCTGTCATTTGCAATGCAGTGGGTGGAACTGGAGATCATTATGTTAAGTGAAATAAGCCAGGCACAGAAAGTCAAACATCACATGTTCTCAGTTATTTGTGGAATCTAAAAGTCTAAACAATAGCATTCATGGACATAGAGGCTGGGAAAGGTAGCTGGGAGTTTGAGGGATGAGGAGTGGGAATGGTTAATGGATACAAAAAAGAATAGAAAGAATGAGTAAGACCTACTATTTGATATCACAACAGGGTAACTATAGTCAATAATAACTAAATTGTACATTTTTAAGTAACTAAAAGAATGTAATTGGATTGTTTGTAACACAAAGGATAAATGCTTGAGGGGATGGATACCCCATTCTCCATGATGTGATTATTATAGACCCTACTGGGAAATTGTCATGGTCAAGGCAGCTGGAAACATGACTCATTTTTTTCAGTCTCCCTTCCTGACTCTTTCCACACTAGTCAATTTTATTTAGACAGTGGACTATTTTATTTTACCACACTATCTTATTTCCAAGTAATCAGAATGTGAAATGCTCTTTAAATGGCAAGTGTAAAAAAAGAAACATTACAATGTAATCGTCCCTAGCATTGAGTTAGGAAACAACAACCAACCCCTGAGTCATGTAGTGTATCTGAATTCAGGTCTTCAGATCCTGAATTATAGACAGGCAGGCAACATCTCAAGACCATTTTCAGTACTGAAAATGGAAGCCAGAAGAATGAAGGCAAGCAAATCCTGTATCAATTTTTTGAAAAGCAAAAAGGCATATTCACAGGGACATGGATGAAGCTGGAAGCCATCATTCTCAGCAAACTAACACACGAACAGAAAACCAAACACTGCATGTTCTCACTCATAAGTGGGAGTTGAACAATGAGAACACATGGACACAGGAGGGGAATATCACACACTGGGGCCTGTCTGGGGGTATGGGGCAAAGGGAGGGAGAGCATTAGGACAAACACCTAATGCATGTGGGGCTTAAAACCTAGATGATGGGTTGATAGGTGCAGCAAACCACCATGGCACATGTATACCTAAATAACAAACCTGCATGTTCTGCACATTTATCCCAGAACTTAAAGTAAATTTTTTTTAAAAGGTACATTCAAGTATCTACAGACCAAAAAACTTGTCGTGATGCACAGATGTAGTCTAGGGAAGTGACCCTACCCTGTAAACTGTACATTTTAGTGCATCTCCTTTCTTCTACAATTGCAGTCTTGGTGTTGCACAAATCCAGACATGTTTGTGTAACTTCACATACTTATCAGGAAGCTTCTACCAGTTACTATGCACAGAGCACACAACAGTGAATGAAAACCAACAGCCCTTCTAGATTGGAAGCCCAGTATCCCAGACTAGAAGAATTTCTATGAGGAGGATTTGAAAATAGCAACACACCATGAAGTTGACCTTAAAAAAAAAAAAATCTGATTTTTACAAAGAAAAGAGGACAGAGCTCTATCCCCATTCTTGGAGTTATCAAGATCAAGGAAAATGCTAGAAACTCTGTATCTACCTTTTGATATCCATAAGCATTTCACACAGCTGCCCATGGTACTATTTTGAAGAAAATGATGACTGTGAACCCATGATATTACTGTCAGGTAAATTTAAATTATTCATCAACTAAAGTAGAAGCTTGATACTATTAGGCTCAGCAGTTCACCCATCAACTGAAAAAGGAATTGGTTAAAGTGAAGGATCATTTAAAAATGATACATATATACTTTAAAACTTTTACCTGATGCTAAATCATATAAAAGTGCAATCATTTGACAATTTTTAGTTGAGGCCAAGGTCTATGTTTTAGTCTCTTTCTTTCAAAAGCACACCTTAGAAAAATAGTTTATGATCTCCAGGGATTTTTTTTTTAAGCAAAGCAAAAATTTAAAACTGTTTGCAATTTGAGTGCAAACTCTTTCCCAGGGTTTGTTTTTTAAACAATTTTCGCCAATTTTCCATAGTTCTCTATCCACAACTAAATGGGCAGGGTTTTTGTTTTGTTTTAGCTATTCAGCCTTAACAATTTTTTAAGGTAGTTGGCTCAGTTTTCATATAAACAACTTCTTTTCACACTAATATTTCATTGGTTCACATGATATTTAATTTACATAATTACAGTAGCAAGTGCAACTGGCATAAACAGGCTTGGTGCAAATATCCCTGATTGTTTGAAAGCACGGTCCTCAACTGCCGAAAGCAGCAGGAGCCCCGCACCTCACCAACACTGCAGAATGGGTTTACTCCTCAGCAGATTTAGAGAAGAAATAGGGAGGACTGGTTATCAGGAAGTCAGTTAAATGGAAACTGGTAAAATTCCCACAATAAGAATTTTGAACCTGTAGCAAAATTGTGGGGGATTTCTCTGATACAGAGTCAATAGCTTTATCAAGTTCAGCATTTTATTCAGTGTCATGAAGATCTAGAAGACACAGGAATCAAATTTTCAGTTGGCACAGAGCTGTGAGGAATACTAACATGGCAAGGATCATCTTGAAATCAAAACACTCACAACTTCTGTGAATTCCTCGATGTCCTTCCACAGAGAACTTGATATGTAAAAATGATGGTAGTCCTATTAAATGCTACGTAATTGCATTAAAACTGTTAGATACCCATATGTGGATTCAGCAAGCTCTCTGGAATAGTTCAGATCTCCAAATGCGTGGATCAGTGCCTGGCATATAGACAATGCTCAAGAAATATATTTGAATAAATAAATATGCTATAGAAAAATAGGTGCTGAACAGTATGCATGACGTGTTTATATCTGTGTTTAAACAAATAGTATTTATAGAGTCTTTGCTACTTTGTGTATAGATCATTTATCCTCAGATAATGACTGGAAGGAAGATTAAAAAATTGATTAGTGGCTGCCTACCAAGAGAAAGGGGGAACGAGAGCATCTGGGGTATAAGTTGTAAGGGAAACTTACTTTTTGTTTCTATGTATTTTCATATTACTCAGATTTTCACTGTGTATATTTTAACTTTTAAATTTAGGGGTACCTGTACAGAATGTGCAGGTTTGTTACATAGGTAAATGTGTGTCATGGGGTTTCTTGTATAGATTCTTTCATCACCCAGGTATTAAGCTTAGTATCCATTAGTTGTTTTTTCTGATGTTCTCCTCCTCCCACTCTCTGGCCCCACTGTGTGTTGTTTCTCTCCATATGTCCATGCGTTCTCATCATTTAGCTCCCACTTATAACTGAGAATATGCACTATTTGGTTTTCTCTTACTGTGTTAGTTTGCTAAGGATAATGGCCTTCAGCTCCATCCATTTCCCTGCAAAGGACTTGACCTCATTCTTTTTATGGCTGCATAGTATTCCATGGTGCCTATGTACCACATTTTATTTCATCAGTCTATTATTGAGGGGCATTTGGTTTGATTCTATATCTTTGAAATGATTGGGAACAATGCTGCAATGAACATACGCATGCATGTGTCTTTTCTTTTCTTTTTCTTTCTTTTTTTCTGTTTTCTGAGATGAAGTTTCACTCTGTCGCCCAGGCTAGAGTACAGTGGCATGATCTCGGCTCACTGCAACCTCTACCTCCTGGGTCAAGTGATTCTCCTGCCTCAGCCTCCTGAGTAGCTGGGATGCACCACCACGCCCAGCTAATTTTTGTATTTTTAATAGAGAGGGAGTTTTGCAATGCTGGCTAGGCTGGTTTTGAACTCCTGACCTCAGGGGTGATCCGCCCACCTCAGCCTCCCCAAGTCCTAGGATTACAGGCGTGAGCCACCATGACCGGCCTGCATGTCTGTTTATAGTAAACAATTTATATTTCTTTGAGTATATGCTCAGTAATGGGATTGCTGGGTTGAAGGGTATTTCTGACTTTAGGTTTTTGAGGAATTGCCACACTGTCTTCCACAATGGTTGAACTAATTTATGCCCCCACCAATACTGTATATGCATTTCTTTTTCTCCACAACCTCATCAGTATCTGCTATCTTTTGGCTTTTTAATAGTAGCCATTCTGACTAGTGCGAGATGGTATCTCATTGTGGTTTTAATTTGCATTTCTGTAATGTTCAGTGATGTTGAGGTTTTTTATATATGATTGTTGGCTGCATGTATGTCTTCTTCCGAGAAGTGTCTGTTCATGTGTTTTGCCTACTTTTTAATTAGGTTGTTGGTTTTTCTCTTGTAAATTTGTTTAAATTCCTTATAGATGCTGGATATTAGATCTCTGTTGGATGCACAGTTTGCAAAAATTTTCTCCCATTCTGTAGGTTGTCTGTTTAATCTGTTGATAGTTTATTTTGCTGTGGAGAAGCTCTTTAGTTTAATTAGATCCCGCTTGTCAATGATGTTTGCTTTTGTTGCAATTGCTTTTGGCATCTTCATCATAAAATCTTTGCCCGTGTCTATGTCCTGAATGGTATTTTAGGGTGTTTATAGTTTTGGATTTTACATTTAAATCTTTAATCCATCTTGAATTAATTTTGGTATATGGTGTAAGGAAGGGATCCAGTTCTAATAATCTGCATATGGCTAGCCAGTTCTCCCAGCAACATTTATTGAATAGGAAATCCTTTCCCCCGTTGCTTTTTTTGTCAGGTTTGTCAAAGATCAGATAATTGTGGGTGTGTGGTCTTATTTCTGGGTTCTCTATTCTGTTTCTTTGGTCTCTGTGTCTGTTTTTCTATCAGTACTATGCTGTTTTGGTTACTATAGACCCGTAATGTAGTTTGAAGTTGGGTAGCGTGATGCCTCCAGCTTTGTTCTTTTTGCTTCGGACTACCTTGGCTATTTGGGCTCTTTTTTTGGTTCCAGGTGGATTTTAAAATAGTTTTTCTAGTTCTGTGAAGAATGTCAATGGCAGTTTATTGGGAATAGCATTGAATCCATAAATTGCTTTGGACGGAATGGCTATTTTAATACTGATTCTTCCTATCCATAAACATGGAGTATTTTTCTACTTGTTGGTGTCATCTCTGATTTCTTTGAGCAGTGATTTGTAGTTCTCCTTGTAGAGATCTTTCACTTGTTAGCTTCCTAGGTATTTTGCTCTTTTTTGTGGCAATTGTGAATGAGAATTTTCGTGATTTGGCTCTGGGCTTGACTGTTGTTTGTGTATAGGAATGCTGGCAATTCTTGCATATTGATGTTGTATCCTGAGACTTTGCTGAAGTTGCTTATCAGCTTAAGAAGCTTTGGGCTGAAATGGTGGGATTTTTCTAGAAATAGGATTATGTCATCTGCAAACAGGAATAGTTTGAACTTCCCTCTTCCTGTTTGTTTTCCTGCTCTTTATTTATTTATCTTGCCTGGCGCTCTGAACTTCCAAAACTATGTTGAATACAAGTGGTGAGAGAGGGCATCCTTGTTTTGTGCTGGTTTTCAAAGGGAATCCTTCCAGCTTTTGTCCATTCAGTATGATGTTCATAACCATACAATTACATGGAAAATTGAATAACCTGCTCCTGAATGACATTTAGATAAATAATAAAATTAAGGCAAAAATCAAGAAGTTATTTGAAACTAATGAGAACAATGATACAATGTACCAGAATCTCTGGGGCACAGCTAAGGCTGTGTTAAGAGGGAAATTTATAGCACTATATGCGCACATCAAAAAGGTAGGAAGATCTCAAGTTACCAACCTAACATCACAACTAAAAGGACTAGAGAACCAAGAGCAAACAAACCCCAGAGCTAGCAGAAGACAAGAAATAACCAAAAATCAGAGCTGAACTGAAGGAGATTGAGACATGAAAAACCATTCAAAAGATCAAAGAATACAGCAGCTGATTTTTTGGAAAAATTAACAAAATAGGTAGACTGCTAGCTTGACTAATAAACTAGATTCAAATAAACACAGTCAGAAATTACATGAGGGATACTATAACTGACCTTACAGAAATACAAACAACCATCAGAGAATATTATAAACACCTCTAAGCACACAAACTAGAAAATCTAGAAGAAATTGATAAATTTCTGGTTGCATACACCCTCCAAAGACTGAACCAGGAAGAAATTGAATCCCTGAACAGACCAATAACAAGTTCTGAAATTAAGGCAGTAATAAATAACCTAGCAATAACAACAAAAAAAGCTCAGGACCAGATATAGTCACAGCTGAATTCAACCAGGTGTACAAAGAAGAGCTGGTACCATACCTACTGAAACTATTCCAAAAAAATGAAAAAGAGAGACTCCTTTCTAATTCATTCTTTGAGGCCAGCATCATCCTGATACCTAAACCTGCAGACATACAACATAAAAAGAAAACTTCAGGCCAATATCCTTGAACATTGATGAAAAAATCCTCAACAAAATACTGGCAAACTGTATCCAGCAGCACATCAAAAAGCTTATCCACCAAGATCAAATATGCTTCATCCCTGCGATGCAAGGTTCATTTAACTTACACAAATAAGTAAATGTGATTCATCATATAAATAAAACTAAGGACAAAAACCACATGATTATCTTAATAGATGCAGAAAAGTTTTTTTTTTTATAAAATTCAACATCCTTCATGTTAAAAACTTCCAATAAACTAGGTATTGAAGGAATATACTTCAAAATAATAAGAGCCATGTATCACTGTGTATATTTTAAATCAATCTACTAAATAATATTAACTTTACAAGTATCTGAAATGTTAAACTGAAACCATGAAATTTAAATTTGGTGGGGACAAAGTGTATGATCCTGCATTTTGCTTCAAAATTAATTTCCTAACCTCAGATGAGGATGACAAAGTCCTGCACATGCAGTCTCTGCAAAGAGTCTCAGATTCAGTCTCAATCCTTCCTAATGACCCATTAACTTAGGACCTCAGTGTCTACTGTCTGAGTCACCTTAAAGAACTTACTGAGTTCACTGCCTGCCTCCTCAGTACATGGAGTCACTGGCTCAGTACATGACAACCCTCCCAAAGTGTAACTATGATGTTGTCACTCTCCTGGTCAAAAACCAGCTCTCATTTCCTATCACCCTCTTCTCTTTTGATTTTAAAAATTCAAATCATAGTGTAATTAGTTAGAAAGAGTCTTCTACTAGGCTTATAATGAAAAAATCAGAAGGCCCTGACCTCCTCCTGCACGCACCAAGGTGTTACCACCAAGGTGCAACCACTTGCATCTCTTTTGGCTTCCCATTCTAGTATTTTTCTCTATATTACTTATATAACATGATATTATACTTGTATGATACACTTATATTGTCATTGCTTTGAATGCAGTGTAAGATACTATCTATTGATTTGTTACTATGGAAAAATAAGTTTGAACCTACTCACAAAATGTCCCTACCTTAAACACAATCCATTCATCTCTTTCTAATATTTCTACATAGTAATATAAAGTAAATTATGGCTGAATTTACTTATTATGCTTATATTAATATTATACATAGCTAAGAAATATATTTTTCTTTTTATGCAATCATCTTTTATCTCTTTTGCTTCATCTCAGTGGACTCAGAGAAACCCATAACTCTGGCAGTACCTCTCCTTTCCATATTCCAGAAGCCCTCTGGTTTTTTTAATTTTTTTGTTTTTATCTAATCTGAGCTGTTTTGCTCCCTATGCCTGCTACACAGACATTATCATGGGACAATCATCCTAAAACTTACTTTCACTTCTCTCCTAGGTTATATTCTTACTTTCCTCAGCTTTAACTTCTCTCCTAGGTTATCATGTCTCCCATTTTGGAAGGGCCCATCCTCCAGTAGCTTCCTTGAAATGGTACATGAAATGTAAATCGAGACCTAATGCTGGAAAATGTCTTTATTTTACCCTTTATTTTAGCCTTTTTGAAAATTTTTCTAGGAATTTATATTGGAAAACATTTTGCTCCACTGTCTTTTAGCTTATATTGTTGCAGTCAAGGTATCTGAATCCATTCTGATTTGTATTTTTTTCTACATGACTCATTCCTCCTCTCACAAATTTTTAAGATACTATCTTTGTCTCCAGGGTTTAGAAATTTTATAATACAACTTATGTAAGCCTTGTATTATTTTTCCTTACACTAAAGTGGGCCCTCAAAGGACTCTTTCAACCTGGAAATTTATGTCCTGTGGTCATAGGAAACTTTTTGGAATTATTTCTTTGGTCATTTCCTCACTACTGCTCCAGAGAACAGCTGTGCAGGACAGACTCACACCAGGGCTAGTTTACCTATATTTAGCCATGTCTAACAAAGCAGGTTTACAGAATTAACCACCACTTAAAACCTAACTCTCAGTTTTGCTTCAGTGTTCCAAGAATTAAGATGATTACTTAGTCTTTTTATTCTAAATGATTTACATGAGTGGGCCTGGAAATTGAGCTTCTCATTTGCCTTGTCCCTCTGCTGTAAAATTAGGCTGCACAATCACCTGTTTTGACTGGCCATAAGCAGTTGACTCTAGGCTTACAGATAAGTCATCAGCTTTTCAGCTTGTCTCCAGTTTTGGCCTGGTTCAGTGTTCCACCAAGATACAGTTGGGAGCAGAACCTTCTGTGCAGTGACTTAACACAGCAGAACACTTCTGCTCAAACACAGAACCTCTTAAGTTGCTTTCCATCGGCTCCTTGCATCTCAGTGCTCCTATGTGTCAGGGTCACGTGTTATGTGGCTAAGATGAGTAAGCCTGGAAATGTGGAATTTAGAAGCCAGCATTGTGAATCCAAATGCAGCTTCATTTTATCCAGCCTGTAGAGAGAGACTCCTTGGAAAAAGAGCAGTTGAAAAACTCTAAACAATGATTAAGCAGTTAATTATTGCTCAAAAGGCCTTTGGGAAACCTTTGAAACCGACAGGCTAAGTGACTAGTTTATTTAAAACTTTGGTCCTACAAAAATATATAATCTTCATATCTTTGACTCTTTTTCTATAATCTTCCCCCCCCTTATTTCCATACTATGTGTGTGCATGTATGTTTGAGTCTCTAGCAAAAAATACAAGAAGTATAACCTTTCTGTGATTAGAAAATGTGCAATCAAGAAGACATCTTTGACTCCTTGAGTTCTGTCCTATAGTAAAACACTTAAGATGTACTGAAGGTGTTGGAGCAATGGAAAACTCATTTCTGTTTTGGAAATCAGCAAAGGTTTCCTGAGAAGGTAGCAGTGAAGATGTGCCTTGAAAAATGGGGCAGGTGGGTTTAGGGAGCATAAAGAACAAACGCAAAAGCTAGGGGCACAGAGGGCAGCAGTGGATGATGGTTCTGGAAAGCCAGTTGCAGGCATTTAAGGAAACCAGGGTGGAGAGTGCATAATCCAAAAGCAGAGGAGCTTCTGGTTAAGCTGTGTCCCCAAAGTCCACTAAAATGACAGTTAAGGGGTAAAATGGGGCATAAAGGCAAAGACAATACAGATAACTGTTAGCCAAATATTGGAAGATGAAATGCAGATACACAATGGTAGCTGATTCAGTGGTGTAGAGAAAGCTGACCAGTGAAGGCCTATAAAAGGTGAATGTGGGAGGAGGTAAATAGAGAAATGGCCCCTATTCCTTCTACAGAACCTTGAACATCTTCAGGAATTAAGGATACCTAATGGTGAAGGTGCGTGCAACTGGAGTTAAAAAAGTTTTCATTGATTAAGGAGTAATTAGAAGCCCAAATCCTCTCTTGGCTCCACATGGTAGAAAATGAAAACTTTCAAGGCTCTGGATATCATATACATTAGGTATATGATAGAGGTGAAGAGAAGAAGTATATTGGTCACTAAGGCCCCAAGACTCTGACACCAACTTCAAGGACACTGGCAGTAGGATTTTCTGCCCCGCAGCCAAAGATTCAAGGGGAACAACCTGCCTAAGAGAAAGGATCCACAGACATTGACAACTGGGAGTTCTCCTGCCCTTGGACAAGCACAGCCCATGCACACAGGGCTTTTTATCAGCTTTTTAGTGCCTCACTCTTGAATATGACAAGACAGCCAAAGATCACTAGACATTTGATAAAAAACCCATCAAATACAATATAAAGAACAAAATAAATAGAAAAAAAGGAAATGTGGCACACAGAGACAATGCAGAGTGAGCCAAAGAAACAGAACAATAGCAATGAAGCCATATGGTTAAATATCCTCAGAGAGTACTGTATTCATGAAACATGAACAGAAAGCTAATAAAAAAGGGAATATTAGAGAGAAAAAAAAAGAGTTCTTAAAATCAAAACTGTGAAAGCAGAAATGGAAATTTTAATAGGGTTTGGAAGATAAAATAGTAGCACAAATTGGCAAAATATAGAGAAGAAAATGTAAGAAAATAGGAAAAATAAGAACATTAGAAGATAAGAACAAGAAATCCAAAATCCTAAGAATAGCTTTATCTCTATCCACCTTCTTTCCCACCTAAGTGTGTGCCACCATCCCATGGAAGACTCAATGGACATAGATATGATCCTCCGAGGCCCCAGAAATATCTTTTCAGTTGTGAACTAAAGGCCAACAGAGATGATCACGTTAAAATGGATAATGATGAAAATTTGCACTGGTTGTCTTTAAGAACAGTCAGTTTAAGGACTGGTACAAAAGATGAATTGCACATTGTTGAATCAGAGGCAATGAATTATGAAGGCAGTCCAACTAAAGTTAATACTAGCAACTTTGAAAATGTTGTACAGCCAGCAGTTTCCCCGTGGGGTCTTTAAAATAACACCACCCCATCTTACAGTTGAAGTGTGGTTGAGGACCAGTGTATATTAGCAGGTAGCACTTAGTAGCCGGGGGAGGAGAAAGCAGAATCAGAAGATGAAGAGGAGGAGGATGCGAAACTCTTAAGTACCCCTAAAGGGATTAGCAAGTTTCCACACAAAAAAGTAAAACTTGCTGCTGATGAAGATGACAATATGATGATGATTATTATTATTATTTTGATGATGAGAAATCTGAAGAAAAAGATCTAGTGAAGACATGTATATGAGATGCTCCAACCAAAAATGCACAAAAACAAAACCATCTATCTGAAATGACAACAGTGGCTACCATTTATTATGTACCTTCTATGTGCCAACCCCTACATCACCCCCTTTATTATCTCACCTGATCCTCAAAAAAACTCTTGAGATAAAAGACTTTTGTCACCCCAGAATAACTTCGTTTTTTTCTTTCTTTTAAAAATAGTTTTATTGTGGTATAATTTACATAGCAGAACATTCACTCCTTTTAAGTAAGCATTCCAATGACTCTTAGGAAACTAAGAATTGTGCAACCATTACTACAATCCAATTCTAGAACATTTCCATTACCCCAGTAAAAGATCCCTCCAACTATTTGCAGTCACTCCCTCTCCCCAGCGCCAGCTCCAGGCAACCATTCATCTATTTTCTATCTCCATAGATTTTTCTTTTCTGGACATATCATATAAATGGAACCATATAATATGTGGCCTTTTGTTATTGCTTTTGCTTAACATAATGTCTTTGAAGTTTATCTACATTGAAGAATGATTCACAACCCCATTTCTTATTATTGCTGAATAGGATTCTATTCTACTGATATACCATATTTTGTTTTTCTGTTCTCTGATTAATGGACATTTGAGTTGTTTCCAGTTTGTGGCTATTATGAGTAATGTTGCATATATATCTTTATGTGAACATATGATAGGTTGAATTATTGCTCTCACTTCTGCATTCTCCTATATTTCATACCTTTGAATGTAACCTTGCAATGCCTCCTTCTGTTGGCTGAGCATACTCCCTGTCATATTAAGGTTGGTCTTGGCCATATTAATTGTTTTGACCAATGTATTATTAGAAGTTATGACACGACAGTGCCAAGACAAGGTCTTAAGTGGTATGATAAGTTTCCACTCATCCCTCTTGAACTTCTGCCATCTGCCAAGAGATGACTATTCCCCAGTTAGCTCCTGGTTCCTAAATGAGGAGAATGTAGAAAAGACCTGAACCCAGTCTACAGCCTCTGAAACTAACCCCAGCCAATCCCAGTTGAGCCCAGCATTGACCCACCAATTACAGACCCATAAGTGAGAAACTTACAGGCTAATTGTAAGCCACAGACTTTTGGGAATGATTTGTTATGCAGCTTGACTGCAGCAATAGCTACCTAATACATCTAACTTTCCTCCCAATCCCCCAGTTCAAATTACTTAAAGTTACCTATCCCTATACCACAGACTCTATATATGACATTTGATAGGACTTCACACAAATTTTATGTATTAGTCTGTTTTCATGCTGTTGATAAAGACATACCCCAGACTGAGAAGAAAAAGAGGTTTAATTAGACTTACAGTTCCACATGGCTGGGGGAGGCCTCAGAATCATGGCAGGAGACAAAAGTACTTCTTATATGGCAGTGGTAAGAGAAAAATGAAGAAGAAGTAAGAGTGGAAACCCCTAATAAACCCATCAGATCTTGTGAGACTTATTCACTAGCACAAGAATAGCATGGGAAAGACTGGTCCCCCCTGGGTCCCTCCCACAACATGTGGGAATTCTGGGAGATACAAATTCAAGCTGAGATATGGGTGGGACACAGCCAAACCATACCACTGTATTAAACTATCCTCTACTTTCATTCACATGGTTATTTCCATGACAAACATGAAATTCCAAGGGACTGTCCTCTATACTGGGATCTATTTTGTCTATTGTACTGGGGTCATTCAGTATAATTCCTGGTGCATAGTAAGTACTCAGAGAAATTTCTTTAATGGTTTTTGGTATATACAGCTCTTCCTGTCACCAAGAAAATTATCTCCAATAAACACTGAGCATATTCAATATCTTATGAACAAAATAAATTCTCAATTTTATTTTCTCCTCTGTATCTATTTTTCATAGTCTACTTTCCTTTATAATTTTAATAACCTTTTTTATACCCATTTCTCTTCACAGAAACCCAGTTTCATTTCCAATTTATAGATCATGATGAGAGTGTAAGGGACCTGCCTCAACACAGCTACTAAGGAGTAGGACTAAGGTTCACACCTTGGTCTCCTCATAGGCCCAGGACTCTGCCCACACACCAGATGCACATGGTCATTTCTCACCTAATTATTTATTTGGCATATGATTTGGCTTTTCTGCTCTCAAGGCAGTTCATCTGTCAGTGGGATCATAAACTTCTGCTCTTCCTGTTTCCCTTTGATAAATTGATTTTTTTCTTATATTATTGGGTAGCTAGCTTCTTGAATCTTTTGCTACTTGTCAGAGACCAAATGTTGACAGGTTTTCTCTTCCCCAGACTCTTGCTTTAAACACATGGTCTTTTTATTATACAAAACCTGATACTAGTTCTGTTTTATTTCCAGATGATTTTAATGTGAAATATATTGTATAACTTCTCTACTTGACCAAATTATTGCATCTCCTGCGGCCTCTACAAATCCTTTTTTAATAGCCTCATCTACTCATCTATGAATTTCTATTTTATTGGTATGGTTCTCCAGTGCTCCTTTGATATTTCTTTGTGTATAAAGTTCTTGGGGGTGTTTTTAGGTGTTCAGTATCTATCCTTTCTTTTGCCTATTCCCTGACACTTCTTTTTCAAAGACTAACACTCATCATATTTTGTGTTTCTCTGTAGGAATTATTTCAACAACAACAACAACAACAACAAATCTTCCCCTCTGTATATGGTATCTTTTGGTT
Organism: Ateles fusciceps; assembly: GCA_036589455.1. NCBI lineage: Eukaryota > Metazoa > Chordata > Mammalia > Primates > Atelidae > Ateles > Ateles fusciceps. The sequence continues at coordinate 4,249,939 of JAZHEH010003356.1, read as the reverse complement.
ATTTGTTTGAGAATTCAAAGGTTTCACAACTATTGAAATAAGTTTAAATTGACAAAAACTGGGTCACTTTTCCCTTCCACTTATAGCTTTCTTTGGAATGAATTAAAAATTATATGTCAAATATTTACAGTTTAAAAAGCTAGGAAGATGGTGAAAGATACGAAGCGCATTCTGAACCCTGCAAATGCTATATTAACAATGAAAAAAAAAACAGAAAAAAATACATTGTCAACTTGATTTTTTTAAGGCAGCCATCATTAATTTTTACTCACCTATCTTCAGCTTTTATTCATCTACACATTCAACATATATTTATTGCTATCCTACTACTTAACAATTAGCAGAAAACCTAGCCCATAAGTTGGCATTCAAAAAATATCCAGTGAGCTGGACTGAATTGCTTAAGCAATAAAGATGCAAATATAATGAAGACAGAATGGTCTCTTGAGCTTACAATCTGGAATGGAGGATAAGAAGGCGCTTAATATTTATTGGAGTACTGGAAATTTTTAACTTAACCTCCCATTTACTCTTATACCTCATACTTTTAAAATAAGAAAAGTGAAGAAGTAAATTACCTTAGGAATGCCTTGGGTGAAGTAGCAGTAAACCCAATCAACAGTAACCTAAACAAATAGGACTTTACTTTTCTCACATAACAAGAAGGTAGGTGAATTGTTTGAGATGAAATAATATATTAACAGTATCAGGAGCTGCATTTCTGGGGTCCTTTTGGTCTTTCCTTCCTGACTGTTGCCTCATGGTCATAAGATGCCTGCTGCAGTGCTAGATATCACATTCATATTGAATACAGGACTAAGGTGAAAAGGCGAAGAATGGTGCTAGGCATTTCTGGTTTTTTTCATCTTGGTTTTGAGAATTTTATTGGAATCCTTTTTAAGCTCAGGCAGTTTTGTGGTGTAGGGGTGGCCCTTTCTTACCATCTTCACTTTGACCTGTTTCAGCCCCAGTCATAGCTTCTTTTATATTATTTTTTATATCAGTAGGTTTTGGGGGAACAGGTGGTGTTAGCTTACATGGAGAAGTTCTTTAGTGGTGATTTCTGAGATTTTGGTTCACCCATCACCCAAGCAGTGTACACTATATCCAATATGAAGTTTTTTATGTCTCACCTGCCTCTCACCCTTCCCTACAAGTTCCAAAAGTCCATTGTATCATTCTTAAGCTTTTGCATCCTCATAGCTCAGCTCCCACTCGTAAGTGAGAACATGCAATGTTTGGTTTTCCATTTCTGAGATACTTCACTTAAACAAATGGTCTCCAACTCCATACAGGTTGCTGTAAAAACCATTATTTTGCTCCTTTCTATGAGTAGTATTCCATGGTTTTTTCTATCCACTCACTAATTGATGGGCATTTGAGCTGGTTTCATATTTTTGTAATTGCTAATTGTGCTGCTATAAATATGAGTGTGTAAGTTTGTTTTTTTCTTTTTTCGTATAATGACTTCTTTTCCTCTGGGTAGATATCCAGCAGTAGGATTGCTAGATCAAATGGTAGATCTACTTTCAGTTCTTTAAGGAATCTCCACACTGTTTTCCATAGTGGTTGTACTAGTTTACATTCCTAGTAACAATGTAAAATGTTCCCTTTTCACCACATCCACACTAACATCTATTTTTTTTAATTATGGCCATTCAAGAGTAACATGGTATCACACTGTGGTTTTTGATTTGCATTTCCCTAATAATTAGCGAAGATGAAAATTTTTTCATATGTTTGTTGGCTATTTGTATATCATCTTTTGAGAACTGACTGTTCATGTCCTTAGCCCACTTTCTGATGGGATTGTTTGGGGTTTTTTTCTTGTTTATTTGAGTTCCTTGTGGATTATGGATATTAGTCCTTTGTTGAATGCATAGTCTGTAAAGATTTTTTCTCATTCTGTGGATTGTCTATTTACTCTGCTTATTATTTAAGTCCCACCTATTTATTTTTGTTTTTATTGCATTTGCTTTTGGGTTCTTGGTCATGAAGTCTTAGCTTAAGTCAGTATCTAGAAGGGTTTTTCCAATGTTATCTTCTAGAATTTTTGTAGTTTCAGGTTTTAGATTTAAATCTTTGATCCATCTTGAATTGATGGATCAGAACAGAACTAAATGAAATTGAAACAAAAAAATACAAAAGATAAACAAAAAGTTGATTCTTTGAAAAGATAAACAAAATTGATAGACCATTAGCAACATTAACCAACAAGAGAACATCCAAATAAGCTGAACTAGAAATGAAATGGGAGATATTACAAGTGATACCACAGAAATACAAAAGATTATTCAAGGCTACTATGAACACCTTTACACACACAGACTAGAAAATCTTGGGTTTTTTTTTTTAATGTTACTGTTTTATAGGTCCTGTGGGAGTTTTGCTGTAAGGGACTTCCATTTTGGTATATTTCAAGGTTTTGTTTCAAGATTTAGAGCTCCTTTTAGCAGTTCCTGTATTGCTGGCTTAGTAGTGGCAAGTTTTCTCAACATTTGTTTGTTTGAAAAAGATTGTATCTTTCCTTCATTTATGAGCTTAGTTTCACTAGATACAAAACTCTTGGCTGACAAGTGTTTCATTTAAGGAGGCTAAACATAGGACCCCTATCCCTTCTAGCTTGTAGGGTTTCTGCTGAGAAATTTACTGTTAATCCGATAGGTTTTCCTTTATAGGTTACCTGATGCTTTTGCCTCACAGCTCGAAAAATTCTTTCCTTTGTCTTGACTTTATATAATCTGATGACTACGTGTCTAGGTCATGATCTTTTGCAATGAATTTTCCAGGTATTCTTTGAGCTTCTTGTATTTGGATGTCTAGATTTCTAGCAAGGCCAGGGAAGTTTTCCTTGATTATTCCCCCACAGGTATTTTCCAAATGTTTACATTTCTCTTCTTTCTTGGGAACACGAATTATTCTTAGATTTAGTCATTTAACATAATCCCAAACTTCTTAGAAGCTTTGTTCATTTTCTTAAATTCTTTTTTTTTATGTCTTTGTTATATTGGGTTAATTCAAAAGACTTGTCTTTCAGCTCCAAAGTTCTCTTCTCTACTTGTTCAATTCTATTGTTGAAATTTTTAGTGTTATTTTGCATTCCTCTAAGTGTGTCCTTCATTTCTAGAAGTTGTAATTGCTTTTATTTATGCTATTTCTCTGGAGATTTTTCTATCCATATACTGTATCTTTTTTTATTCCTTTGAATTGGTGTTCATCTTTCTCTGTTGCCTCCTTGATTAGCTTAATATTCAAACTTTTGAATTCTTTTGCTGGCAATTCAGATTTCTTTTTGGTTTGGATTCATTGCTGGTGGAGCTGGTATGATCTTTTGGGGGATGTTAAAGAGCCTTGTTTTATCATATTACCAGAATTGTTTTTCTGTCTCCTCCTCATTTAGGTAGACTATGTCAGAGGAAAGATCTGGGGCTCACAGGCTGCTGTTCAGATTCTTTCATCCCACTGGGCTCTCCCTTGATGTGGTTATCTCCCCCTTCCTCTAGGGATGGGGCTTCCTGAGAGCCAGAGTGCAGTGATTGTTATTTCTCTTTGGGTCTAGCCACCCAGTGGAGCTACCAGGCTCTGGGCTGGTACTGGTCTGCAAAAAGTCCTGTCGTGTGATTTGTATTCAGGTCTCTCAGCCATGGATATCAGCACCTGCTCCAGTGGAGGTAATAGGGGAGTGAAGTGGACTCTGTGTGGGACCTTGGTTGTCAGTTGTGTTTAGTGCACTGGTTTTCTCAAATGCTAGTTGTGCTAGCAGTAAAGTTGTCATGTGGACAGACTCAGGACCTCTGGTTAGCCAGGATATGTGGTAGAATTATCTGTTGTTTTCTCCTTTCTTGGGGCAGGGTTGTTCCTTTATGAGTTGTCGTGTGTTCAGTGGCAGACTTTCCGCTTCTCACACTTTAGGTACTCGCAGTTTTTCAGCTGTCTCATGGAGTTTGTAGCAGCACACTACTTCTTTTGAAGGCTCTGTGAATTCTTTCAGTTTTCCTAATATGTTCCTGCAGTAGTTCTTGGAGCAAAATTTCATGATATGAGTCTCCACATACTATTCTGTTTATCTGAGTGGGAGCTACCTTCTATCCTGCCTCTTGTCTGCCATTTTCCACCCAGTTATCTGTCACTTTTAGTAGTAGAGAAGAAACAAATTTAACATCATAGTAAATGTTTTATGTGCAATGTCTTATTTAATTAATTTTCTTCTTTTTGGAGTAAATCTTTTGAAAGTTCTTCTGGTGAGGATCTGTGTTAATAAAATTTCTGATTTCTAAATGTCTGAAATTTGATAATTTATATGTACAATTGAATTATAGTTGGGCCGGGTATAAAAATTAATTCAACATTATTTTTATCAGGGTTTTGTAGATATTTATCCATTGTCTTCTTGAATTTAATGTTGTTAAATAAAAATCTAATATCATTAAGATTACTGCACGATTGTAGTAGTATTCCTTTTTTACTTGTCTCTTAAACGTCTTGTTTTTCTTTAATGGTCTGAAGTTCCATTAGCTTTCTAAGTTTCTAAGTATGGGTTTATTTTTATTTACCCTGCTCTAATATTTAGTAGGCTCTATAAATCTGAAAACTTCTGACCATTCTAAGCATTGGGAAATGTTTATTATTTTGTCAAATATTGCCTGTCTTCCATTCTATTTTCTCTTTCTGCAACTCTTATTAAAATGTTCAAAATTTTTTATCTATTTCCATTTCTTATTATTTTTTATACTTTTGTCAAAGAATAAAAAGAGACATTCAGTTTAGTTAAAAGCATAGTTTAAATTTATTTGAATAATAAGATTAAACATATATTGATTGTCAGATAACAAAGGTGAGACAGAATTTATAAAAGGAAAAATAAAACCCATTTTGTGGAAAACTAAGGTATACATTATGATCAAGCTTGATGTTTGGCTTAAATTGTATTCCCCAGAGCAACTTGATATAGTAGTCAGGAAGACAGCTCAAGTTACTTAGGGATTTTCCACAAAATTGTGTGCTTTTACCCATAGAATACTTATGGGATGTTCATCTATGGGTATTGGTTCTTCTTGTTGTCCTTCTGTTGGCTTCTCCACCTCAGTTAAACTAGGATTGTTCCATTGCCCTCATTATTAGTCTTATTTTTTTCATTCTCTGTATAACATTCTAGAAGAATTCCTCAGCCTAACAGTTCAAACACTGATTCATACTTCAGCCAGCTCCATGTGCTATTTTTCAGACTATAAATTGTGGGTTCTTTTTTTCAATGGCTATTATTAAATACGTTAAATAGACTCATGTGACCAGCAAGTTACTGTTTGCTGTCAGCTGAAAGCCAGCCTAGGCTGAAAATCAGGAACATCAGCTTTTCTCCATGTGGGTCTCAACAGTGAGGTGCTTGGGCTTCATCAGGAGGTGAATTAGTTCCAAAAGCAAGCATTCCAAGAGACCCAGGTAGAAGCTGTATTTGCTTTTATGGCTCAGCCTTGGAAGTCCTGTAACTGCCACTTCTTCCATAGCCATAAGCCTAATCACATTAATTAGGTAGAACTACAAATTCCATCTCTCAGTAGGAAGAGTATCAGTCACATTAGAAGAAGAGAAAATTGAATAAGAGATGTTTTGATGGCCACTTAATAAAATACAATCTGTCACATTGTCTCTCTTTTTGAATGGTGATCCTCTTGAGATACTTGACCACTTTTGTGCGGACCACTCACATATTCTGTCACCTCTTGATGGGACAGTCACATGACAGCAGCAGCTTCAGACTCACAGGGAAGATACAAAAGCTCACAGCCCCTTGCAGCAGTATGGTATCCTCTACTTACTGATCTGGTTTCTGTTCTGCTTCTTTTCCATTAAGAAAGACTCTCCATTTCTAGCACATAGACAATCTACTTTCTTGTTTTAAAGCTTGGCTATGTATTTCTTCTATTATCATCATGGTAATTTGGTATATGAGTGAAAGATTTTAGCATTTTCTCAATCCATCATACTGACATAATTTCTTCAGGTTGGAAATTTTATTGTCCATATCTTATAGGTAGAAATCTGAGGCTTAGAAAGGGTAAGTGACTTGCTTTAAGCTTGAGAAATGAAACCAGTTTGACATCAGAGTTATTGTGCTCTACCCCCCTCTCTTAAAAGTTCTCACTCATGTCCAAAATATTAGTAGAGATAAATGAGAGAGATTTCACCAACCATCCATATAAGTCAACCCCATTCCCTTGTAATCAAACCTCATTAAGTATTTTAGTATCATCAATAGACATGGCTTATGAAACTTTGATAGCTTGAATCTAGCAGTTTCTTATTCTATGATTTCAAAAGATATATGTCAACATTTTAGACAACAAATTCTTTAGCAGGAAAAATTTTGATTGTAACTGGTACTTATCAGACAGCTGAATCATAGATAACCTACAAGATAATATTTTTAACAAACCTAAAACTATATGTTTAAAATGGAAGCAATTAACTTTGTACCCTTCTTTCTCGTTAGATTCCTGATATTTTCCAAAATATGTCACTCATGGGAGCCAGCTTCTATCTCTCAAGCTGGTGAGCACAGGTACATCAGACCTACCCTCAGGGAATTAGATCATTGTAGATTCCCTAAAATGGGCATCATAGCTTTATTCTTATCTATGGACAACTAACGTACCTAAAACATGCTGTTTTAATATAAATCATATTTCAAACTTGCATTGAGAATCCTCATTGGACCTTTCTTTACTATGATATCCTCCAAGTAATTTCTGTCTCTCTTTCTTTTCAATTCTCAGTGTCTTACAACCTGATATAAAACTACTGATTAAGCTCCCATGTGGTACAGAAAAGGAGTTCCTACTTGTGGGACAGTATAACTGCAAATAACCCACAAGAAAAAGTCATACACACAAAATTTAAACCATGGGACTAACATGAGAGTTAATAACATTTTATTTTGCCAGCTATGTTAAAACTTTTTTTAAAAACCTAGCTACTATCTGCTATCACTTCCTATTCAAGAACGTGTATACTTCTAAAGACCAGGAAAAATATAATCTTATACTTTAAACTTTATTTTTAATTGATGAATTTGAATTAAAATTATATATATTTATTATATTCAAACATGCTGTTTTGAAATATGTATACATTGTGGAATGGCTAAATTGAGCTAAGTAACATATGCATTGCTTCACTTTTTTTGTAAGGAGAACATGCAAAATCTATTCTCCTCATGATTTTTGAAGAATATACTACATTGTTATTAACTATAGTCACCATGATGTGTAGTAGGTCTTTTGCATTTATTCCTTCTAATTGAAATTTTGTATCATTTGACCAATATCTTCCCAATCCCCATTCCCCCCAGTCCCTGGTAACTACTATTCTATTCTCTACTTCTATGAGCTCAACCTTTTTAGAGTCCACCTATAAGTGAGATCCTGAAGTATTTGTCTTTCTGGGCCTGGCTTACTTTACTTAAAATAATATACTTCAGACTCATTTATGTTGTTACAAATGACCAGATTTTCTTCTTTTTTAAGGCTGAACAGTATTCCTCCGTGGTATATATGTATGTGTGTGTGTGTGTGTGTGTGTGTGTGTGTGTGTGTGTGTGTGTGTGTGTATGTGTGTCTGTGTGTGTGTGTGTCACATTTTCTTTATATATTCATCCATTAATGTATACTTAGGTTGATTCCATATCTTGGCTATCGTGAGTAATGCTGCAATGAACATGGGAGTGCACGTTTCTCTTCAGCATACTGATTTCATTTCCTTTGGACATATAACCGGAAGTGGGATTGCTGAAAAATATGGTAGTTCTATTTTTAATTTTTTGAGGAACTTCAATACTGTTTTTCACTATGGCTGAACTTATTTACTTTCCCACCAGCAGTGTGCAAGAGTTCCCCTTCTCCACATCCTCTCTAACACTTGTTATCTTTTGTCTTTTTTATAATAGTCATCCTAACAGATATGAGTTGGTATCTCATTGTGATTTTAATTTTCACTTCTCTAAGGATTCATTCTTTAAACATGAAAAATTCACCATATTCTTTTTTATCTTAATTCTCTCATTTCTCCACAGTAGAGAACTGGCTTGTGTTTAGGAACTTTTGCTCTAAGTAACATGAATACTTGTTTCTCCTCTTGTTCCAGTGTTATATCCATGTAAACATTGCTCATTAGCTGGTATATCATTGTCCCTTTCCCTCTTCATAGTTCTACTACCTAGAGGTTGACTTCCTGGTGAGTGGATCTATAAGTCTAACTACAGTGACTGACTGCAGGACAGCTCTGTCTTACTCCCCAGGCAGTGCACTGCTCCTCCATTCACTCATGAAACATGGGGAAGCCAGTCACATTGGCCAAAAGTAACTGTACAGATTTCAACCTGCCTAGAATTCAACAACTCTATGTGCTTTTGTGACTTGGACATGTATATTACGTAATTAACAATTCATTTAGCTTAACGGCTGGTTGGTGAGGTTTGGGTAGTTTGTGATGTTTATCCACATAAGTAAAGATTTCACCATTACCCACAGAACATACAATGTCTTCCTATACTTGGGGGCATAAGAATCTCTGGGAATCTAGGAAGATTTTCTTTAACTCTGAATGGAAAGAAGATAATAGTGAAAGGAGAAGAGGCTAGGCCTTCTTAGCAAAGGCATTTATTCTGCTGGGTGTCAGATACTGTGCTAGTTTCCAGATAGGTTTCCAATTGTAGGTTGCTTGGAGAAAGCACACTGGCCATACTCAGAGGGAGCACTGACTTGAGTGTTGCTCTCAAGATAAATTGATGCCCTTGTTAGCTATTGTTTCCAAATGGGAGCCATCAGTTGCAAACACGGCACACTGTCAGAAATGTGGGAGGACAAAGTAGATTGATCATAATTCCATTTATGTGAGAATTTTACATTCTCAATAGAGCATCCACCATTTGCAGTTGTAGGTGCTTCATTTTTACTGGTTCCCCACAATAAGATTTTGTTCGATTGGGTCAGTGCTCCCCAAAGCATATTTCACTAGACCATGAAAGCAAGGATTCCTTGGCCAAATAAATTTGAGAAAAGATTCATATAGCATTCTTTGTTCAAAGATTCACAATGCCCATTGGCACATTAAAGGCCACAGAAAACCTGCAGTAAAGAAACTTTATACCTACTTTTAACCTAAAATGTCTTAAAATATTAAGACCCGTACCCTTATAACATTTAATAAATCTGGTGGAGCTGATGTCTGCACATTTGCCACCAAATCTGCCATTTATTCCATTTTCACCCCATCTGGAGATGCACTTATTTCTACTGGTTGATCGAGGTGGTGACAGCAAAGCAAAATTTCCTCCAGGTAGAGTTGGGAGGTCTCATAATCAGCTGCTTTGAACAAATCCTTTGATTTGGGTCCAACTGACTTGTCTTTTCCACCATGAACAGGTCACACCTCATTTTGGGGGCTAATTCTGCACTACTTAGTTACAAAGGTTCCCTCTCAACCTTCCTATAAGATTCCATGAAATTCAATGGCCATTTTACTGAGTGGCCAGCAAAAGCCAAGTTCTGCTCCAAGCAGTATCCATACTGTGCTCCTCTGGAAAAGCCCTCTCCCTCCAATTGGCAGAGGTAGCTTGGCAGTGCCCTTATTAATTCCTTCTTATTTATTTACCATGAATACTCTCCAGCCATTAGGGGAGCAGACAGAGAGAAGAGGCAAATAAGAACCAAAAGAGGAAGACTGCAATAAGCTTGAAAGATGCTCAGGAAAACTTCTTCCCAACCCTTTGGAGAATGCAGATCTCTTTCTAACATCCAGATATTTCACAGATCTCAGTATGACGGGGGATTGCTTTGAGTATTGGTTAGCTGAGAAAATGTGGAAAAGAAAATTACACTAAATTCAGTAATGATTTGAAACAGGATGCTTTCACTGGCAAGATACAGAAATCCAGATGCAGCTGGCTTTAACAATACGGATATATTTTTTTTAATCTCATATAACAGAAAGTCCACAGGAAGGACTTCATAGAGGGCTCATTCACCAAATCAGCATTGTCATCCTGAACCCAGGGTTCTCCCTCATGCCACTCTGCATTCTCACTATGTGTCTCATGCTCAGACTGTCAGAACAACAGCAGCTACACTCAACCTGTCACATTCAGACACACAACTGAAAGGTAGGAAAGTCCATCTCTTCTCATAGCTCTCTCTTAGAAAAAGGAAATTGTCCCAGGAATCTCCCGGAAAGCTTTCCCTCAAATTTCTTTGGCCTAAATATGTTCACATACCTATTACCGGACTAATCAGGAGCAAAGATTAAAATTAGACAGACAGATCAGGATTACTCCTAAAAATGGGGGTAGAGTCAACTTAACTCAGGTTCTTGGATGCAAGGAAAGGGGGTAGATGCCTGGGGAAAAACTGGGGTTCTGTTAAGAAGGAAGGAAGGAATACACATTGGGTAAGCAAACAATAGTGTCTATCACATTCTTTAAAGTAAATCTGTAGTTCACGTACTTGCATTTGAAAAATGTAAGGGAATAAATGGCACTTTTAATGGCAAAAAAATACAATTATTTTTGCACCAACCTAATATTCCTGAAGCCCTCTACAGATACCCCTTTAACTGAGGTCTCATGGTTTCATTGTCCATGACTGTGTGTCATGCTCACCCCTAAATGCAAAGGAGGCTATGAATATATACGTGTGCCATTTATAGCCTTTGGAGTAAAAGGTGAGCTTTGCCAGCAAAATTCATGAGAGTAGGTATGTCCTGATCAGTGTAAGGTATAAACTCCTTGTTAAAATTCTCTACCCAAAGAAAAGAAAGGAGAAAGTCACCAAGATGATTTAGATGAGACTGCTGGTTATTCTCTAGCATCCTCTCTTCTCTTCCGCCATACTTACAGAATATTTGGGGCAGCACATATCTGCCCAAAACAAAGACTGGAATTCCCCAGCCTCCTTCACAGCCAGGTGGGTTATGTAACTCAGGTCTGGACCATGAAATTGAGCAGATGTAGTATGTGTAACTTAGGGGGTGAGAGTCAGAAGACTATTTGGAACCACAATAAGAAAAAAGAAAAATAAAGAAATAATAACATTTTATTCTGTTCCTATTTTGTTCTCAGCTGGGTCTGTTGCTTAGACAATACTTCATTTTTTATCTTTATGTCAACCTGTGAGAAAGGCATTATCATCTCTATTTTACAGCTTAGGAAACTGAAGCTCAAATATTTATTTGGAACAGACATTAAAGACAGAGGGAGTCTTAATGTAAGAGTGGCAAGATTATTTCCCTTAGTAATTGTCCTTGTATTTCAGCCTATTTCCCTATCCTCTCCTCTTACAGGTGTCCTGAGGGTCTTTTCCCCCTCCCCCAGTGACTCCCATAGTTGTCAGAGTCACTCTATTGGTGAGCAACTGCAAAGACCAAGTGCCTCAAAGCAAAAGACAGAGGTCTGGGGTTCTTGTTTGCCCAGAGAGGTTTTTCTTCTACCCAAAACAAGATTAGACCCAGTAGAATAAAAGGGAGGAAGAGGAAGAGCAGAGCAACTGAGATGCTTGGGAAGGAAGTGAAAATTTAGTTCTACTAGAAGGGGAATTGGTGAAGTCTTTGCATCTCAATGACCAGGGAGCTGGAAGCAAGCTGAGTCATGCTCAGGGACACCAACCTGAGGACCCTGCCAGGTCCTCTGCACCCGCACTGGCCCACCATTTACACAAAACCCACTACCTAGGTATGACTTCACACGCCATAATGGCACTGGTGGCAAGTCCATTTACAGGGAGAAATGTGATTAATCATTCAAATTTCTCCCCATAGACAGATGCTTCATCCTAAAGCATACAGGTCCTGGCATCTTGTCCATGGCAAATGCTGGACCCAACACAAATGGTTCCCAGTTTTTCATCTGCAATGCCAAGACTGAGTGGTTGGATGGCAAGCATGTGGTCTTTGGCAAGGTGAAAGAAGGTATGAATATTGTGGAGGCTATGGAGTGCTTTGGGTCCAAGAATGCCAAGACCAGCAAGAAGATCACCATTGCTGACTGTGGACAACTCTAATAAGTTTGACTTGTGCTTTGTCTTAACCACCAGACTATTCCTTCTGTAGCTCAGGGGAGCACCCCTCCACCCCATTTGCTCACAGTATCCTAGAACCTGTGCCCTCGCTGCAGTTCCCTTTGGGGTCCATGTTTTCCTTGTTCCCTTCCATGCCTAGAAAATGAAAGGCTCTCCCCTAACCAAAGGGGGCCTGGAAAAAAACAATTGTTAAATCTCTACGAGCCATGTTATGAAGGTTTCTTAGCACAGGAGTGACATGGGGAGTGTTGAGTTTGTTTTTAAAATAGATATAATTGTGTAGAGTAGTTTAAACTGAAGAGAAACTCTTGTCAGTTCAGGTTCGAAGAGACAAACACTAAAGGTGAGAAAAAAAGGGAAGGATAAATTGGTAGGCATTAAAAAGAAAGACTAGCCAAGGCTCAGTGGCTAGCAACCTATCAGAGAAGAAGGAAGAGGAGGAGGAGGACTGAGCATATTGGCGTTCTCATGGACCCCAGTGAGAAGGATGAGTGATGCTATCATAGGCTGAGATAAAGGAGAAAGGCTGAGGAGTCAACATGTAAGGAAATGTAACTTCTGCTTTGGACATACAAAATTAGAAGCAATGTCTGAACACCTATCTAGAAATGCCCACTAAGCACAGAAACAGTACAGGAAATTGGGAAAGAGATCAGAGCAGAAGGCAGATCTGAATCCATTTAGCAGGCATCTGTTGAGCTATTGGATACAAGATTGTGAAGGGTCCTGGATACAAAGTTAACTTATCTGATATCAGCACATCTGATCTCAGCTGGTAGGTTTTCAGTACATGACTGGGCTCCCAGGGGGAAAAAAAGTGAAAAGAGAGGAGTCAGAGGACTGATATTAGGATCTTTGGAGGGAAACATTTAGAGGATGGAGAGACATTCCAAGTCCTGAAAGGCAATCAGGGAAATGAAGAGCTGGGTAAAGGCACACTTTTGCAATCAGGAGGACCTGGTTGCCTTTGCTAGTTCACTTTTGGTAATTTGTGGGAGCAGAGAATAGAACAAAGGACATTAGGATTGAAGCTGCCAGAGACATATGGAGCCAGAGGCATGGACTTTTCATTCTAGACATTGGGAGCTGTGCCCACTATTCCAGGAAACTCAGTACAGCTCATTTCTACTCCTCTTGCAGTGTAAAATCCAGGAATATTTTATAAAGGGAAGAGGGACCATAGGAGGTACACTGAGCAGACAGCACGGTCAGCTTGTCTTTTGCCTCAGAACAAGAGAAACCAGCGTCCATTCCTAGGCAGAAAGGATGAAGTCTTTGCAGAAGACATATTAATATAAAGGGTCCATGCTCTAGAACAGGGAGAAGAGAGAGGAATGATGCAACAGTGGTAGAGGAAAGTTTGGAGAAAAGGAGGGTACTTCCTTCAAGCCAAACGAGCCACGTTTAGGCATGGAGAGAAGGTAAGAGAGACCTCACAGTTTTACCTGGCTGAAATCTGATGGATTCTTATCGTAGCCCCACCAAAGTAAGTGTGGTCAGAACAATAGATGAGAAAAGAACCACTAAGCAGCCACAGTCAGCTGGAACAGGATGGGCAAAGTCAGCACAATCGTAGCTGAGGAGATATCACCCCAAATCCCACTGGGGCCAACACCATGTACTTCCAGCAGTTGTAAAGAGAGCAAGTATCTACCGTCCCAAGATCATTACAGGGAGAAACGCAGCACAGCTCATTCCTTTTCCTCCTGGATTGTAAAACTGAGGGATTATTTATACAGCAAGCAGATGTCAACCCAAATAAACTGGTCAGTAAAAATAATCACAATTTTACTACATTAAAGTATGTGAAAATAGAGTATAGGCGAACAGAAAATCCATAAAAAGAAGATTCAGATGTGCATACCAAAAGAGCTTCAGCTCCTACACATAAAAACTTAGCTGTGGTTGTGTAAATTCAGCTAAGTTCAATTCCAGGCAAATCCTAAGAAGTAGGGAGAATTGGATAGGAGGCTTTGATATCACATAGGGAGCTTTTGTTTGCACTAACAAAAAAGTTTAACTAGAGAGGACTTACATAATAAGAAAATGAATTTTCTTACACATAAAGAAGTTTCAAAGTTGGTTAATTTAGCAACTCTACAAAGTTATCAAGGAACAAAAATTTCCCCTTTTACCATTCTCCATCCTCATCTTACTGGCATATTCTCTCAAGCCAGTTCCTCTCGGATGTAAAGGGAGCCACCACCACTTTACAAGTGGTAAAGCGGTGAAATGCAGACAGCAACATCCCAAAACAGGAAAACTGAAGATCATTTCCTCTTGTGCAACTCTTCTGAAGAGCAAGGAAAACTTCTGCCAGAGCCCCACCCCAGAGCAGACTTCTGCTCATTAGCCAGACTGGGTCACGTGCCCACCTTTAAATCAATCACTGGCAAGCAGATGAAGTGCCTATTATTGATTTAATCAAGCAACCCCTGGATGCTGGATAGTGAAAAATATTAAGGTCCTATTAATAAGGGAGAATAGGGGAAATGACTGTTGGCTGGGCAGTCAGCATTGTCTGTCACAGATTTTGTGTTAGCAAGTCAGAGAATCATGAAAAGATAGTTTACAAATGAGGAGGAGGTTCTATGCCATCAACTAGGACAACAAAAGAATTTCAGGGTTTTTGACCTAGTTACTCAGCTCAAATCTATTTTCACATATCCAAAAATATGCCCTCCATTTAGACATCTTTAAACAAATATTTCAGTGACATAGCCTGGTAGACTAGGATAAGACAGACCTAGCTACCTATTTTGACCCAATGACATGCACATACGTAAGTGATCTTGGCCAAGTCATTCCAAGGTGGCTTACTTTTCTCATAATCTTGTGTCTGCTGTGAAGATTAATAAGCAAAGGATTCCAGCGTGTAACAAGTACTATGAAATATGAGGATTGCGATTATCTTCTAAATTATAATCCAAGAAGTATAAATAGACTGCCCTGATTTATAGTCTAGGCTAATCATTGCTAAAATTATTCTACTGAATTTAGCTCTTGAATATAGGTTGATAAGGGAATCAACCCACTCTAGTATCATAAGTACAAACCTAAAGGTATTTTTAGCAAAGAACTGCTGAAAGATATATCCAGTTAAAACCATAATAAGAGACCAAAATAAGTCCTTGTCAGCAGACCAGACATTCTACTTTCTGAAAGAAGTAAGTTCTTAGGGGAATTTATTGAAATAAATGTAACATTAGCAAAGACATTGCACTTGCTTACACAGAATAAAAAAGGACAGTAAATAAGTACAGGGTAACTTCCAATTTCTTCCCATTTCTCTTCATCTATATAGAACTCTCATTCTGAACTTCGTAAAGCCCCACATTTAATGTCACATCTCGTCTCCTAAATGTACCGTTTTGGTTGCCCATCTAATAGATTGCCAGTCTCTCACTCTGACATCCAATGCCATTGGGATTTGGGTCCACCTTACTCCTCACCTTTTCCCAGTTCACGTAATTCCCTCATCCCATCTTCTATAACATGCTGCCAATGCACACATCTTCCCACATCAACTACTTCCTTCCCTCCCCTCAGCCTATTCAATCCATTCCTATTTTCATGAAAGAAGAAAGTCAAGACCCTTGTTTCAGGCAGTCATCTGTGAAGATCCTGCTCTCAAGGATCTACTCAGTTCTCCTCTGCCTCCTCCTGCACGTAGGTTCCATCCAAGTTCACACATGGGTATACTGAGGATAGTCAGGATAGAAATGATGAGGGCTCTTGAGTCACACAACACCTGAATTCAGATCCTGGATACACCACTTACTAGCTCGATGGTTTTAGGAAAATCCTGTCTAACCTTTTTGAGCCTTAGTTTTCTCATCTTCAAAATGGGTATAAGAACATCTCTCTCTACCTAGGCCTGTTGCAAATTAAATTAAGCAAGTGTGATAAAAGTTTATGCATAATACCTGGGACATGATGTGAGTAAAGAAGAGTTCAATGATTGTCAGCTGCTATCTGCTACAATTGTCTGCTCTCAAATTTCAGTCTTGCCTCACTGCTCCAGCTGAAATCCCTACAGACAATGACCAGGATGGGCAAGTCCCTTGCCCTTCTCGACTTCTCCATCCAGTCCTGTTGGGCCCCCACCACCTAGGCTGAGGAAGCTTTGCCAGATTTAGATCATCACTGAACCTCATGATCTAAACCTGGCAAAGGTTTAGATCATGAGTTTGCGCATGCACAAGCTCATGTTCTCACCAATAACCCATTCTAGAATCAGAGACAAGAGGTCTTCCAGGTCCCTAGGCCAGGGATGTTTTATCTTCTGTGTTTTTAGAGAGAGTTCCATATACCACTTCTCAGAGAGCAGGACTGCCACAGGGCAGCATGAGGGCACTGGCTCCCAGCGGTGGGGGGGGGGAGGAAAAGAATGTTAAGCGATAAGACAGAGAGAAGCTCAGAAAGTTAGAGATAGGTGGTCAGAGCCAAGAGAAGGAGCAAAGAGAAGACAGGATACCAAAAATGTGAGGGATGAAATCTAGAAAAGACAGGACACAAAAAAGTGGGCCCCAACATGGGAGAGAAGCGAAGAGATACCCGCCCCAGGCACCGTTCCAGATTGGAGCAGCGGGACTCGAGAGACTCACGTTGAGGACTACCATCATCACGTCGTCTCTTCAACCTAATGAAAATACTGGAAGATACACTCAACAGAACATGGGAGTAAGATGAGAAAGGGGAAGATGTGAGAAACTGAAATAGGAAAATCAACCCAAAAGGAAAAAGCCTCCAGAAAGGATGTCTCCAAGAAACAGACTGGGATGGTAGATTATCTGATATGACTGACTTTGTAGAAAATTGTGTGACAGGCTGTGAAAAAGTGTGAGGAGAATCAGTAACAGCTACAAAGCAAATCAAGTAAGTGAAAAATGGGGCAATGATTAGAAAGTAGGAAACGAAAACAGTCATAATATACTACAAGGCTCAACTGTGAAGATTTGCATAGGTGTAATAATGTAAACATTGATAATTAAACCAAAAAGAAAAACTGTAATAGAATTACATTGGAAGGGTGAAGGAGGGGACAGAAGGATGAGAGATCTAAATGATGTTTGTTTTTTGTACAATTCTGCCAAAAGGCAGCTGTGATCATGTCAGGAAGCAATGTCATCAGTGAGTGTGATTTAGATTGTGGAGTTTTGCTGCCTACAAAGCTCTTCCCAGTCTGCATTCTAGTTGGAGTTTGTGGTAGGCAGCCCTCAAGATGGCCTCCAAAGATTCCTCCTCGTAGTATCCATATCCTCTACAGTCCTCTCCCATACTGTACCAGGCTTCTGTCTTGGTACAGGCTTGGTCACTCACAGACCATTTGCACAACGGAAATCAAGCTGCCTAGTTAAGAGCAATTTTCATGGGAAGGCGCATATGGTGAGAAAACTGAGGCCCCTTCCCAACAGCCGCAGGAGTGAGCTTGGAAGTAGATCCTCCAGGTGAGTCAAACTTTCAAATGACTGCAATCCTGGAGACACCATGATTTGTTCCCTTGTAAGAGACCTTCAGTCAGAATCTCCCAACTAAACTACTACCTGATCCTTGACCCTCAGAAATCATATGAGATAATATATATTTGTTGTTTTAAACCACTAAGTTTTAGGGTAATTTGGCACATAACAGTAGATAACTGATACAGGGACTGACAGACCACCAGTGTGGGATTATTATCCTCATTTTGCAGCCTAGAAAATGGAGTCCAAAAGGACTTAGTAATTTGCCCTGAGTCTCACAGTAACTAGCAGCCTTTGGTTTTGAACTCCATTTTTATATTCTTTCTGCTTAACCATCAGCTCACTCAGCAAATATTTCACTCTCATTAGATAAAATGTTACATGTTGTTGGTCTTCAGAACATGCAAAAATGGAGCTTCAAAGAAACAACAGGTATGTAAAAATAAGCATGCTTAATGTAGCACCTTTGGAACTGCCAACTGCCCTAATATTTTCTGATATTTAGGCTGAGGGCAGAGGCAGGTACCACCACCACCACAACAACAAAAAGAACTGTTGTTCTGATTTTGGACTGGGGCTTGTTGCCAGCATTTGGTCTTATCCTCGGCAGTGAATCATTTGTTATAAAACTGGCAAGAGAATATATGCTTCGATAACTTGGCCGATTGCATTAGACAAACACAGAGCCTTAAAGAGTATTGTTTATGATAAAAGCTGACCAAGGATTCTTACATTAGAAGAATGGGGGTAGGAGAGCCCTAATGCATGAGAAATACCTGAATACAATAAAACTTGAGGCAGAGACATACAATATTGACATTCTTTTTTTTTTTTTTTTTTTTTTTTTTTTGCCCCCGCGCCCCGCCCCCGCTCCCCCCCCCCGGGCCCCGCGCCCCCCCCCCGGGCGGGCCGCCGCCCCGGCCTCCTGGGTTCCCCCCGCCCCCCTGCCCGGGCCGCCAGCGGGGGGCCCGGGGGGGCCGCCGGCTTTTTTTTTTTTGTTTCGGGGGGTTCCGCCCGGGGGGCCCCCGCCCCCCCCCCGGGCCCCCGGCCCACTGGATTATGGCCCCCGCCCCCGTTCTTTGGCTTTTATTCATAGAAACAAAATGTCTTTCCTGTTCTTATAACCACTGGGATTTTTTTTTTTTTAATCTTAAGAAACCTCATCTGCTCATATACAAATCCTATATTTCTCAGGCTGAGATATTCAAGATGCCCATATGTGGACTCAGTTTCTCTGGAAAGGGTCAACTCAGATTCAGGAGATCTCCATAGGGAAGTAGAACTCCACATGGTAGGAAGTGGGAAAAGTAAGTCAGGAAGGCAGTGGGCTGCTAATACCTGCTGGGTATGGATGGATATGTCACCCCTTGTTTTATTCCTTGGCTTCCTAAGGGGACAGGAGACCGTAAGAGGAGTTCACAGCATTTAGCAGGCATGCCCTTGCTCTTTTAAGCATGGTCAGGCACCTGATCCCAGGGCCAGTTTAAAAAAAAAAATGTCAATTTAAAAAGTTTCTGGCCTAAGGCTAGAGATGAGATTCCTCCATAAGTACAGTGTCTGATAATCAGTATTTCTCTGTATGTGATTGTCGGGATTATTGTGAAATAATTCTGGTGGGTCTCATTATGATTTCTTAGTACATTTAGAATAAAACCCAAACCACTTATGGGGTTTACAAGGCCCTGGATAATCTGGGCCCCACCAATCTCATCCAGCCTTTTCCTTATACTCTTTCCAGAGTCATGGCCAGGGTTCAGCCACACTGGCTCTTTAAATCCTTCCTGCCTTCAGCTTGACTTCTCCAGGTGTGGAGTTTCCTGCTTCTCCAGCCTGGAATGACCTGTACCCTGTGCCCAGTTCCTTCAGAAGGCTGGCTCCTCCTAGGTCCCTGACTGCCAATATATATTAGACCACCTTTCTTCTGTGAACCCCAGTTTCACCGTCCTGATTCACTTCTCAGCACTTATCACTCTCAGAAGTTAACTGTTCGTATTAAACGACAAATATTATCTGACCAATTATTGAGCAGTTTCTCCATGTCCAGCGCTATTCTAATGATGTTTCTCATATTAAACCATTTAGTTCTGATAATAATTCTTTACATCTGTTTTACAGTTCAGGAAGTAGGATACAGACAGGCTAAGTACCTTTCTTTAAGTGACACAACTACTTGGTGGTAGAGCCAGGAATCACCCCAAGAATTTCTTATTTATTCTCTATCCTCCAATTGGGCTGTAACAATCACTACTGGAGAAGAACCATGGTAGGTCCTGTTTACTGCTGTGTCCCAGAACCCAGCACAATGCCTGGCACATAGTAGGTGTTCAATAAATAGCTGTTGAGTTAATGAATGAATAAGGAGATTTCAAAGTCTTATTTCTGCCACCACCCCTCCATTTTCTGGGAGATGAGTGTAGATATTGTGCAATCTTCTGTTAAACTTGTACCGAGTTGGTGAGTCACATGTGCTCTGCTACAAGCAGACTCAAGTTAAACTACTCAAGTTAAGGCAGTTTGAAGCAAAAAAAGTCTCCTTACCTGGACATGGCTTGGGATGTTAAGATAGAAGTGTCCTCCAGCCCATCCCAGCACTGCTCTAGTAGCTCCCAGATGCCATACGCATCCCCCCAGTTTTGTTCAGTTTCTCTTTGTTTCTTTGTGTAAGCAGTGCCCTCCTGTGCCATCTTGTCTGCAAGATACAAGAGGGATTTTACAAAATTTCAAGATGCTGGCATGAGTTGGGTTGGGTTGGGTTGGGTTCTGGAGGGGAAAACCCCAGAAAAAACACCAAGAAATGTCTTAATAAGACCAGAGCTTTGGATCCTCTGGGCACTCTCTGGAGGCGGGATATATACAGCCTGAATTTTAAAATAGAAAATGGTGGGCAGCGGGGAACGGGGTAGAGGGAATCAGAGGCGCCAAACATTAAAGATACTTTGGGTAATAAAAATTAAAAGTTTGTGATTTAAACAAAAGGTCTTCATTTCTGGGATCAATTTATCACCTCAGTGCTTGCTTCTGGGTTGTGGACACTTGGAGGGAGTGGGCCGGATAACTCTTTTGTCTCTAAACGCCTGAGTGCACTGGCGCTCACTCTCAGCTTGGAGCTGAAGCCCACACTACTCTCAAGCTCCCCGCAACAGGCACCTGCGACTTCCGTCACCAAAATCTTCCAGTGGCCACAGTAAGCGGGCAGGACTGGTGCCAGTAAGCCCCGGGCCCTCTGGACGCAGGTAACTCTCTGGCCTCTTTGGAAAGCCATTGGAGCTCGAGACCCAGAGCCAGCTCCCTCTTCCCCCTCCATCCCCAACGATGTTCTCTAAGCCACGTTCTGTGCCCCTTCCTCTCAGCACTCAGCCATTCCTCAGCCCCACAGGCCTTGAAGTGGTGACCTCTGCCTACCAGAGAGGAGGGGGCGGTGGCCGGAGGGTGGGGCGGAGCCTGAGGCAAGGCAGGTGAGTGCAGGCCTCCGGGACCCCAGATTGCGGCTTCTGGCTCTAGCAAGGCTATGACTCAAGACCCCGTGCCTGCAGCTGCAAGGCGGGGAAAGACCTATTGGGAAAATTCACCTGGGCCTCGGCAGAAGGAAACTTTATTGAGCGTCTTTGCGCTTGGAGTTGTGCGCAAATAGAAGCAAGATGAAAAACACGAAGCCACGCCCCAGGGAAGCTTGAAGTCTTCTGGGCTGCAAGCACTGCGACAGGGGCCCACGAGAGGCTGGGGAAGAGGGCTTGAAATGGAAGTGTGAGAGTGAGAGCATAGAAGGGGTCCTAGCCCATCCCAGGAAACAGAAAAGGCTCTCCATAGGCAGTGAGAGGCTTGTACTGATACCTGAGGTACGCGCAGGAGCTTCGTGAAAGGAGAGGCCCGGAGCCAGAAAAGAGGAAGGCGCATCCTGGACGTTCTGCGCCCTGGAGCGACACGAAAGGCCCGGAGAAGCGGATTGGGTCGTTGCTCTTGAGAAGCCTCTTCCTTCACTTCTGAGAAACAGCGACTGCTCCCTGACAGAATCCCTGTTGCGGGGGTTCGGACACCTCACTAAGGCCAGCGCGCAGCGAACCTTGAGTAGCCGCGCTGTGTACCGAGCCTGTGCAGATTCTCCTGGCAAATGTGCAAGTGGAAAGACCTCATTCAAGGCACGTCTCCAGCCCTGGAGAATTGAACTGGCAGCCTGGAGCCAAACTTCAGGCTCCGGACAAAGCAGGAGGAGCCTTTAGGCAACCTCTGTCCTAATGCCTGTTCTGGTGGTGATCGAAGTTGCTGACCCTCCTCAGGGGTCACCTCTCCAGGACGTGCTGCCCGGTGTTCTAGACCCATCAAGGAGGTACAGCGCAGCATAGTAGAGGCACCTGCTGGAACAGCACCAGGCCAGACCCCCGGATCACGGGAACACCTCCGCCCGCCCCAGTTCTCAAGAGTCTTAATAAACGGGTGGTCACCGGTACTCCATAAGGGTTGTACGTGGCTTTGCAGTTCGCCTAGGAGACAAGCTGATGCGAGGCCTGCAGGGTGCAGCCCTCAACCCTGCGTTCCCCTCCCCGCGCGGTGTCTCAACGCGCAGTGCAGATGCCGGCCCCCTCCTAGGTCAGTGCAGAGGGACCAGGCAACCCCGGTCTCCGAAACTTCGCGAGGTCAGCTGGCGCCCTGCCCGCCATCAAACGCCGTTCGTATCACTCTGCTTCGCATTGCGAATAGCTTTTGGATCGCGACCTAAGGCTGAACACAGGAAGCTTGGAGAGGAGCTCGGGCGTTTGAGGAGAAGGAAATAAGAGGAATTGCAGGAAGGCACTACCCTGCCCCCAACTGCCTCCGGACAATTGGAAAGGATTGTCCTGGAAGCTGAGAGGAGAGAAAGGGTGTAGGACCTTGTGCCAGATCCCCTTGTTGAACAATTTCCTAGAGCTTGGTTTGTATACCATACCTCTCGGTATGCGTTTGGTGTCCCCTAAGGGTTCTAGAGTGAGAGACTGGCAGGTCCCCCTCCGAACGCTGGGCCTCGCTGCAGATATCAGTATTTCTCTCATTCCTTCCCAAAGCTGTCGTGATCATCCAGTAGAATTAGAATCAGGTGGCTCCTGAACCTCCTATCCCTGGCTGGTTCTGAGCATAGCGCACCGCTGGTCAGACCTGAGTTGGAGTTGCCAGCGACGCTTGGAAACCCTTTCCAGACTGGACTGAAAAGTGCGTTTGCTTCCTGAGACCCCAAGCTAAATGAAATTGCCCGTAGAGAAAACAAGGTTAGAGGGCTGGATGGAGGCTCTGGAGAAAGGCCAGAGCTGGGGTTGGGAAGGAATGTAAAGGCTGTGCACCTGTTTGCCAGCCCTCGGAGGTGGAGCCCGTGGCTAAGCAATTAAGTGCAGGATCAGCCTTCCAGGGTGGTTTATCTGCACGGCAGGTGTCGATCACCCTCGATTGCCCTAATAGTCTCATCAAGTGTTCCACATTGAGCTGCAGCCCCATGAAATCCCTAGATGTGACGCCAGGTGGAATGGGGGTAAAAATAGGTATTTTCAAATCCTATACATCTGGCATCACTCCCGGAGTCACTTTTGACAAATCACCTGTCTTTCTTAACCTAAGTTTCCTAATCTGTAAAATGGCAATATTGCCCACCTCTGAAAAGTGCACCAAGAGTGAGAAATTCCACGCATTTTTCTAATTGTAGGAAGGAGAAGCAAAGTCTTCTGCTCACACTTGATAAACTAAGTGCTAGAGAAAGACCCTCCCTTCAGGCCGCCTCATTCCCTGTCACCCTCCCCCACTCCTAGCCCCTCGGAGCTAACCAAGCCTTGCGCGTTTCCGGCCGGTGCTCCCAAGAGAGGCTGGTGCAAAAGCCAATAAGCTTGGAACACACGCAGGTCCCGCCAGTCCTGGGACAATGGTTTCCATTTAATAAATATTTCCCCCAAGGGCATTTCACATCGGGCAGGCAATTATTCAAAGGAAACAGGCGCGCAGGTTGGCTCTGCGGGTTATTTCGTCCTCTTTACCCAAAGAATGCTCATCTGACGCAAGAAACGAGTCTCGCAGCGGGAAGAGACGCCCAGGGACAAACGGACCCTTGTTGCAGAGACACCATGAGACTCCTCTCTAGGGCCGCTGCAGAAGGGGCACCCAGAAGACCCCCACACCCAGCCTCCAGACTGTTCTTACGGTTTGAACATTTGCGGAGTAAAAGTTGGAGGTTTAAAGGCACAAATAATAACATAAATGAGAACTGTGATAGAAATCTCAGTCCCACCCCCGCCCCCAAAGTGAAGAACGGGTCTTAGTGTTTTTAAGGGCTCACCAACCAGGGTTCGAAATCTCTGCATTGCCGGACGCGAGGCCTTCCGGCAGCAGGTCAGAAAACACTGCTCAGCCACCCAGGGTACCAGTGCTACGCCCAGGCGCCGCATCTTGGGGCAGAGATGGATGCCGAGGTGCAGGGGCGTCCCGGGAGAACACTGCCAAAGGACCGCCGAGGGTGGGGCGCGAAAAGTTTATTTCGCTTTTACCCTGAGCTTGCTATATTATTTTTCTCTTCCAAGGATCTTTGACAAGGGGGAAAGTGCTGTCCTTGCATTTCTTGGCAAGGCTGTCCTATTTATCAACACAAGGTCTCGCCTGGTTCCCTTTGCTGTCCCTTCCCCGAGCCTTTGTATTCCAAGCCCTAATTCTCTTTCACCACCGGAAAGAAAACGGGAGGCGCGAAGAGTTTATTTGTTGACAGTGCAGGAGACAATGCGGAACCCAAGTCCCCAGTCCTGAGCTAGCCGCTCTGCTCTAGCCCTCTCTCTGCCTCGGTCCCTCACACCTCTCCCCGCCCCCACCAGGCGCGCTCCCTCTTTCTTGCACCGGCGTGTTGGCAGGTGCGCCCCCTCGGCTTCTCTGCTGCTGATTGGCGCCCAGGTTGGGGAGTCGCCGCCCCGCGCTTATGTCAGAGTGCGTGCCGTCCCGGCCCACCTCGCCTTTGAACTTCGCCGCTTTTGGCTCTTGTTCACCAGCCTCCCCCGCATTCTCAGCCAGGTGCAGCGCTAGGCGCGGCAGCTCCAGGAAAGCAACGGGAGGGGGGGAGCTACGACTGGAAAATCAAGAGGAGAGAAGGGAACGAGAGAAGGCAAAGGTGGAGAGGGGGGAGAAGGAGGAGCTTCTTGCCCTGGCCAAAAAATTACCTGGCCACTTAATTACCGAGACTCCGATACTTGGGCCCCAGCCCTTGGTGCCTGCAGCCCCCTGGCCGATCTCCCTCTCTTCCCCCGCCCTTTCTGCCCCCCACTCGCTCCCCCGGGGGCTGCCTGGGTGCTGGGACTGGCATGATCAGCTGAACTTTCTGGAGTCAGTGCTTCTCTCTGGCTTCCCCCTCATCGGCGCCAAGGCGAGGGGAGCTCAGAAACCCGGCTCTGGACGGACAGACAGACAGACAGCCAACCGCGCCCCAGGCTCGTCTGCAGAACCCTTGCACTCCCTAATCCCACCCGCCTAGCCGCCGGGACCATGTCCAAACCTTCAGATCACATCAAGCGGCCCATGAACGCCTTCATGGTATGGTCCCGGGGCCAGCGGCGCAAGATGGCCCAGGAAAACCCCAAGATGCACAACTCAGAGATCAGCAAACGCCTAGGTGCCGAATGGAAGCTTCTGTCCGAGGCAGAGAAGCGGCCATACATCGACGAAGCCAAGCGGCTACGCGCCCAGCACATGAAGGAGCACCCTGACTACAAGTACCGGCCGCGGCGCAAGCCCAAGAACCTGCTCAAGAAGGACAGGTATGTCTTCCCCCTGCCCTACCTGGGCGACACGGACCCGCTCAAGGCGGCAGGCCTGCCCGTGGGGGCCTCCGACGGCCTCCTGAGCGCGCCCGAGAAAGCCCGGGCCTTCTTGCCGCCGGCCTCGGCGCCCTACTCCCTGCTGGACCCCGCGCAGTTTAGCTCGAGCGCCATCCAGAAGATGGGTGAAGTGCCCCACACCTTGGCCACCAGCGCGCTGCCCTACGCGTCCACCCTGGGCTACCAGAACGGCGCCTTCGGCAGCCTCAGCTGCCCCAGCCAGCACACGCACACCCACCCGTCCCCCCACCAACCCCGGCTACGTGGTGCCCTGTAACTGTACCGCCTGGTCTGCCTCCACCCTGCAGCCCCCCGTCGCCTACATCCTCTTCCCAGGCATGACCAAGACTGGCATAGACCCTTATTCATCAGCCCACGCCACGGCCATGTAACCCCCAGCCCGGCCCAGACCTGAAGGGTGGCTTGAAAGCCGGGGTCTGCACCCTGTCCTCTGAGCCTAGCCCTGGCCTGCAGACGCCTCCAGGGTCAGCCCTGCCGCTGTCCCTTACACCACCCCAGACTTTTCCTCTCTCTTCCAGGGGGGAAGGGAGGGGCGTCCTCTTGGACCCAAGGCGCAGGCAGGTGCCGGAAACTTGCAAACGTTATGACAGCTACACAGCTACCCCTATCCCGACTCCCAAAACAAATCTCCGACTGTACACCCTTTGGACAACAAAGTAGGCAGTTTTGCTTTATTTATGTCCCCTTCACTCTCCTCGGATAGGCTTTGGACTCTGAACTCCCAGATCCTGATATTATAACTAGAATATGCATATTTTTTTTCCTTTTTGTCCCCTGAAGAAAAGAGTTAGCTGTGTCTCTGTGTTTTGGCATGAGACACAACTAGGAGCCATTTGCTCTTCACATGTGGGAGGGAAAAGGCTTCAAAGTTTTAAATTACAGAAAGGGAAACATTTCTATTTAAAACCATGCTATGATACTGTTTGCTTCTTTAAAGGGAAAACAAAAAGGACCTACATGGTTATTTACTTTGTGTAAAGCAGTGCTTCTAGAGACCTAAGTTTACTTTTAGACAGAATGTCGGGTTATAAAGTCAGGAAGTAGAAGGTGAACAAAAAATTAAAAGAATTAAAACACCCTAAATGGTCATAAATGTTTTGACAATGTCTTGGAAATGTACCTAGAAGGATTTTACCTCGTTACTCTGTTCATTTGTTGAACAAAGACGTTTTGAATAAAGACAATCTGTCATTGCAAAAAAGTAACCTTTGATGTGCCTAAAATCCGAAGTCAGGAGCCAGGTTGGAGGGGCTGGAAAGTCGGGTTCGGGGGAGGCTGAAAGTGCAAAGAGGGACTCTAAGCAGTGATGGCTGGTGGCTGCCCCCTCACCCCTCCTTGGTCCAGCTTGGTGGTCTGCCCGTGGGGTGTAGAAGGGCCTAGAGTCTGGGATCTGTCCGGAATGCGCCCTGGAAATTGCTTTTTGCCTTTAGAGACTATACAAAGGTATCTGTCCCTGGGACTTCACTCTCTCCACTCGTTCTTCCCAAAAGGGTCAGGCCACTTCAAGGAGTGAATGAATTAAGACAAAGACGGACCCAGACCGCAGAGATCTGGGTGAGTTTACTTTTTTAGAAACCAAACGCTGAAGGAGTGGGGGAGAAGCACCGAGTCTCCTGGAAACCAGTTGCGCGCTGCACACCGCGTCCTGCAGTGGACGTTCAAGTTCAAAGCATGGGAAAAGACTGGGGGAATCGGGTATTTTTGCCTTTTTAGGTGTTTGGAAACGCTGCTGCCACCCCTCTGCGGATTCGGGGCTTGATACTGGTTCCTAACTTAAAAAATAAAACTCTAAGAAATGCAGGAAAATGTGCCATAGGTCCCCGCCCCAGACTGTCGAACACTTTTTACTGAGACCCTGCAGGAGCAGAGGGAAAAGGAAAGCAACGTTGTCACGGCTCAGGCAAGGAGTTTTTAAAAATCGTAAAAAATAAAAAATAAACAGTGCAGCCCATGATGTTAAACAAGGAAAAGAGCCCTTTTCTTTCCCCCTCCGGGTGAATGTTTTCTTGAAGATTATTCTTTCCTGCGGAAAAGGACCCTCCGATGTCATCCAGTAAAACTCTTTGGAATGTGTTCTCAAAATCTAGAGGGTGCTTCCCACCCTCGGTCTGGGAGTCTCACCCCCAGAGTCACGCTAACGCGTGGTTTTCCTTAATTTGCGTGCTTTTCCCACTGCTTTTGATATGCTGCGGGGTAGAAGGTGGGGCAGCCTCGAGGTTTGTCGGCTTTCTGCTGCTGTTAAGAGATTTGTGCGCTTGCCTCTGCTGTTTCCAAAGGAGTCGGTGGCTCGAGGTGCAAGGGAAACGTTGTCAACAGTCACCAAAGCCGAAACCCGCGGATTAGCATATTGTCCTCAAAACAATTAGAAGTGTTTGAGGTGTTGTTTGGAGCCTATTCATCCAAGCCCCTTTGTCAAAGGGGGATTTTCATTATTTAAAAAAAAAAAAAAAGTTAGCAGTTGTCCATCTGGCTAAGCTGAATAGCAAAGTGATCCATGTTGTATATGCTTTTCTCATTAAGAGCTCTTTTGAGACCGATGTTAGAATTAAATGGTATAACACAATTAACATACACGGACGCTGAATAGGAGAGGACGCCTATAAATAATAGATAGATAAATAAATGAGCGATCAGGCGAAGGTAAACAAAGGCGGTCTGAGGGAGGTGTAGGGGGAGGCCGGGCTGGCTGAGCCACGCTTACTTAGCATTACAAAACCCTCTTACAAATCGAGACAATTAGGAAGTGACTTGCCTCTGGTGGCCATCAGGTCTGGGGGCCCTGGGCGCTTAGGGAAGTCCCCCTCCTCCCGCCCCCTACGAAGCCCAGGAGGCCTAGGACGGAGGCACCAAGGTTTCCCTGTCTGATATAACCCCAACTGACAGTCCTGTCAGCCGCTCTGAGAGCCCCCATAGCTCAGAGTCCCTTAACATCCCCTAAGATGAAGCTTACAGGGGTCTGTGTATCTCCCCCGCAGATCCCAGCGCGAGAGCGCCCTGGGCGCACAGAGCACCCCAACTGGAGAAAGAACCTGGCGCCCAAAACCCCACTAGGGCGTCCAGCCAACCCCCGAATCGGGGTTAGGCTGGAAAGGGGCACCTGGCGAGTGCGAGGGGCAAAGGCTTCGGGCGGCGGCTGAAGCTGGAAAACTGAAACCAGGGTTCCAGGTTGCGCTTGGTCTTAGATGGGGAACTCTAGGAAACTAGGTTGCGCTGTATCAGAGAGGTGCTCAGGAGGCTGCGGCCTCACTCAGAGGTGACTGAGACCTCTTCCCGCCCACAAAGAGCTGGGGGCCCAGTTCGAGTCCTGGGACCTGAAGTCAAAGACTTGGCTCGGGCCCTTTCTGGCCAGCACACCTCGTTTCTTTCCTTCGCAGACTGGCCTTCTCCAGCCATCTGCCCTCCTTAGACCTGGTCCCAGCCACTTCCACCCCCCATCCCCGCAAGGGCCTGCCTCAGCTTTGCCTCCGTCGCCCCGAGGGCCGCTGAGCGTCCTCGGAGGTGCGCGGCCGCGACTCGCCCTAACAGCCGAAATCCTTCTCGTCACGCCGCTGACAGGGGCCGATTACAGACTTTGAAGTCAGGCGCAGACAAAAAGAAAATCCCCTGGGGGGTGTGGGGGGGGGGCAGCAGTCCCTGTCAAACCTGTTTGCTCACAACTGTCTCTTTCTTTCAAGAAAATCATTAAAGCAAACCTGTAGGGAGAGGAGCGCCCCGCCCGCCCGGAGTCGAGAAGAGCTGCTTCTCCCGAGCGCGCGTCGCGCAGCAAAGAGCAGCCAAGAGTTGCCCTGGACAGACTCCTGGCATCCGGAGAACCGAACTCTGGTGCTGCGCGGGGCGCCAGTGGCACTGCAGGAGGAGGTTCTGCCGATCCCTCTGCGTTAGGCACGCGTCCGGCAGCCAGGGAGCCCCAGACTTCTCTGGCTTAGCAACCTGGGCCTCGCTGAGCAGGGTTGGCAGGGAGGGCCGGGACCTCTGGCCTGCGGTTCCCACTGCTTCCCAGGACCTCTTTCCACACCAAAAGTGATCCCAATATATGCCGCATTCAGCGCCGTCACTCCACTGCTGGGTGTTCCCTAGGACAGCAGAGACCTGAACAGCAAGCTGCTGGGGAGGCTGCCATCGGCGCCGGCAGGAGCAAAGTTGTTTGGGTTTTAGCTATGTTTTCTTTCTTAAACCTTGGCTACCGTCTGGCTCAGGGGTACACTAGCCACATCTTCCGAGCGTTGCGGAATTCTTGGCCCCCTTCCGCCTCTGGCCTCCTCATTCCGGGAACTCAGTAAGCCTTTTATGCACTTTCCCAGTTTTGGATCCAACTCCAAAAATCTTTGATTCCCTTCCAGTTTCTAAGTTTTTCTATTTAAGTATTAATTTCCTCAGACCCGCTGACTTTAAAGAAGGAAAAGGCCAGCTACTTTGGGTAAATCACACTGAGAACCCCTTAACGTTTGCATTTTGGAACTGGAGCGAGCTAACTTGTAGGAATCTCCGGTGAGCCAAAGCGGGATGCAGCGTACCATTTAGGGAAGTGTGTCCCGCCGTGTCAGCTTCTCTGGAGAGATCCAAGACTGTCAGGGCCAGGAAAATTTGGCCAGCTGTGGTGCCAGCACTCTTATTTCCTTCATCTCCTTCCCAGCTCAGGACTTGTTACCATTGTTCAAGTGGACAATGAATTTCAAACCATTTGAATTTGAATATCACCTAATTCACAAGATTTATGTAAAGAACTCTCATCTCTTCATTTGCTGAGTGGATTGTGTGTGAGTGTGAGAGGAAGAGGCACAGAGACAGAAAGGGCCCGTTAGATTTGAGTGAGGAGAGCTCAGACCCGTGCTTCCCGCCTCCATCGTGGGGCGTGCTGTCCTGGCCTCTGGCCCTTCCCTTCCTCCAAGGCTCTAGAGGACCCAGCAGTTGGGCTGGTTTCTTTCCTGGCTCTGCAGGGATGGGCACTGGCCTGGAACCAGAAGCGCAAGCGCTGGGCCGCAGCAGAGTAATTAAGAAAATAATGAAGTTGAAGGCGGATGGGGGCGCTAGAAATCCTGGGGCGTCTACTTAAAACCAGAGACTCGGGGTCGGCCCTGCGGAACCCCGGCTCTGTGCGTGCCTAGGTCCCGGGGCTTGGGCGTTGCCGGCTCCCGCACTAGAAAGGACGCTGAAGTCTGGAAAGCGGGGGGCCAGACTTGCTACCTTCCTAGTCCAGACCCTGGCCTTCGGTCTAGCAAAGTCGTCATCCGGGAGCTCCTGCCCAGCCTCTGGGGTCCGGGTGGGGAAGGTGGTGGGGAAGGTGTTCTCTTCTGAAGCGGGAAGAGCCGCGGGTCGGGACGTCCCTGGGCTGTCTCCCGTGATTCTGCATCCTTTTCGCTGGAATCCCTGCACTGGGAATCCTCCCAGAGCCCCCAAAAGCCCAAGCATTGGGTCCGGGTTGCGGAAGAGAGCGGGTGCACAGGCCGGACAGAGGCTGAAAGGAGGCCTCAAGTTTCCTCTTTGCTGCAAAGTAGAGAAGTTACTCTACTCGGGCGGGCAGTGGCCATTTCCAGAGTTTTCCACTCAGGTCCGTTAAGAGAAGCAATTAATACAGGATCTGTGCTTTCGGGGCAAGGATGGAAAGAAACTTCAGAAAACCTCTGCCAGATGCCCCGGCCACATTTGGCCCCCGAAAGAGAGGAGACAAAAGACTCGACCGCGCCCTCAGGACGACCCGCCGCACTAAGTTCGGGGTTCCCCTCTGCCTCCCGGCCTGTGTCGCTGGCTGCTCCCGATAGCAGAGCTCAGGCTCTCCTGGGGTGCTTCAGGGCCAGGCTGCACCTCTGGGCCCCAGGAGGCTCCGGAGGCGCTAGCGCGACGGTGGTAATTGAGGGAGGTGGATGAGAGATGCGGCTGTCCAGGTAAAAGCGGAGCACCTGCCCAGCCCTCGAAGGGGCCGAGAGCCCGGAGTCCCGAGTGCCGCTTAAGCAGCTCCTGGCTTCCCCGCAGCCCTGCCACATCCCTGGGAGGCTTTTGGACGCCCCGCCCCGGGGACCTAGGGAGGAGGGAGAGAGGAGGGAGGGAGTGGGCAGCCTGGGCGCACGCCACCGGTCCCCCGTACGCCCGGCACCCCCCGTGGCGCGGGCGAGTCAATGGGATTTGCACACTCGAGGTGTAACAGCATTACTGCATTAATTACCATTTCCATTTCACGTCCAGATTGTTTACTTATCTGCGGGAAACATATGTCGGGAGAAGTTCACATTCCGGATTCTGCTCCGCTGCCCAAGGTGCAATTCCGGGGAGGCGGCGAGGGGGGAGGGCAGGGCTTCAGATTTTTTATTACACCCTCTAGCCTTATCTGCCGCTGTAAATTATGAGGATCCTCCATTGAGCGGCATATGGAGATTATATACTTTTTTGAATATCGCTTCCCAAAGCCTGCAGATTTTCACTTTGAAATGAAACAATCCTCCGCTGGGTCCCCCGGGACAGGCGTCTCCTGAGTTCCCCCGCGCAGCCTGGGGGACCCTTCTCGCAGAGCAGGCGCGCACCCACTTCCCCAATGCCGCGGCTAGTGCCCAGTGGAGACCTCTTTCATAGGGTCTAGAATACTCTTCCGGGGATACCCATCCATAGGCAGTGTTTGAGAAACTAAGGCAGCTCCCTTGCTCTGTTTTCCTGCGCCTCACCCTCGGACTTCTGCGTCGTTCGCAGCTCTTTTCATTTCGAATACCCGCATAGACGCGAGCCCACGTCTGCCCGCTTCCGACGCTGGGCGGCTCTAAACCTGACGCGAGGGCTGAGGTGTTCACACCTGCCCACAGCAGCCTGCCTCGCCTTCGAGCGCCTCAAAGCTTCCTAAGCACATTGGTCTTGGGACAGCCAATTTTGGCTTCTTTGTTTGTTTGAGGGACCATGGAAGTGGCGGGGAATGTGCCCCTGCTTGAGATCGCTTATTGTGAGCCCTGAACGGATATCCTGCACGGAAGGCAACCGCCTCCCCCACTAGCGGTAAGCAGGACCCACCCGAGTAGCGCGGACCAAATCCCATCTTTTTTATCTCTCGGAGACTCCTTTCAGGCTGAGATCAGAGAGGGAGGGGAAAAAGAAGAGAGAATCATTGTTCTTCTTTCCTTTTAATTTAATGTACCAAGCCACCCGCTCGGGTCATTTATATGCTTAATTTAGTGATAAAAGTCAATAAGCAGAATCACAGGGTTCTTCCCTCTGTTTCTTTTGGCCACATTTTTCTACAGTAATCGGGAGAACAGTAAAATATATACACTCCCTTTCCCCCGTTCAATGCTTTGTCTGCAATGCAATTATAATAAGTGTACTTTATGTAATTTGTTTGCTTTTTTAAAGGATGCAAGGGAAAATCTGCCTTTTAAGAGATTATTTTTTTCATCTTGTCTGGGTTCAGTTTGCAGAATTACACACACTGTGTGTAGATATCCACCCTCAAAGCCAAACTCAGGAATTTCCTTGAAATGCCCATTTTTATGATTCAGAAATACCCCATGGGAAACCTATTGTGATGTTATACCAGGAAGAATTAAATGGACCAAATCAATGCAATTAAGGATGAGAAAAAATAAGATGGAAAATTGGAGGAAATAAACAGATTCTTTTCCATTAAGTATTGTTTTTAGATTTCTAATTTTTTCAAGACCTCTAAGAAAATTGTGAGGTGTCACTTCTCTCTTCTGGGTCTATCTGTAATTGAATCTAGGTCACTATTCTAAAGCAAGAAAGTCTGCTTCCCACTTTCCTACATCAGTCTGAAATTTGGGGAGGGACAAGGGTCTTGCAATTTCATTTAAAATGTAATGGTGGATGAACTGATAAGCAAATAGGAAAAAAAGAGTCTGCTTAAAGAAAAAAAAGGCATGGTTTTAATATGCTACAGATGGGGGAAAAATGATTTACATGAGAGTTTATTTCCTCTTTGCTGATATGAAAGAATTACAGATACAAAACCCACTGATCTATAGAATAAAAAAGAAAAGAAATGTTATTTTCCTGTAAAGGTGTCAGTTCATTTATATTCATTTAACCATCCATCCATCAATTCACTTTCTCACTCCTTGCACATTCTCTCTGGCTCTGTTAAACCTTCCCCTACCAATTCACTTTGCTAGAATATGCAATGAAGTTTTCTTTTAAAAAATAATGTGAGATTGAGATGAAGTAGGTAAAGATAGGTAAAGAGAAGTTTTGTTGTTGTTGTTAAATAATTGCCCCCTGATAATTCAGCATAATTTATGATTTTAGAATTTTATGATTTTACAATTTTAAAATTTAAAATTTTACCCACGTTCACATCTCATTACTGCTGCAGTTCGAGTACATACAACATGCCAGTGGTTAAGATTATATGCAGAGGATATGCAATTATTTTTTCATAAGATATGTATGCAATGCAAAGAAATTTATTAGTTACGAACCTTCCTGTAACATAAAAAAAAATGTAGCAGAAGATGAGTCAGATGTTGGGTCAATAATTTATTGTTTTATTAAAATACTTGTTATCATAAGTATGAACTAGGATTTCCTGCTTGCTCAAGGTATGAGCAACATCAAATCTTTTTCGTTTAAAATGTCCAGATCCAAATAAACGTATAGTAAAATTTGCATACATTGAGAAAGAAATGAGGGGTTCAGTCATTTGAGGAACTACCAAGTGCTGGAGAAGATTTCTTAAGAATAGGTTTTACTTTTCCTGAAATAAAAATTGATGACCAGTATGACAGATACTTCCTCCATATTCTCCTAAATAAAAGGGTAATATAATGTCACCCCCTGCTTCAGTGACACTCAAATGAGTGATTGGAGACCTATAGACATAAGCAAGGACAAGACCAATAACCAGCATCTGATGCTGGTTATCATAAGTAAGAAAAACAATACCTTATTTAAGACAGCAATGCATTCCCCACAGGATGAAACTTCTACAGACTGAAGACCATTTCCTCCATCCTTTTTCTTTCTGTCTTATTCTCTTCCTCTTGTCTAGATTTCCTTTTTTTTTAACCTGTAAATATTACTGATGAATCAGAAATTTTCTTTCTAGGTCTTTGTAAATTATCAGCCTAATTTTTTATCACTCCTGTTTCTTACTGGTCTCACTTTCTTTCACTGTGGTACTGTATTTTCTTACCCACCTAATTTTTAGTCAACCAAACTGAGGATGAGTCACAAGGATTAACAGTTTGGGCAGAAGCTAAAATGTCTCATGTAAGTTTTGCCTCAGACTCTATAGACTTTGTAGCAAGTGCTTATGATATAAATCAGCTGGATGAGAGAACAGCTTTAAGACATTTTAGAATTGTTTGTTACCATTGTCTTTTACTTTCTGGGCTCTTCAATGTTTGTGATCATTATACCTAGTCAGAAGGCTTCATTTGCTCTGAGTTATCATTGAGAACTAAACTTAGAAGAAAAGAACTGAAGGCCTGAAGATATGTCATCTATAGAAAAGGTGAGCTGAACTTTTCTCTGTCTGAATATACTTTTGGTTTAAAATGAGACATTTATGTATTTGTATAAATCGGTTATACTCAGGGCTAATGTGAACACAAACTTGGTATAAATACAGATGACACCCTCTCCTTGGTGGTAACAAGACTACCTCTCTTGGTGGTAACAAGACTGGCTCAGACCAGTCTTGTTACCACATGCTTGGTGACATTCAAAGTGTATCACACAAATACAGCAGCATCCATGGCCAACCTATGTGGTAGGAAGGATTGAAATCAGATGGGAGGTCAATTTGCTGTCTAAATCAAACAAACTTAGCTCCTTTGCAGATAACTGAAGATGCTGCAACATTGCCTGAAAACATTTGATAATAAACAGGTGAATGACTGATAATGAAGATGGGTTTGGATTTTTTATATTAGAAGGACAAATTTCATGGAAAATATGAATCCAAGTCTTATGACTAGTATGTCTCTGCAACAGCCCCATCCTTCTGCAGGTGGCCTCTTCTGGAGCTTTCTTGGCAGATCAAAAGCTTCTGCCTTTGAGGGGACATCCTCTGGGCCTCCCACCCATGTCAGCTCTTAGAGGACATTCCACAGGGACATTGTTTTCTTGTCTTCCAATATTTTTTATGAAAACAGAAATTAGGTTATCTTCCCTATGCTCTAGGTGAACATCTGAAATCATCAAACCCTTGAGAGAAAGAGCCCTCATCCTTTTATGAGACAACCTGGAATAAAACAGGTAAACTTCATTTGTGAACTGTTGCCAGAAAGAAAATTGCCATTATAATTTCATTCTTCTTCACTGGGGAGGGGTCAAGAGTGGAATAAATTCAGAAAGAAAAAAAAGTTCTTTGGATTGAGGCCAAAAAGGATATTCACTGTATTTTGGTCATCCTATGAGTTTCAACTAGAAGTCAAATGTATTCCTTTAGTTAATTAGGGGGAAACCAGTTGAAAAGGCCTTTATTAGTGAATATACTTGCCAACCCATTATGGTTGAAATTCCTTAGTTTCCTGAACAACAAATAATTTCCTACTACCCAGAAGAATTCAGACCCTCTGCGCTAAGATTCCACATCTTTGTCAATAAAGCAGGGTAGGAAAAGGATGATGAAGGTATCAGCATGCCACTACCAATTAATCATGAAAATTTTAATAACTGGCCTTTAGTCCCCTACTGATGGTATCAAGTTCATTCATATATTCTTTCCCTTGATAAGAAAGGGCAGCATCAAAAGCTCTGACTGTCTTACTAGGAGAAGTCTATGACACTTAAAGACAAAAAACCTGGAGTGTCATCAGGCCAGCCTGGAACTCTGCTGGAACCTGCTAGACATATTGCCTGGCACAAAAGCCAAAGGCTGAGCACCAAGACTTAGACCATTCATTCAATGAAGTCCTGGCTTAGACGCAAAAAACAAAGTCAGGAAACTTGTAAAGATTTGACTTCTCTGCAATCAGCGACTAAAAGAAAATCCAACATAGTTAACAGTGTTTAGGTATCATCTCAGCTAATGAATTAAATGAGATTGCTTTTTCTTTCATTAAAATGTGTTTTAGGAATATGTTTTAATTTATTGTATCTCTTTCCAGGACTCTGACGATTTGTCTCCATATTCTCTGGAAAGTTGTACTCCGCAGTAAGAAGGAGTCACATGGTTTATTAGATGGTTGTTAATTGAGCATTCTGTGTAAAGAAGCTTGTGCCTTAGGTATTTTATCTTGTTAAATTCTCCCCCAAAGCATTATTAGGTAGATACTGCTATTATGCCAATTTCAGATATGAGGAAAATGAAGCTCAAAGACATTAAGTGACTCACCCAAGAGCTCACGGACCTCCAATGAAGCTGCTATACCCAAGCTCTCTGTCTTCCCACTACTGTGTATAAAATCAAAGGCTTACTGGAGGTGGGTAAAGGAGGGAACAAAGAACCCATGACATTCACAGCTGAGGAAGAGTCCAAGGAAGGGGGGATAAGGAGGCAGAGCTGAAACACCTTCCCTGTCTCAGTTTAATGCAGAATATTCAGAATCAGAACAAATCAACATCTCGTGTCACTGAACCCTCATACTAGTTGGGCCCACACTGCTTCAGCTTTATCGTCCCAAGTCTCACTGGCTGCTTCTAAGTCTTGCAGACACAGCCAGAGACCAGGACACCACCAGGATGACCCCAAATCATCACAGATGAGAGGCACATTTACAGACACGGATTTCCTGCAAAGCCTACCAGATCAGCCCCCAGCCCCTTCCAGACCCATGTCATGATGCTCATTCCAGAGCAGCCTTCTTTATCACACAGCTTAGCAATTGAAGGTAAATATGTTGGGGAGAGAAAGAAAAAATATTTCCAAAAGTCCTATATCTCATTCTCCTGCCCTTAACCGGGTTTAGTAAAGCTGCTACCCTGATCATCCCGTTGAATTTCTAAACTAGATTCTTCAAATCTGCCCAACCTCTATGTCCTTGCCTTGAGATAGGAACAATGTTTCTGACTTGCTCAGCCTGCATTAAGCTCTTGGGTATCAACCATGGAATACCAAGTGGCTTTTGCATTTCCCTGCTAATGACGGTTTGTATTTGATGCATCTTTCTGGAAGATCAAAGCTTGCCATAAATAAAAGGTTACTGATCACAATATTTATGTTTAAGGCAGTATTGGGACATTCCAAAGCCTCTCAGTTGTTTTGGGCTCAACTTTCATAGAGCTGCTCTGAAACATGCTCGTTTACTCCTTCTTCTAGATTTAGAATTCCACCATCAGTTGGAATACAGATGATCCCTAACAAGTCACATGAAAAAATGAATTGCGGAGCTGAAAAAAATGAACTGTGGAGCCAGAAGAGTGAGTCCTTGGAGAACTAAGGGCCAGAGACCTGTGAGCAAGATTTGATAATTTTATAAAAATTAAAAGACGATCTGAAATGTTATTGATCTTACTAAAACTTTTACTTGTGAACTGCAATTGATGACATGATCACTTGTGCCAATTATAATTTTATACCAAAGGACTAAGAGCAATGGATGGGTGTGTTGGGCAGGTTTCTCACAAATGCTGACAGAAAGCCCTGATGAAGGATGAGAAGACAAAGTAAAGGGGGTGCCAAGTAGAGAAATGGAAGAGATGGCTGAGTGCTGGTCCTGGGCTCTGTCCTTTGATAAGGGACTGAAGGTTCCTTATGATCTTCTTCTTTCAAATTTCACCTTCACAATTTTAGTCACATTCATCTATAATATGATTTACTTTTAGACTTTTCTTTAAGTTGACTCACTTTTTCACTTTAGCCTTAACCTAAGCAACAATGGATATAAGTCATAGTTTGTTGTAATAGATTTGTTATAATACTAATCAAAATTAAATTTATTCAGCTGTAACAGAGATAATTTCTCAAGTTACTTTGGAAAACATCAATTTAAAGTGCCCAGTTTACCGCTTGAGAAAAACGAGAGATCAGAGGAGTAAAGCCATTTTTCCAAGGTTACACAGACTGACTGACAACTGGAAAGCCTGGTCTAGCACCTAAGTCTTTTAGGTATTGGCCCAGTACTCTTTCCATCATCTTCTTCGAAGCTTAAAAAAAAAAAAAAAAATATATCAGGCAGTTAGCACTATCTCTTGGGGGAAGAGGGCATGAAGATTCCCAGTTTCTCTCATAAAGTTTAAACGCTTTCTTGGTGGTGCTAAACCTTACCTTGGTTACTCAGACTGTCTTCAGTTTAATTATATTTCATAAAACCTAAAACATTTCCATGGGAGGAGCTCTAAGGGAAGAAGGACCTGAATGGGTTTTGAGAGCCAGGGGCTGTCTGTCCTTCAAGAAGGTCACCTGGACAGGAGAAAGCAGGAAGGGAAGGGAAAGGCCACTAACCATAAGCAGTCCAATCGTGGGTAAGTCACTAGTGTCAATGAATGTAGTCTCAGTCAGGCAGAGTCGGGGTGCCGCACACAGCCCCAGCTGCCTACCTTCCCTTGGATATTTGTTTTAACTTGGAGCATGTTGTGGCCTCAAATAACTGAATTCTTGATCTGTGGCCTTTCAAAGTCTATGGTTGCTTCCAACATCATATTGTCTCAGATTTGTCACTCACGGCACAGACACCAAAGGAGGCTTCAGTGACAAAGAAGGAAAGAGGAAGGGAGGGAGGGAGGCAGGGAGGGGCGGGCCGATGGAAGAGTTCAGCCCCACAAAAGCAAAAAGCACCCCAAGACATCAAGTATTTTGTTGCAGACTGGTGCTAATTTTGTTTATTTGTTTATTACAAGGTACTCTAAACCTCCTGGGGTATTCCACAGTTTAATGACTATGTGTAACATCCCCCAGCTAACACTGCTTTTCTGTTCAGTCAACTCAGTCTCGAAGCAGGTCCTCACAACTACCTGGTCACAGTTGTTATTTTACAGAGGATGTTAGAGCTTTGGGAAGTTAAGTGGGTTGCCTACAGTCACAGAGCCAATATGAAGAGGACCTGAAACTCAGATCCTTTTTCCTCCCAGTTTGGGTTTCTTGCTAACACCCCATGATACTTCTAGACCTGTATCATTCTTTCCTGAAGTCAACATATATTTCTCCAGAGTCCTGATGTCCTTCATCAGTCTTACCTTGGCACAATATGTAATTGATTAGAACTCTTCTGGTTTGGATTTGTTTTGTCTTTCCCATTCTTTTGAGGCTGCAGATTAGCATTTTGGCTAATCACTTGGGTATTAAAAGTCAGACCCTCTGGGCCTAAATCCTAGATCTACTCCTTGCTAGCTATGCCAACATTAGCAAGTTGCTTAACCTCTCTGTGTCTCACTTACCTCGTCTGCAAAATGGAAATTGAAATAGTCTTCTTAGGTAATTACAGCCCTGAAGTCCTCACAAGATTATTTTAGGGCTTAAAGGACTTAATGGTTATAAAGCACTTAGTATCATGCCACACAATTAATGTTAGATATAATTTTGAGTGTTTTCTTTATTTTTTTCACCCCTTTAAAAAATCTTTTGAATTCAGGATTCCTTTCCCCTGAATGAGAATATCAGCTCAGGGTCTACTCTGTCCATCTCTTGAAAATGACATTATACTTTTTATTTTAAAAAATGATACAAAGAGAATCCCTAGCCTTTCTCCCTGCCCTCCCTGTGGCTACAGTTTCCCATCATTTTAAAAGCTTATTTCTTTTCTTCATAGCACAATGTGGTGGGATGAAGGGGACATGGTTTAGAAAATTTTAAATTGACTTATCTTATTTGTTTCCCCCAGTTACACTGAAAAGAAGAAATCCAGTTTCAGAAACACTGGCCTTTTGGATAGTCAGGAGGTGGAAATGGAAAGGGGATTTTAATGAGTTTCTCAGCAATGAGGCCAGAGAAAACGTTATCCATCTCCCCCCATTCCCGAATTCAGCAGCTCCCTGACTACTGTTTTCATCACAGTCCTGTTAGATAATTACAGCCCTGAAGGCCTCCTATTCCTTCTTTCTGTGCTCCCTGCATCTTCTTTCCCAGAGCCAGGACCACTTGGAAATTCTCAGCCTCTGTAAGTTGCCCCCCTCTGGGAGCCTAACTCCTCCCATCCGTCATCTCTTTCTTCTTCCCCTTCACCTGCTGTAGTGTCCCTGCTCTCTCTCCTTTCCTCAGCTTCTTACCCTTCCTTTCCCTCTACACCTTTTTCCTTCGGTTCGTAGTCAGGATGTGCTAGTTGCATTCAGGCCCTTTTTAGCTCTAAGAATTCAAGGGGAAAAAGCCAATCCCTGGAGACTGGTGTCGTCCCTTTAGTGATGCTAATGAATGTAATTCCTGATCTGAAATTACCTGCACTTTGTTTGGCTCCATCCAGTTTTCTGCCACTTACTGCCTGTAAAACCATAGGCTATGTACCATCTCTCTCTCGGGGGTTTGTTTCCTCCTCAGTTAAAAGGAGGATTAAAATGGCAATTGCAACACCTTGCCACCGATGTTAGATTAAATGAGATAACATGCAGGGTGCCCAGACTTCCTGGCACGTAGTAAATGCCCATAAAATGTAACAAGTGTCATGTATTATTATTAAATTGTATCTACATGGTAGAAACTAATGGAGTGGCCTACTTGATTAATTCAGACTTCTCTCTTTCCTTTCCTACGACATTTAAACAGGGAAACCCTGTATAGTTTCAAAAATCAGCTGTTTAGTCATTGTTTATACAACCTAGATTCACTTGATAATCTCTCCAGTTTTTATACATACCCAATGACATGCAGATAACAAACTAAGGGAGAGGGTTTGGGCCACACCTTCAGGGTCAGCAACAGAATTTTAACCCAGGTGGAATGGGGAAAGAGCTCATAAGAAATTACTAAACTTTAAAGCTGTGGTCTGTGCATACCCACAGTCTTTTTTATTTTTTTGAGACAGAGTTTCGCTCTTGTTGCCCAGGCTGGAGTGCAGTGGCACAATCTTGGCTCAATACAACCTCTGCCTCCTGGGTTCAATCAATTCTCCTGCCTCAGCCTCCCAAAGTGCTGGAATTACGGGCATGAGCCACTGCACCCAGCCTCACAGAGTCTTATTTTATATATTTTTTTGAGACAAGGCCTTGCTGTGTCACCCAGGCTAGAGTACATTGATGCAATCATAGCTCACTGCAACCTCGAGCTCCTGGGCTAAAGCTATCCTCCCACCTTGGCCTCTCCAGTAGCAGGGATTACAGGCATATGCCACCATATCCAGCTAATATTTTTTGTATTTTTGTATAGATGGGGGTCTCACTATATTGCCCAGGCTGGTCTTGAACTCCTAGGCTCAAGCAATCTTCCTGCTTCAGCCTCCCAATATTCTGGGATTACAGGCATGCACCACCATGTCTGGCCTACCTGGGGTTTTAGAAGTTTAGTGCTTAGAGAAACACTTGAGAGCTTTGAGGTCACCCACACATTTCCAGATTAAAAAAAAAAAATCAAGGAACAGCGAAGTGCCATGGTTAAGGTCACACAGGAGATGTTGGCAGAGAAAAATCACTTGGGGCCTACCTTTATGTGGGCTACACTTCCCTATGCTGCCAGAACAATGAATGAGAAAAGGAAACATTTAGTCCGTTGTTCTGGGCCTTATTTTATACCGAATGCTTTTGTTTTTGTGCCTGTGTACATGCAAAGCCTCTGGTGGAATGGTCTGTGGCCACTGTGATGGACAAGCAGCACTCTTAATGCTGGTGGCTCAGAGTAATGCCTGTGTGTTGACTGCCTACGCTATGTGGGGCCTTTGTGTTCATCTTCTCATTCCATCTTTGCTGCAGCTCTTCAGGGTAATGTGATTCTACCTTGAGGATCCAGGAGACTAAGTACCCGGCCCACTGTCCGTACAGACCCAGATGCATATTGAGATCTGTGTGTCTGCAAAGAACATACGCTTTTTCCTGTGTCATGCTGCTTAATTCATGCTCAGAACCGACTTCCTGAGAAAGTGACAAGGAGAGAAGCAGAGTGTGAGAGGACAAGGCCCAGAAGAGAGGGTAGAGACGTCTGGAAGAAGCAATTTGAGAAGACTTCCTGGGAGGTAGGTTTGTAAAGAGTTGAGGGTAAGTTTGTATGGGGGCATGGGAAAACAGAAGTCTAGTTTACAAATGAGTCTTTTCATTGCCTTGTATTCAGTTTTTGTGTCAAATGTTTAAAAAGGCTCGCTGTCTTTATTTAAAAATATAAAACAAGGCAAGACTGGCTTTTTCACTCAGCAGAATTTCTTTCATTTATGTGACATTCTTGAAAAGATAAAAGTAC
The DNA here is from genome assembly GCA_036589455.1 of Ateles fusciceps. NCBI lineage: Eukaryota > Metazoa > Chordata > Mammalia > Primates > Atelidae > Ateles > Ateles fusciceps. The sequence continues at coordinate 4,207,389 of JAZHEH010003356.1, read as the reverse complement.
AGTGATAAGGAACAGATCACTGGTTGCTGGGGGTTGAGAACTAGGGGAAGGTGTGGCCAACAAATGGGTTGCACCAGGAAACTTTTGAGGCGTTAGAACTGTTCTGCATCCTGATTGTAATAATGGTTGCATGAATCTACCCACCTATTCAAATTTGTAGGACTATCAATTGTACTGTATCTTAACTTTTTCAAATTTATTTTAAATTGACATATAAAATTATATGTATTTGTCATCTACAACTTGATGTTCTGAAGTATACATACATTTTTTAAAGAAAACAAAATTACAAAACAAGGCACAGAAACATATTGAAGAACACTTGGGTTGTGTTTACAGCGATGGGGAAGTATCTCATTAAATCAGCCCCTCTTCAGTGTGTCACCTGGTGCCTCTCACGGTATAGGCCTGATGTCCAGCTAACAACTGACCTTCCCAGGACACCAGATGAGGGCTAGGGGCTTGTCCCTTATAATTCTAGGTTCAAGCTCTTCTGTGGGCCCCTTTATTCACTACGTCTGAGCCAGGAGGAATGGGAGTAGGGATGGACAAGGGAAGGAGGGGGATCACCTTCGGGTGGGAATGTACATCTTGCTAACAATATTGATTTTTCTTTTTTTAAGAGGCCTCGCTATCATCCCAAAGTATGGATGACATTTCCCCTAAACCTATTATGTCATGAAATGAAATACAGATAAATAAATTCTCTAAGACGGAATGTTACTCTAATGTAGCATTAAACCCTCTTGCAACCATAATAGCAACAGCTACCATTTACTGAGGGCCGTCTCACGGGATCAGGCATTTTACTTGCATGTGCTGCCTCTGTTCTTCCTCGCAGCCTGCCATCCTATTGAGGAGGCTGGCATTTCCTCATTGCTCATGTGAAGAAATAAGAGTTAATAACACTGAGCACAGTTAGAAGGCTAATCCTTGGCAAAGCAGGGATTTAAATCAAGGTCTCAGACTCCAAGAGCTGGTGTCCTTCCTGTCACTTCCACTAGCCACTTCAGCTGGGGTCATCCAGGTCTACTGAGAAGACCGCCCTGCCCCACCTCTCCTTCTCCTCACTCACCACCACAGGTGACCCCGTTTCCCAACCTGCCCACTTGGACTCCTCACCCTAGACCTTGCCTTTACAACCTGTCCCCCGCTGTCACCCAGCCTCTTAAGAGGTTTGTCCCTGCTTTGACCCCATTTGTTCCCAGCCCTCCAATTCTTCCCCTTTATGCTCTTGGAACTATCACCAGTAGCTTGGACACAGGGAGAATACACAAAGTCAGAAGAAGATGAGCTCCTGGTACTCCGCATGGTCAGCCACACTTGTCCTTACAACCTTGTTATAAAGGATGGTCAGGCAGCGTAAGCTGTTGGCTGACCAGAATGTTACTCTTTTTCTCTTCATGCACAGATATGACTGTTGGAAAGAACCTCAGCCCTTATCTTGTCTAAGCTATAGGAACTGCCGAGACCTTGCTGGGCTGACTTGGGGGAGCCGGTCACCATGCAGAGCTGTGGTCTCAAAGTGTGTGCATCAGCATCAACTGGGAGCTCGTTAGAAGGCAGATTCTCAAGCCCCCGCCCAGACTTACTGAATCAAAAACTCTGGGGGTGGGGGCCCAGCAATCTGGGTTTTAACAAGGCCTCCAGGTTCTTCTGAAGCATGGAAAAGTTTGAGATTTACTGATCTATACCAAAGCTTCTCAGACTTTAATGTACATAAAAATGCCAAAGAATGGATTGCTAGATTTAGCAAATAAAATACAGATGTACTTTTGGGATATGCTTATGCTAAACAAACACATTGTTTATCTGAAATTCAAATTTAATTGGGTGCCCTGTATTTTATCTGTCCACTCTACCTGAGTATTTTTTTTAATGCAGCTTCTGATTCAGTAGGTCTAAGGTGAATCCTGAGATTCAGTATTTCTGACAAGCTCCCCAGGTGATGGATGCCCAAGCTGTCAGAGGCACTGATAGCAAGGATCTAGAGATACTTGTTAAATGCAGATTGTCCCAGGGAGACACTGATTTAGAATGTTTAGATCATGTATTCTGAGTCACAAACAACCCATTTACAAACTGTAAGTTCAGGATTCACACACAGGTGAGATTCTGCATACACAGCCATGGAGACAACCAAGCATGGGGTGGTTTTGCTGAAAGGCAGGGAGGAAAAGAGAAATGCGCTGAGGTAGATGACAAATTCACTGTGGGAGTGGAGGACCCAGGAAGTAGGAGCCCTGGTGCAACTCTGGGAAGGAGTAAAACTTGGCACTGCCTGTGCCCCAGGACCCCGAAATACAAGCAACACCTCCATGCACAAGATGCTAATAGGCACATTTATTGAGCCCCTCCTGTGTTAAGAGTTCTAGGTGATATCTCATTTCAGTTTATATCAAGCAACACTTTAAAATTGAAATTCTGTCCCCTATTGAATAGATGAAGAACCCCAAGGCTCAGAAAGTGCTAAGGTCATACAGCTAGCAAGACCTGGAGTCAGGATTTGAACACAGGTCTGCTCCCAAAGCCTGTCTCCACTGCCTCATCTCTCTCTGCTCATGCTCATTCTGTGGGAGCTACTGAAGCACAGTGGTGGTTCCGGAAGACAAGTGGCCCCTGTCCTCTATAGCTGCAGCAGCAGATTCCTTTCCTTACAGCATCTACCTTCAACACCCTCCCACCTGGGCCTCTCCGTTCCATCACATGATGCTCAGAGCATGACCTGCACAGACTAAGCATGGTCGGTGACTCACCTACGGCTTGTTTCTCTCCAGAAGTGTACCCCACATGTTGGAAGCTACTAGAGAGGGCCTGACCACCCTCTTCATTAGGCCCATTAGTTTCCTCCTTTTGCAGAAGCCAGATTTATCATGTATTTATTCTTGATGCTTTTTTTTTCCTTTGATCTTCCAAAACAGCCACTTCATTTTAGGTTTCTACCTGGACATGATAAAATTCCAAGCATGTTCTCCACCTCCACCCCAGGTTTCAAGGCATATTAAAGTTTTCTTCTCCATCTGAGGAAATGTTATTGTCTGAGCAATACCAGAGTTGGAGGTCCCAGACTCACTGAGGCTAAGATGTTAGAATTTCAAACTCTTAATCCTATTGATTCCCAGTCCTTTTGATCTTTTCAGCACCTGTCAGGAGAGTTGAGTTTATATAAGTGGGGGGGAGGGTGACTGATTGGCTCTGGTTTTATTATGACCTGTTTGTGCCATTTAATTAATAATAAAAACAGCTGCCGTTGCCGAACCACTTGAAGACATCTTTGCAGTTTCTGCTTTTCCAAAAGCTCAGGCAATTATTTGGGTTTCAGGAAGGTGACTGAATCAGATCATCAGCCTGGGATGGATTTTGTTTTGCCTCTAAGCAACCTCCAGTCGTCCTTTGTAGAGTCCACAAGTGAATAGAATAACCAAGAAACACACAGCTCTTTTCAAGGACAGGAAAGGGGAAGAAAAGTAATATTTCCTGAGTGTTTAGGTTGTGCCAGGCACTTAACTCGCTTAATCCTCTCAATAGCTTTGAGTCGTAGATCTTATTATCCCCCATTTTACAGATTAGAGAGTCTAGCCCCAGAGGTTAAGAAACATGCCCCAAGTTCAAACAGCCAGAAAACGACAAGGCTGGGATAAGAACTCAAGTCTGTCTGATTTCAAAGTCACTGTGTCTTCACGCTGTGTAGGTTGAAGAATTTCTTAATGCTTTCTGAAAAGTAAGAAAACCTGTTTGGTTCTGTTTTGTTGTTTCTGCGTTTTTTTAATGAATAAAATGTGTTATTTAAAAGTCCTGGGTTCTCACTCAACCAAATATCAAGACTCATTAAAAGCTCTGCTAAGTAAGTGAGAAATATAAATAGGTCAGTGAAATGACATAGGAATCTTGAGAAAGAGCTCAATGAAAATTAGGGAGAGGAAGAGGTAGACTATTTAATAAATGGTGTTGGGGCAACTGACTTTCTATATTAAAATAAAGCTAAGTTCCTATCTCATAGACAAAACCAAATTCCAGATGGCTTGAGTATCTAAAGCTTAAAAGAAAAAAAATTTAAAGATTTAAAATTATTAGAAAAAATGTAGGAGAATATCTTAGGGCAGAGAAGGCACCAAAAAATAGAAATAATAATGGAAAAGATAAATAAACTTAGCTACTTCAAAATTTAACTTTTTTGTAAAACAAGAAACCCAGCTTACAAAGTTAAAAGAAGAGAAGTAGCCTGAGAGAAGATATTGGCAAGACCTACAACAGTCAAGATTAGTATTGAGAATGTATTAAGAAACAAATTAAAAAAAAAAAAACTCCTACAAATCAGTACCCAAAGACAGACAGCCTACTAAATAAATGGGCAAAGATTATAGAACAAGAAGCTCACAGAAAAGAAACACACACCCTCAGGATAAACAAATAAAAAAGTGTCCAACCTCACAGGGAAATAACAACAAAAACACAATTGGCAAAAATTAAATAATATGTTATTATTAAGTACGAGTGACAATATGGGTTAATGGGAATATTCACGAATTACTGGTATCAGTATAAATTTGTACAGACATTATGGAAATCATTTGGGCGATTCAATGTAGGTTTCTACCTGGACATAATAAAATTCCAAGCATGTTCTCACCTCCATCCCAAGTTTCAACGCATATTAGTTTAAAGAACTCCTCTCCATCTGAGGAAATGTTATTGTCTGAGCAAATATTTCAGGTAAAAATTGACAATGTGTATCACCTCTGAGGAACCCGCTTCTAGATATATACAGCAAAGAAATTCTCATGCAAGTGTAGGGCCAGCTTTATGGGCACAGAGTTCTGTCCTCAGAAGGGCCCTGTGGTTGATTTAATGCTCTACTTTCACTTTCTTGAAGTTCTTAATAGTTTTACTTTTGAACTTGTGCTTTTAAGTGACGTTCACTGGGACACTGCAGCATGTCATGAGCAGAGGACATGGGCACAATATACATGTCCACCACATCTTGCTGCCCTGTTCAAGTATAGTATTCACGATGCCCCATGAGCACAGAATCCCAGTGAACCCGTGAAGTGTGGGAGTTCAGCAGGACTCAGGGCAAGAACAAGATAAGCATGTTATGTCTTCAGCTAAGTAAGTGGGGAGCTAAATACTCGAAGAGGCCACAATTTCCCTTTGAACCAAAACTTGCTTCAAATGCAGAAAGAGGGATTGGTGAACCAAAAACTATGAACAACCAAGGAACCCTGTTGTACTTTTTCTTACTCATGTTCTTCCAGTACTAGCCAACCATTTACACTGAATATGATGGCAGAGAAGGAGAGGGAAAGATTGGGCCTCTCGTAGTCCCTTTTTCTTTCAGTCCTTATTCATCAGTAAGCCAAAGGTAGACAGTTGGTTCGTAGACTGTGCATGAGTCAAGAAATGAAATAAAAACAGTTGGGTTCATTTTGCAGCATTTCCACTGTTCCGGGAAGAATGAAACACATACAAATTTAGGAGCTGCCAAATGCAAGTTGTGTCATTTCCATTATTTTGCATACAAGTTAAATATGCTTATATCTGCATTTAAAACAGGTATTGCACAATATAAAGATGGAAGGTAAGATTCATGATAATAGCTTACATTTTTAATTTTTCTTAGAACAACATTAGGATGACAAATTAAAAAATGCCATTATGACAAGTCAAGAGAGATTTCATGAAAGAAAGGAAAAAGCTTTAGCTTTTATACCTTTAATGGCACTTTTTTCCTATATTTTGAACAGACGGGCCAGCCCCAAAGCTTCCTTTTGCACTGGGTCCACAAATTATGTAGCCAGCCCTACGTAATTGTACCAGGAAACATGAACAAGAATGTCCATTTTAGCATAATTGTAGAGGTTAAAAAGAAGGAAAATAATCCAGTGTCCAAGAATAGGGACATGGAGAGATTATGATATAGTCTATAGGATGGACTAAGTGTATTAAATAAACCAAATCCATATGTACGTAGATGGAGATTTTTAAAATTGAGAAGAAAGTCAAGCTGAACATCATTATGAGATATGAGAGCATGCATCTATGTAATTTTATAAAACTCCCCAAAATTCATTATTTATGAATACATTTATATATATGGTCAAGTATAAACACATCCACTAGGCACATACCAAATTCAGGACAGTGATTTTTTTTTCTGATTCGTTTTATCTATTATTTTTTTTTTTAGATATATATATTTTATTACACTTTGGGTTCTGGGGTACATGTGCAGATCATGCAGGATTGTTGCATAGGTACATACACGGCAATGTGGTTTGATTTTATTTAGGGAGAGAAAAAGAAAATGTCACCAAGATGAAGAAAATGTAGGATTTTAAATTTAATTTTAACCTTTTACTTCTTAAAAAATTTTATAAGAAAATGTTAACTTTATTGACTTTAAAAAAATGTTTAGTGCTGAACACATGGATTTGATATGCTGTTCTTAATGATCTCCATATTTTTTAATTTAAAAAATTCCTAATTTAAGTAAAGTAAACCAGACATTCCTTCCATTATCCCTCCATTCCAAACACAATTTCTAAAGAGCAAAAAGAAAATTGGGCGAGAATGCAGGGTGGAGCCCTCCATTTATATGTTTCTTTCAACAAGATACTAAAACATGATTTTACCTATGTATCAACATGAGAGAGATGGCAGAGAGGCCTGGAGTAAATCTCCTCAGTGATTGTGAACGAAGGTTACTCACAGACTGTTTGCTAATCATCAGATTGGCACAGAAAGACCCTAGTTTCCAGATTAATGTTTTTTAACTCCCTTGAATTGACTTTTTAAAAAATGCATGTGACTTTTATGTCCTGAATTTGCTAATAAGTTAGACCTTTGGAATCTTCCATTACCTTCTGGAAGATGCTTACATTCCTGGCCCTGGACCAAACAAGAGCACAGTGGTGATTTACTGATGCATGCAGCCCCGTAGTCCTGGCTCACACACAGAGCTGTAATAGCTCTTTAAACTCTGAGGGCTTGAGTTCCAATTCATTTACCATAAGCACAATATAAGATGGAAATTATTTTGGCTGCAGAGGCAAATGTAGCCCATTCATGTATAAAACCATTGCAATAAAAGGAAAAGAAACTTAATCTAGGAAAGTGATGCCTGTTTTTGGTTTCTTTTCTAATTCTCTCTCTAGATGCTGGCATCATTACTGGGAATTTGGCTGCTATTTGAGGCCTGGCCCTCGTAAGAGCAACATGGCGCTGGGAATAGTCCCTGGAAGGTGACTTTCTCAAGCTCAGCCCAATTATCCATTTTTCTTCTGGCCACCATTCTTTAACTCCATCCCATCCACGAATCCTTTCCCCCCATGAGCAAACCAGGCACAGGTAAGTAGCAGGGAACCTCAGTAACACTTTTAATTGAAATAA